>JAKLNT010000037.1:285471-315765 GCA_022814375.1 Aspergillus quadricinctus
TTCTCAAGTCACCATTGCGCTTCTTGGATATATCCCCTCATTTCTTTCTTTGTTGTTCTATGTTATCACCTTCTTTTATTTCGCCTTCACTGGCCCTTCCACTCAGTGACTCTTTCTCAAGTCACCATTGCGCTTCTTGGATATATCCCCTCATTTCTTTCTTTGTTGTTCTATGTTATCACCTTCTTTTTTTCAATCTAGGTCTTTTGTTACTTCTTTTCGGGTCATTCTAGTCATTTTTCTAGTGTTTAGATTTTTCTTCATTGTTCCTACGTCCGTGAATTCATGGCGGACTCAACGCCATAGTCTGCATCAGGTGCATTTCTTCTTGCATGGGTGGCTTTCTGCCTTTTTACGCGGTTTGATGACCTCCATTTCTGCTTCTCATAAAAGATGAAGAGGGCAAACAAAATGGAATAAAGGAGGAGAATTGGGGGCCATGTATTTGATTCGCCATTTACCTCGCGCCTCCTTATCGCGACTAAGCACATTAATCTTAATACCTTCTACGACGTGTGCTGCTTACCAAAAACAAGAGGTCAAAGTTCGTAATGCATGCTAGTACGGCGTAGGATGGTTCGACTAATGCCCGTGTAACCTGAAGGACGTGGAGGCGGCTGGCTTCTGGCATGTGTATAGCAACCATGATATACCTGAGTGTATCTGCAGCCGGCTTCGTGGACTGCCAGATCATACGTTTTGACTACAGGTCGCTCTAGACTAACAGTAGATAGTAAGTAGGCCATTATTCAAAAATCATCCTATATCATTAGTATATACACATATCTAAATCAGAAATGCTCCCCTCACTGTACGCGTGACTCGTCAAACTTTTGTATAGCGCGTCTTGATCGTAGCTTATCCACGGTATTTGCAGACAGGTCGTCGCATCGCTTGATTAAGTGCCGACGTAGTTTCCCATCGGGTAGGGGTAAGTCCTTTCCCTCCCATGCTGATTATATTATCCAACATTGTGTTCCCAAGGACGTCATGAGTTTTCGAGCGGATAGTGGGTCGGGATAGAGCCTTAGACGTGAAGGGCGGCGGTCTCGGCCTTGAGGAGGTGCTCCTCGTAGGGCTGAAGAGCCTTCTTGACCTCTGTCGATGTAAACTTCTCCACCTGTTGCGGAGCACGGCCGACGAAGGTGCTGGGGTCGAGGAGAGTATCGAGTTCGTCAAGGATGGGGGCGAAGAAGGCGGTGCGGCGGACGCGTTCGATCAGGTCGTTGTTCTTTCCGAGCTTCTTGACGTTGTCCGATGCTTGGTGGGAGAGGACGCCTGCGGGGCTTAGTATCAGCGTGGTGCTTGCAGTAGAAGAGGGCAGGGAAAGCATACGGATTTCCTCATGGGCATCCTGGCGGGAGAGACCCTTCTTCACACATGCCATGATGATCTATTCAGTTAGTATGTGTTCGTCAGGTTATCCCTATGAGTTAGGCTTACATTCTCACTATATAAGGGTCAGTACATTATTCGCAGTAGATTTGGGAACGAGGAGAAGTGACTTACGTTGCCATGAAAGGAAGCTCGTCGTTGACACGGCGCCTGATGACTTCGGGGTACACAACGAAACCGGAAGTGACGTTGTCTGAAATGTGCGTCAGATGCTGAAAACGACGAATACATAATTTGCTTCCACTTACTGAGAAGGATCAGACAGGCATCGGCCGACAGGTAAAGCTCGGGAAGGCTGATACGACGGATGGCGCTGTCATCCTGGGAATGGTCAGGGATAGTGCACACAACTAAGTCGGCGAGTATTCTTACCAACGAACGCTCGAACCATTGTGCGGAGTAGGTGTCCAGAGCATCCTTGGGCAGGTTCTGGAGGTGTCTTCCGAGCGAGCAAAGTCGCTCAGACCGCATAGGGTTACGCTTGTAAGCCTGCATGACACGATAAGTTCACGTTCCCTTTACCTTGTGGGCAAGCGTCCAACTTACCATCGCACTGCTTCCAATCTGGTCCTTCTCAAAAGGTTCCTCGACCTCCTTAAGCATAGCCAGATGACGGATGTCAATGCCGATACGCTCGCAAGTTGATCCAAACGAGCCAAGAGCGTTGGCCACGTCAACATCGATCTTGCGCGAATATGTCTGACTGGAGATTATGAATGCCGAGTCGAAGCCGGCCTTCTTTGTAACAAGCTCATCAAGTTGCTCAACCTTGTCGTGGTCACCGTTGAAGATCGTGAGGAAGGAGGCCTGAGTACCAGTGGTACCCTTGACACCACGGAAACGGAGGTCATCGCGGGCCCGCTCAAGGTTCCGCAGATCCATGAGCAAGTCCTGAATCCATAGACAGGCTCTCTTTCCAACGGTCACAAGCTGAGCAGGCTGACCGTGGGTGAAACCCAGGCAGGGCAGATCCTTGTACTGCTTAGCGAAAGCAGAGAGCTTATCGATAACAACTGCGAGCTTAGGGATGAGAATGTCCAATCCGTCACGAAGGAAGATAAGATCCGCATTGTCCGTGCAGTAGCACGAAGTAGCACCCCAGTGAATGATACCGGCAGCTGCGGGGGCGACTTGACCAAAGGCGTGAACGTGAGCCATGACATCGTGTCTCCGACGCTTTTCCTCCTCAGCAGCAACCTTGAACTCGTCGTCCTGAATAGTGAGGTGTGCCTTCATCTGCTCAATGGCCTCATCGGAGATAGGAAGGCCAAGCTCTGCGCTTGTTAGCTCTCCAAACTTCAGTGTGGAGTCCCCTTAGAGGAAACCCTTCGATAGGGAGGCGAGCAATTGGTTATACACACCCTTCTGAGACTCCGCAAGCCAGAGCCACAATTGTCTCCAGGTCGAAAATCGATTTCTGGGGGAGAAGAGATACTTCATCTCGTCGCCTTTATATTAATGACCATTAGTGACTACAAAGCGGGACTGACTCGGCCGCAGCTTCACGAGCACAGATTGCGGGGCACACTTACTCGCATAACGCGAGTTGAGAGGAGTCTGGTACACATCATTGCTGGAAGACATCCTGCCAAAAGGAATTGGGCCTTGTCTAAGGAAAATAGGAGATGAAGAACAAAAGAAGGTATAACGATAATGTGTGCGTACCCCAACGAAATTTTGTAGAAATTAGCGGGGCGGGCTTATCAGTCACGTTATCAGGAGGGGCTATCAAGCAGGAAGATCATCACATGACGGGGAACCAAAACGAAACGCCTATGTACATTTCCAACTAGAAGTATTATAATTAATCGAGGTATATGAGGCAAGCTGCATGGGTATCTGATCATAAATCCCCTTCTTGATCTCTGCAGACATGGGGCACCATACTTTCCAACTGAATCAGGGCCTGCTTTCAGCGGAGGAAGATGCCCATGTCGGAACAACATTTGGAACTTTGCTGATTTTCTATACCAATGCAGCCAACTGCGCAGAGAGACTTCCTTTGTCATATTTGACGTACTTGCCCCTGCCTTTATCAATTTCGTGGTAGCGGTCCCAGAAGCGCGCATATAGCGGTTCCAAAACGGCCTGTACCTCACGGGCCAATACTCCGCGCACTTCTCGTTCCATATACAGAGCCTTGTGGCGGTTGACCAGTTCATCGAAGCTTGCATTGAATGCCTTGAACTTGTCCTTGATGGCGTCCTTGTCCTTGGATGAGAGTGACTTGACTATAGCGCTGGAATCGACAACGCCACCGGAAGCTGGTCGGGCTCCGGCACGCGATGTATACTGGACATCCAAAAGATACTGCGAGGTTTCCTTCCATGCATCAAGATAGGTTGAAGTGGCCCGCTTCCGAAATGTGTCTATACGCGCGATGCTGTCTGGTGTGCCCAAATAGCGTGCCAACTCAGGGCTTTGTCGGATAGAGCGATCGACAATGCAGAAGACATTGGATAGGAAGACGCCCTGGACGGCTTTCGAACGATGAAATACCCGACCTCGAGCCTCAAGAGAACTCATCAGAGCTTCGATCATATCCAGAATAAAGTGTGATAACAAGGCCGAGCTGTCCGGACTGACATCTAAAGGAGCGGTGCCTGACGCATTGGCTGTGGAGCGCCAATTGCCGTCTCCTAGGGACGTTAAGATGGATGCTAACGGCCCGGAATAACCAGTCAAAGTAGCGAGCGAGCTCATGACTTCGTTCACAAGAGGGACCGATCCGCCGTCGGGAGGAAGAACCGGGATGCTCGCAGCTTTCCGTTTCGTTTCCTCAAGCAGCTCCGAGAGAGATGACTTTGCTGTCTCACGGACTGGCCGAAGAGCTTCTATGAACAAGCTCTTTAGCTCGCCCGTCCTCGAGTCAACGCGATAAGACATCGCCGTTACAATTTCAATGATCTCGAACGCTAAGAAGCAGTCCGTCATCAGATTGGCCTTGATATACTCGTTGAGCTCACGCAAGGTTTTTGAGTATTCGGCGAGCGCAGATCGAAACGTCGTCTGCAGAGCCAGCCCTCGCTGGTCGCCTGTGAAGATCTGCGCAATCATCTCGTATTCGGTAGAGATGAAGTTTTCTAGCGCGTTAGAGTATATTCCTATGCCGTTGGTGCCCTGCTTGTAGGGACCGTCGGCAGCTCTTCGTTTGACAGTATTCAGCGAAGCTATGGCAAGATTCTGTAGGCTTGACGTCAGGTAAGCCCCACGCACATCGGCGTATATTTTGAGTGCCGGGTTGCCACCATCACCGCGTTGTGGTCCGTGGCTTGCGGCTGAGTTTATTGCCGCGCATATCGATGTTAACTCCGGAATCGTCTCTTCGGGCATTGATGGGAATGGAAGGTCTGCCAGTGTTCGTAGGAGTCAGCGCAATCGGTCTAAGGCTTGATGGAGTGGAAAGCAATCTCGTACCTTTCGTTAAATAGTGTAATGGCTCAATCGGACTAGCATATTGATTCAAGATCCCACGAAGCATGTCCTGAAGCTTCGCGTTGCCTGTACTAAGGAGGGAGTTGAATTCGGAGATTGCTTTCTGATTAGCTTTGAGGTTTGTTGAACTCAGATCGGCCAGAGCCTTGTCCACACGTTTCATCGCCGCCAGATATTGAGATAACTCCACACTCTGCGGTCTTTTTCGGAATCAGTCAGCATGCAGTGCAACTTGTGGCGGAAAAGGGAGAAAGGCTATCGCTTACCCAGCGCGGATGATACCCTCCTCACGATTCTTCGCATCGAGTGGCTGGCGAAGGCGCTCGATGGCTTCATTGACCTTGTCAATGTTGCTGTTGGTTATCTGGAGAGATTGTGTATTGCTGTAGATAGGACCTATCGCATGCTTTACGACATTACCACTGGTCTCGAGGCGGACCAGGGAGCCCTGAATCTTCTTGGTGAGGAGCTTGAGCTTCTCGAGGTTGGCGTACAGCACCTCCACCTCTGCGCTCTCCTCTGCATAAGCATTATTCCTTGAAGCGACCATGGCTGCTCAACCGGAAGGATCCACAATAATGGACCCCAATATTAAGGATTCGAAACCGTGCTTTATCTGCGAAGTTGTGCTGATGATAAGAGCTGTCATTATCTTTGAATAAGGGGGTAAGTTAATGGAAACAAAACAATAAGTATTAGATGGACAGCTGGCCGATGAGGCTCCTGGCCTCAAGGGACAAGCATGATCGATTGGATTGGATGGAGCTTTGGTCTTCTTTGGGCTTCTTCTTCCCCCAGACAGACCCGTGTCTAACAGCAGCGGATGATTATTGATTGCATCTTCCCCTTCTCCGCAATGTGCGCTAAGCCTAAAAAGGACCCGCGGCCCGTCTGCAGTTCCGCAGCTTTTCACGTGACATGTCGTCATGCCGCTGTCCCCTCGATTCCCGATGGTGCGAGAAAAAGCCCGGAATGGCAAAGCAGGGAAGAGATGCGGAAAATAATCAAGCCACAAATACCTACGATCTAAGTTAAAGGATCGTCATGGTCTGGCCATCCACAACTGGCCTGCCAGCATCGCATTGAATGGCGGATGCATTTGACTTCATCCTTTGCCTCGTCACGCGTTGCCCGCCTCACGATGGGTGTGGCAGGAGTTTCTCGTCTGCGCTGGACGGTCCCTCCTGCTGCGCTGGGCCTTCTGGGTAGTGGGGTACTTTATACAGGAGACCGCAATAATCACTTGTTGCAATCGGACTCAAAGGCATACTTTTCTGTCTCCTCCGTGCTCAATGCCAACGAACGGTCAAAAAGGAAGTCTGCAGGAAGCTCAGGTGCTGGCGGCCAGGACAGTACTCAAGATGCAGAAACGGGACTTTGGGCCAACATCATGCACAAATTTGACGGTGTGAAGCAGACTGTTGGTAACGCCGAATGGATCGAGCTTGATAGTATCAAGAAATCGATCATTCCCGACTGGACGTCATATCTTCCTGTGACGATGCAGAAATTGCAACGCGAGCTCTCCATGGCTCCTGGCTCTCTTGCGGAAGAGATTTGGAAAGAAGCTCGCGATCCAGATGTGCACCCAGAGATTCTTCAAGAAGCCAGAGTCCGCGTCGGAAATACCTTGTGTGACGAAGAATTGGCCTTCCGACGCAAGCGGCAAGAGCACGCTGTAAAGGCATTGGCTTCGTACTTGGATATTCCTGAGCAAGATATTCATCCGGATGACGTTCCTATCATTGCGATGTGCGGTTCGGGAGGTGGTCTGCGCGCCCTCGTGGCCGGCACTGGCTCGTATCTTGCTGCGCAGGAAGTGGGATTGTGGGACTGTGTCACCTACACCGCTGGCGTCAGTGGCAGTTGTTGGCTGCAGACTTTATACCATTCATCGATCACTGGTCGGAATTACAACCGGTTAGTCGATCATCTGAAAAACAGACTCGGGGTGCACATAGCGTTCCCACCCAAGGCTCTCAATCTACTCACAACTGCACCTACCAACAAGTATCTGCTCAGCGGACTAGTCGAGAAATTGAAAGGCGACCCCAGCGCGGATTTTGGCTTGGTCGATATTTATGGCATGCTACTGGCCGCGAGGCTTCTAGTCCCCAAAGGAGAACTTGGAGTCTCACACCAAGATCTGAAATTGTCTAACCAGAGGTACAATCTTTACGATGGAGCTCACCCGATGCCTATATATACAGCTGTCCGTCACGAGATCCCGGTGCTAGAAGCCATAAAAGATGAAGAACCGAAGGAGAAAGCAACACCCGAGAAGCTTATTCGGGCGTCACAGAGCGAGGCATGGTTTCAGTGGTTCGAGTTTACCCCCTTTGAATTTTTTTGCGAGGAGTTCGGTGCAGGTATTCCCACCTGGGCTTTGGGAAGGCATTTCAATGGCGGTCACAACGTGATACCCCAGGGGGGATACCCACTGCCTGAGATGCGTGTTCCGGGATTGATGGGCGTGTGGGGTAGTGCTTTCTGCGCGACGCTATCCCATTATTATAAGGAGGTTCGACCTCTGCTGCGCGGCATAGTAGGCTTCGGTGGCATAGACTCTCTAATCCAAGGAAAGTCAAAAGACCTGATCCGTGTCCACCCGATCGATCCTGCCACCATCCCCAATTACGTATTAGGCATGAAAGATCAATTACCACCTTCTTGCCCGGAATCGATCTTCCAGAGCGAGTATCTCCGGCTCATGGACGCGGGGATGAGCAACAACTTGCCCATTTATCCTCTCCTAAGGCCAGGCAGAGATGTCGATATAATTGTCGCTTTTGACGCGTCGGCGGACATCAAGCAAGAGAATTGGCTTTCCGTCGTGGACGGCTACGCCCGTCAACGAGGCATCAAGGGATGGCCCCTTGGAGCAGGTTGGCCCAAAGGAGATACTGGGCTGAAGGAGACAGAAGAGCAATTGCGAGAGCCGCAGAAGATCACGCAAGATGCGGTAGACGAGAAGATTTGTGACGCTCAACGAACCGATCACAAGGGCCATGAAGACAGAGTGGACAAATCGAACCCCTCGGAGCCTCACCAAGGGTCCAAAGCCTCCGACGACCGACCCTCACTCCACGATACCGAGCTAGGCTACTGCAACGTGTGGGTCGGCACAAAGCAAGAGAGGGTGTCTGACAAGGAACCACCACCGTCGAAACGTCTCTTCCATCCCCATCACGAAGACCATTCGGAATCGGACTTCCATATCATGCATCCTGACGCAGGCATCGCAGTCGTCTACTTCCCCCTGCTGCCCAACCCCACCGCCCCGGAGCTGCCTCCCACCTCCTCCATGACCAAACAACCGGTCCCCGCGCGGCAGTCGGAGACGGTGTCTTCTGCGGACGTCACGGACCCGGCACGCCCTCTGACGCCGTACCCCAGTACGATCGACCCAGAAGTGGACGATTTCCTGTCCACTTGGAACTTTGTCTATACCCCTGAACAGATCGACTCGGTGATTGGGCTTGCCAAAGCGAACTTCGCGCAGGGCGAAGAACAAGTGAAGCGTGTCGTGCGGGGAGTGTACGAGCGCAAGAAATCCGACAGACTTCGACGGGAGGAACGGATGCATAGGAGACGAATGGAAGGGTTTGTGCCGATCTGACCGGGACGTGTTGGTATTCGATCAAAGAAGTGTTGGGATCAGCATTAATATATTTGCGTGTTGGTGACGATGTAATAATACTTTGTTAGACTACGATGTGGAGTAACATTGGGATAAAGGTTGAAGTTTAGATTTACCTGTCTTTTTTTTTTGGTTATACATACGAACATACAGAGGAAAATGAACAAGCCTTGTTGGTTATCTATCGCGGACTCCTCGTAGAATCAGCATCGCCGGACTCGTGCTCCGAATTATCACCATTGTTCCCAAAATATGGCCGGACGCCTTCAAAGTCCCCGTTCTCATCTGCCTGGGTCGACTGTTCTCGCTCCACCCCGGCCGCACCGGTCTTCGATCGTTCTGATTCCACTTCGCTCTCCGCAAGACTGACATCCTTACTCTCATCCGTCTGCTTCCGCAACCCCAGCTCCTTGCTAAGCCCGTGGATCGAGTGCGCAGTCGCCGATACCGCAGTAGCAGCCGCCGTACTAACGCTCGTGAGCAACGGATGGTCCGTCGCGCTCGTAAGGCCCTTGGTTCCGGTGTCAATCTCCGCGATTCGCGTGGGAATGTTCTCGTTCCCCTGGAGGAGACGGTCCTCCTCGTGCTCGTGCTCGTCGGCTGCGCCTGTTTCCTGGCCGCGCCAGTCGGCCGGGTGGCTTTCGCGGATGGGCTCGCCTGGTTTGGGCTCCGTGATGGCTTGTGCCATGATGGCGGCGTCCTCCTTTCCGGGCTCGCGGATGCCGAAGCGGGAGGGTGGTGCGTACCGCCAGACGACCTTGAGGCGGTCGAGCGCTTTGACGCCCCGTTTTGAGGAGCCCTTGATTCCGTCCATGGACTCCCAGTCTGCCTCGAAGACGCCCGAGTCGTGTTTGTCGCCGCCTTCGAAGTAGGCGTTGAACCAGACGTGGGCGATGGAGGTCACCATTGCCCAGCCGGTGTATGCGGCTTTGCTGCGCCGTTCGAAGTCGATGTTCACGTCGGAGGAGGGGACGATGACTGGTGTGCTGGGGCGGAGGATGACGGCCGAGATGCGTCTTTGCGGAGCAGCGCCGAGGCCTTCAGCTCCTGATGCTAGGGGCGCGGTGACGGTGGGCTGGGGGGAGGAAGTGGAAGCGATGGTGCTGGGCCATGTAGAAGCCTGGGAAGCGGGTAAGGGTGAGTCGGTGGTTGTATCTGTTCCGCTACCACTACTGCTCTCGCTGCCATTTTGGGCATTCTTCGCTGGATATATGGTCTTGCCATCGTCGACGACCGTCCGTTCGCTGCGATGGAACAAATGGAAACACTTGATCTTCTTGCCCTCGTCGATATACCCCTGAATGGCGACTTTGACGCCATCTCTCAGGCCCCAAACATGCAGCTCGAGGATTTCGACCGGCCGCTCAATGTACTTCTTGTCCATCTGGTTCGCCCACCGGTCGACGTATCCCACCCAGCGCAGTTGGCTGGGAATACTCACACCAGGCCCGAACCCAACTCTCATCCGCCTCGCCGTGAACCGCTGAAGGGCATCTTCCATCTTCCATCCCTCTTGGCTAATCAAGTAGCTGCACGCGATGGTCCCACTGCGTCCTTTACCGGCTTTGCAGTGCACAACAGCCACTCTTTTCCCTTCAGCAGGCTGCGACTTCCCCTCGCCATCTGGATCATCCAGTCTATGCAGCCAATTCCTCATGCTTCCCATGATTGCCGGGATGAGCGCAAATGGCGGCGGATGGTGATCCGGCCATGGGTAATGGTGGATGCGTCCATAGACCTCCGAATCAGGGTATCCAGTGCCCTCAGCTCGAAATTCCCAAATCCACCAGTTCTTGCCATGCTTGGCGTCGAGGAAGTTCACCAAGGCATCGAGAGGATTCCGATATGCACGTTGCGGGTAGTTAGAGGACGGCCCTGAGGTTGCAATGACTATGCGCAAAGAAGAGTGTCAGAGTAGCGCATTAGATAGCAGGAACAACAATTCGAGACATCACAACTAGGAACGGACAGAAGGCTCACGGTTGTCTGTGACGTAGCAGAGATCCAGGCCTGCCTCGGGATGTCTTATTCTGGGTCCAGCAACAATTTGCCGGAGGATCGACGCCTGCATCAGTCAAGGAGCCAAGCATTGTTGGTCAGTCTCGGCAGTTGGCAAGCAAGTTGCTAGATCTAGGGATGGGAGAAGGGGCAAATCATCTCTGAGACGCACCATTGATATCAAGTGTCGTGAAGCAGCTGTATATCCTTTGTAAGCGAGTAGATTCGAAGACCTTTCAAATTGGTTATCTTACCATTTGCAAAGACCTCGTTCTCATTGAGGTCTTACAGTTTCTCACGCGAGCGGGGAATGTTGCAGGTGATGGTAATTGAACACGCGGAGTCCAGATCTTCTGACAGTGGTTAAAATGGAATATGCACTGGCTGCAAACTGATCATCTAATGGTATTTATTGTGACCTGGAATATTGCACATAAGAAAATAAATGGCACGACAAGCTGGGAAATAGTGATGCATTATAAGCAGGCTGAAGACAAAGCGGAGATGATGTCACAGCCATCAGAGCGGCGATATCATTGTTTACAATTTACCCAGAGCTAGTACCTCTCTATAGGGTAGAAATAATGAGTATTAATGAAGTCTTAATTTCTCAATTTCTTTTCTCATAGTGTCTATTAGGTACAAGAGAACTGAAAGACGCTGTGTTTGATCCTGAATCTCATCACATTAAAGCAGATGCTGGTATGGGGAATATCCAGATGACATGTGTTCATGATCAAGTCGGCATTAGAAGAAACAGACCAATCTCATATCAATGATGCAAATTCCAAGTTTGTACACGTTTGCCAGGGCCAGGGGTGTTCTCGCGGATCAACGCGACAACCCCTTTCATCGAAGACCTAATTCTCAGATCAAGCCATCTCGTATCAAGTAGCGAAGCGCGGTCGTCAGCTAGCTCACGAAGCACCATATGTATCCGTCACAGGAATTGTAAAGTTCCTCATGGAAGATGTGACGTTGGCCGAACCCTCGGCATAGAATTCGGCGCCAGGTTTGAACCAAGCGTGCAGGACCTCGACCTTCCATAGGGGAGACCCCAAAGCTGTCACTTTGGATTTGACGTATATGTCTCTGCAAAAGGTGTAGTCCGTCTCGACGTCGGTGCCGTTGCACGTAGTATTGAACCCGGGAGTGTTTGGAGTGGCGATACCGAGAATATCAAATCGGTAGACACAGCCCCCAGGGGAGCAGCCGGTATTAAAATTCGAGACATGCCAGGTCAGGGCAGGGTTCGGGCTCACGGTGCGATAGTAGTGATGGGCGGGGGCTGCAAAGGTTATGTCGAAGATCGACAGTAGAGCGACCAGCAGGAATGTAGTGAAATGCATGTTGACGTTGATGATCGCGGTATGAGATTATGGGTAGATAGGCCTGCTGAGGAATTATATATGCGCAGGATGTATATACACCGGCAAGACAGATATTAAGTATTAGACTAAGTCAACAGAAAGCGGACAACGCATCGATGACTTGATTATGATGAATGAAAATTGAAAAGAAGAGGAAGAAGGGGCTGAAAGAGAGGAGGACGTTATGAAGAATGTCTGTTACTCATATAGCAGAACAAGTTCTAGGGTCAGCATGAAGCATGGGAGAGACTGCTTCTAGCTTGCTGGCAGGGTGGAGCAGACTTTCCAGCGTCCTCAGACCTCAGGTTGTCATTCAATCGGAATCCAAAACATCTTAGTGATCGACTGATCGTGCACCCTTGTGGCCGTGTGCCTGATGTCGATCTCCTGATAATCTGCGAGGCGCGCGAAGCTGTGTCACTCTGCGTCTCGGTCCCGTTTCTAATTATACGGCGGACGATAGGTGCCGAAGGAACTTTTGGATTTTTTTACCGTTCACCGCATGTATTACCTACTGCCACTACCTCCACATATATTAAATGCCATCAGGATATCACATACCATATAGTAGAAATTTGAATTATTATATAGTAGGGATTTGAATCACCATATAGTAGGGAATCAAATCACTATATAGTAGGGATTTGAATCGCCATATAGTAGGGATTCGAATCGCTATATGGTAGGGATTTGAATCGCCATATAGTATGGATTTGAATCGCTATATGGTAGGGATTCGAATTGCTATATGGTAGGGAATCGAATCGCTATATGGTAGGGAATCGAATCACTATATGGTAGGGATTCGAATTGCTATATGGTAGGGAATCGAATCGCTATATGGTAGGGAATTGAATTATTATATAGTAGGGGTATTGAATACTACCATCCTTAGCTATATATATTTTGAATATGCAGTATTAGTAGGTGGGTTCCCCTATAACTTTCTATATATATAAATTCTACCTACCTATAGGGGGAACTACCTTTATATAAGGATTCAATATCCCTACTATATGGCAATTCGAATCCCTACCATATGGCGATTTGATTCCCTACCATATAGCGATTCGAATCCCTACCATATAGCGATTCGATTCCCTACCATATAGCGATTCGATTCCCTACCATATAGTGATTCGATTCCCTACCATATAGCGATTCGATTCCCTACCATATAGCGATTCGAATCCCTACTATAAGGCGATTCGAATCCCTACCATATGGCGATTTGATTCCCTACCATATAGCGATTCGATTCCCTACCATATAGCGATTCGATTCCCTACCATATAGCAATTTGAATCCCTACTATAAGGTGATTTGAATCCCTACCATATGGCGATTCAAATCCCTACTATATAGTAATTTAATATTAATACTATATAGTATATGATATTAGTGCAGTGCGTGTGACTGTAGAAAGGGCGGGAGTGGCGGCATGTAATCATAGTAAAAAAACCAAAAGTTCCTTCGGCACCTATCGTCCGCCGTAAATTATAACCAGCAGGAGAACCCGCGTCGTGGGCAGAAACAAAAGAGACCAATGTCTGCCGTGCGATGAATCAATTGCAACCCAAATGTCGTCTCAAGGTCTGACCATCAAACGATGGACTGACTTGACTGGTTTTTCTCTCCGACGATCGCAAACCGAGGATACATAGATCGGCACTGTCACAGTCCAGTGTTTGAGACGTGCCTCCGCCCCTTGGATAGCTACTCGTAAAGCATGAACTATGAAGGAGTGGTGCAATGAACCATAGTTCCAAATGTCGACTGAGGTTCGATCGCAAATGTATCAGGTCCTGGAGCTTATGTTGTCCTGCAATCCTGCCAGATATCAGTACCGTATGCAGTGTAGCATTATTGGCTCGTTCTCTGCATATTTCACAAGGGATCAGTAGGTATCATTCAATGTAGATATTGCGACCAATGCGACCAACTAGCGACCAGGTTGAGTGACCCCTGAATTGTACCCCGTGTCTATCCTTCTGACTTCTGAGTCCGCTCCTGTTGATCATCGACTAGTTCGATTGTTCGAAGTTCGAACCGAAGTTTGACCACCGGTTCTTGGCTTCAAAGGGCGGGTCAATGCACTGGGGGTTTCACTAAATATTTAGGTCATCTTGTTGATGTTCCATTATTGTGTCTCACTCAGACTCAAGCGGTGCTACTCCAGACAGTCACAACTTGTATGGCTAAAATTTTCTGATCGCTGAACACCATGAAAAGGAACGGTCATGAGCAACCCTTGGGGCTGTCACCGACTCACTGACAGCTCTGCTACTCGAGACAATTCCAGTGGTGGTATCATTTCTCATTTCCTCGTATTAAACGGGTATACATTGTACTATACAAGGTATAAATTGTGATACATATACAACTGGACGACAGGGTGCCTTTTCCGGCCCCTCGTCTCCAGATTTAGCTGGTTTGCGTCTCATCAGGCTTCAACTGATCTTCTGGCACAAGGCCCCCTGGCTCATAGTTCATCCAGTCGTCCTCTTCTTGGGCCCTGGCTATCGCCAAGTGTCTTCGCTTCCTCTTTCGTCGCTCCTTGCTCGCTGCTCGACGGGCTTCCTTGGAGAGAAGTACGCGCATGGGGGGTTCCCGCATGCGACGCTCGGAGCGGTCAGCATATCGTGGAGGCGTCTCGGACCCTATCTTTCTGATTGAAATCGGCTGGTCTGAAGCGGCTTCATTGCTCTCAATGGTATGATCAGCTGCGTCATCCTGCATCTGCGGATGGTCTCTCAATTGAATCGCATATTGATCGCTGGACTCGGAGCATGCGCCCCTGATCTGTCGGCGCGTGTATGCATCGGGACGGAACCCACGCGCGACCAAATCCTGATAGTACCTGTAGGCGGACTCAAAATTGCCAGCATCTAAGCACATCATGATTAGGTGCTCGAAAGTTTTGTGATTCGGGATCACTCCAAGCGAGGACATCTCCTTTACAGCAAACATGCCAGCTTGAATGTTCTTTGCTCTGCGTGCCATCCCTATAAGGGTGTTGTAGACCGAGACATCGGCCTTGCCGGGACACAATGTATAGAGCTCCTGGTAGAGCGAGATCCCTTCATCAACCGCAAATGGGTCACGAAAGGATTCATAGTCACAAAGCTCGATGACCACATGCGCGCACTCCATCGGAATCGGGTATTTCAAGGACTTCAGCTTCTTGAGAATAGCCCATGCCTGCCGTGGACTAGTCCTCGTCTGAACCATGTAGTTGAAAATGGCCCGCGTCGAAGTGTGTTCCAACTTGATACCGGCTTTGTGCATCTTACAGAGAATTTCGAATGCCGACGAGAGCTTGCCAGACTTGACATGCGCCTCCACCGTCTTCTCGTAATCTTGCAAGATCAGAGGGACATCACTTTCCGAAAGAAACCGGATCACCAAAGAAGCGAGCTTAGTGTCGCCCTTTTCGGCCGCGACGGTCAGAGTGTCCCTGCACAGGACCTTCGAAGGATGGAGGTACCCTAGTTGTACCATTTGCGTCCATATGTATCGAATAGTTTCGAGATGAGATGCCGCGACTGCCACATCCAACACATACAGCCACAGTTCCGTCGTCATGTCATGACCCTGACTTGTCCGCTTGCGCATCTGCTGGAGAACTTCATCGAAATCCTGAATGTCGCAGAGATTATATATCAACAGACTGTGTAGCCAATCCTCGACCGTGATTTCCTTTCTCTCCATGTGAGCGATATGGTCTAGTGCGAGTTCGAATTGGTTTTCTCTTAAGAGGCCGGCCACCACGTAGTGCCAACCAGCGGGACTAAGAGGCAGCCACCTGTCTCGAAGGGTGCGCAGTATTTCTTGGCGCAGTAGATAGTCAGGATGAACAGCGAGAACCTAAGTTTATTGTCCGTGTAAGTCAACAAATCCTGTATTCGTAAAGCTATGGCGCTGGACGCATTGAGACTGCATACCTGCAACGCAGCATGAAGTGTACCGGAATCTGCAGGTATCCCATTCTTTTCCATCTCCGAGAGTAATTGGCGAACAACTTCCGGCGAGCCACGCTCCGCATCGGAGTTGGCAAGAATCAGCGCTCGGTAGTGTCGTACTTCGGGGCGCACATGGCGATCTCTGATCAATATTCGTAATATCTGCGACGCACTGAGAATCTTGGGGCTTCCAGTTGCTAGTTCTTGGAGTCGATTCTCAAGTTCCGGCGTCGACCGTTCTTCGAGGTTTTTGGGGACGCCGGGAGACGGAGGTAAGGCAATGCTGGGACTGCGTGGCGCACTGATATGTTCCTGGCGCTCAGAATTCAGTTGTGATTGTTGCGAAGACTGATGTGCTATCGAGGACCCGACGATGTCATTTCCCTGGTTTTCAGTGTGTTTTTGCGCCTTTGGCTCCTCACTAGCTTTTGAAGCATTGGTGTTCAGACATCTTCGCGGAGTAGTGAGGACTGCCGATGAGGAATCATGTCTTTGCGGCCTTTTCCCTCTCGTGAATGGCAGTCTGGTATTGTAAGAAGCACTGATCCGGAATGATGGACATAGACAAAACCAGAGTCCATCGAGAATGACCGTACTTCGGCGCATCTCGAGCCCATGCAGAGCGGAGTTGTCTTTGCGCATCGGGAAGCCGAAGAAGAGAAGCACACTCACGTGACTTGTGACGATTCAGAGAGATCCCCAAAATTCTTACTAGGACAGATGTGGTTGACATAATTCAAGATATTTTGATAATTTTTGGTCCTTTACGGACATAATTTACTAGAAGACCAGATTCAAGAGCAGTAATCCCATTGAAAAAAAGACACCGAGCCAGATACGCCAAGGCCATGCTCGACAAACCCACCAACCGGTCCCTCCTAGCAATCTACATGCTTGATCTTCCCGGGGTATCGATCATTCTCTCTTCGTCTCGTTATGCGCACATCATATCCATATCTAACTGCCGCCACGACCCCGGCCGCGACCCCGGCCGCCACGGCCACCACCACGGCCTCTGTCGCCCCTGCCCTCACGGCCACCACGGTTGCGATTCTGCGGCTGGTTCTGCTGCTGTTCCTTGACCATCTCCACAATTTCCTCCGGGATTCGCAAGTATTTGATCTGGATGCCCATTAGCTTGGAACGGGAGCACGTCGAGTGTAGCATGTAGGTAACATACGTTGTTTCCTCGCACGTAGACCTCTGGTAATCTGAAGAAGCGGTCGCCTTCGGGGCTAGTTTGGACAACCTCCTTGAGTATTAAGTTCATCCAGTTATCGCAGTTGGCAAGATGTCCGTTCAGCGTCTCGCCGTTCTTGAGCTCCACAAGCATGGGGTGGCCTTGCGCGGCCGTCAGAAGGCCCAATGGTAACTATGAGGTGCATGATATGTTAGCGACACGAGATCTAAAATGCATGAAGCAATAACCATGCCCCACGGGGGAGTATACTCACCATTGTGAGGTTGCGCGGGTGTGATGGGGAATGGCCTGGCTGGGACTGAGCGTCAAGGCGGCACGAAGAGCACCTTTCCCGGTCAATGAAATAACAAAAGGGATATTTTAAAAGACAGTCAATAATCTTCGTGACACAGGATCACAACTTAGAGCGAAGATATAAGATTATGTCCAAGGATATCAAATAAGCTCCACATGAGCTCCAAAGCGGCGGGTGGTCGCAACTGGAGAGGCGGAGAAAGTGAAGTTCCGGGAGAGGCAATCGAGTATGAGAACAGTTGGAGGCCTGGACTAGTCTGGAATGATTATTATTGTGAGCCAGTCCGGCTCAATACAATTTATATAACAAATGTATGGGTAAGATATGCTTAAGGAAGAAGGTCTGATTTGATTTAGCTACTATCTAGTCAATAAATTTATAGATAGGAAAGTGAGCTATTCCCATATACTAGAATGAGGGAATTATCGCGAATAAGATATTAAATCTGGAATTGGAATACTTCTTATATTCTAATTAGTTAAATTAGAATTCTATAAGATACCACAAATCCTAATATAATTCTGATACTAAATCTAGCTGACATACCCCCCCAGGCTTAATACTTATGAGCCTGCTAATACTATTAAAGCTATATAAAATATATAAAATTACTAAATTAGAAAGGTGATCTAATCTTCTAGTAATTAATTCATCTTATTAAGATTAATAAGACTAATCTATCTCATAAAATTATAGTGCTTTTACTTTAGTAGAATCTTAGTAAGCCTATTAGCTAGTATATTAGCTATTTTAATCTATTTAATGGCTATATACCCTGCTTACACCTCTTAGTGAAGCTAATTCTAATAAATATTAATATAGTGCAGCTTAGTATTCAACTTAGGCTTATTACTTATAAGTATATTAACTATTTAGAAGTTATTATATAGTATAGTAATCTTATGCTCTAGATTAAATTTAATTAATTAGAATAGCCTCTGCTACTATTAAATATTCTTTATAATTAAGAAGAGGGCTAGTAGTTTAGTCTTAATAGTAGAGGTAGTAACAGTCTTCTACTTCCTAGCTTACTAATCTATTATACTACTATATAATAGGCAGATGAACCCTTCTAAACTCTTATAATCTAAGTAATCACTATATACTATATTACTTATAGATATAAAGCACTGGCCTAATAGGCCTATATAGTATATACTAAATTATATAGCCTAATTATATATTTTCTAACAGAATTATATAAGGTGATTTACTTTAGCAAGGTGCTTAGGGCTAGGATTCTATTAAAATACTATAAGATTTAATAATGCCTTTGCTATATCAGGCCTAGTAATTACTATAGAATAGATTACTAAGCCTATCTTCTACTAGTAGTAGTGTATAAGTCTAGTGCTAGCCTTCCTATTATATAGCTATAAGATTTTATCTAATATAGATATAGCAGATGGCTTACTTATTTATAGTCTAAACTAATTAATAATCTTATTAATGTAGGCCCCTTAATTAAGCTATAATATTTAATTAGTATAGTCTTATTAAATCTATATACCTAGGAAGATAGTAGTATCTCCTAAATTATAGAAATTATAGTATATTTATAGCTTTAAGATAATCTTATTTACATATCCCTTCTCTTCTAGTTAATATAAGAATAAGATATTATTAATAAATACTATAATAATTATGCAGTCATTAGTAAAGAGATAAATATCTTTATTAATTATATAGAAACTAAGAGCCTTAAGTATTATAGTTAATTCTTTTTACTATAAATATAGTGACCTCTATAGGCTATATAGAGCTCTATTTAATAGCTAAATATAGCCTAGTTCTATATATCTATTAGCTATATATATATATACTTTTTTATTAAGAAGGCTATTCATAAAAGTATTTAAGATATCTAGTTATTATATATCAAGATTAAATATTACAGTGATTACTATTAGTATTTAAAAGATTTTTACTATAAGGATAGCCACTGCTATATCTTTATAATTTAATATCTATAAGTTACTATAAATATAGATACATCCTTTAGCCTTTAAAAGATACCCCTTATTATTAAATTTATATATAAATACCTACTTTAGTGGGATGACTTGCTTGCCTTAGGGATATCTAACCTTTTTCTATATATTATAAGTTAGTAATGAGTTATATTCCAGATCTACTACTATATAGAAGAGCTCTTTTAAGGGGTACTTTATAATTTCTTTATAGATAGTTAGTAGTAGTAGTAGATCATTATAATGTAAATATAGCTATACTTTTTATTCTAGTAAGGCCTGTGAGAAGGCACTAAAAAAATAATATTCTAAATGAATCTTCTCCTCTTTATTATCTTATATTTAAATACTATAAGAATTATATATCTATTTTAGTAGCTTTCTCTCCTATTTCCTATGCATAATATTATCTATTAAGAAATTAAGTCTAATCTCTTTGGAAGGCCTCAGTAACTTATTAATTTTATAAGATTCTTTATTTTCTTAGGGTTTATTAAGGTTAATAAGTAGTTAGACACTAGATAAATTAATATTATATTCTACTATATTCACTTCTTTAATAGGCATCTGAGCTCTCTAATTAGTTAGAATTAGATCTAGACTTTCTTCCCATACTCTAGATACTAGCTGAGTAGCCTACTTAATAGAGGTTTAATTAATATATCATTCTATGAGAGATGATAAAGATGAATCTAAGGTCAAAAGCTAACATTCAGTTAATTCTACTATAGATATTAATTAGTCAGAATTCTCACTACCCTTTATACTAATTAATATACTACTCTCAGTCACCCCCTAAGATTCAGCTATTTTAACTTCACCTCTTCTATTTACAGTAATTTGACCTTCCTTACCACTATAAATTATTATATCTTTATTAGGGAGAGGTTGTAGCAGTTTTGATGAGATTTGGTATGGTAAGTTGATTGATTCTCCTAAGATACAAAGGTTCTACCAATTTAGTGAGGTTCTACTATATGGTGGGGTAGAGGAACTAGACATGCAGCAATGATATAATGTGGTAGAATAATATTATAAGAGGAACACAATATTATAGAGGGTTAAATAAAAAGCGACATCCATATTACTGTAATAATGTAGTAAAAGTAGGTGAAATAGTATATAAAATATAAGTAAAGACTGGTTAAATATACTCTGTACTAGTAGTGTTTGTTAGATAGTCTTATTAGGATGATTAAATACTTTAAGTAGATTAGAAGAACCCTAAAGATCATCTTTGCAGATCTATTAATTATCTTCTAGTCTATAGCCTTTCTAATAGATAAGATATTCTATAAAAGGGGTATAGTTATAGCTATAGTAAATAGTATATTTTTCTAGTAAGTATTTAACCTTATAGATATTATTTTTATTACTATAGACCTCAGTATTAACAATGGCAGGAGGCTTTAGTAACTTATGGTGGAATAGATTAGGACTTAGTATAGACTTAAGATAGATAACTAACAAGACCAGATAGATCTTCTATATCAATAGTAATTTAATATAGTAGGTGAGTCTTCTAATATATTCTAATATATAGAATAGGCCAGCATTCTGTAATTAAAACTTCTAATTAGTTTATTTAGTTAGTAAAGCATAGCTATAGTGTAACTAGATATAGACTTAGTTACTAACTTAGAATTTAATTAGCTTATAGTTCTAATTATAGATTTCTTTTATCTAGATAGATGTATACTTTATAGCTTCTTTAGTGTTAAGCTATATTAAGAAGTCTTATTTAATAAACTGCTTCAGGAGCTGCTATAGTTAATAAAGATTAATACTAAAAAGTAGCTAATATAGGCTTACTTTTATAGAATTATTCAGCAAACTATTAATTATTAATATAATACTTAGTAATTCTAATATCTATTAGAACTGATTAGGCTAATTAGTAGTGGTGTAGGTATGCTATAGCATGACCTTAATTATCTAGATAACATATTCCATTTATCTATTAGTTTATGGGTGGAATACAGTTAAGTAAAGCTAGTATACTTTTAAAGTAGTGAAGTATCCTTTCTAGAAGTTACTTATAAAGATGAAATTATAATTAGATATAAAGAAACAGGGCATTCCCTAATTATATTCTTAGAAGTACTATAGGATGCTAGATCCCTATTCTTTAGTAGTTAATATTATTTTACTAGGAATAAGACTAATATATTTGCTAAACTTATTAATAACTACTAATAGTTTATTATACCTATTATTATCAGGTAATGCCATAATAAAATCTATAGTAATAATCTTAAATAGAGTAGATGGAATCTGCAAAGATTAAAGACTTCTATATAACTTATAATACTAGATCTTATTCTATAAGTAAGTTAGATAGTATTTAATATACTAACACAGTAAACAATAACCTTAGTATAATATAAATCTATTAAGCAAGGCCAGGCACTTATTAATGCCTTAATAATTCTATTTATCATAGATTAACCAAAACAGGTCTTAAGTAAGGGGGCATAGAATATAGATCTAGGATTCCTTAATAATCTCATCACTAATTAAACAGTGCTTTATCATATAAAGTAATCTATTATCTAGTTAGTATAGTAAGACAGTTAGTAAATTAGATATTTAGTTATTATAGAGGACCTTAATAATACAGCTAATCTAGGGATTATTATAGTATCCTTCTATTATATATCTTTTAAATTCATTAGATAGCTAAATGGATGAGGCAGTATACTTATAGTTAGTAAGATAAGCATTAATAGAATTAAGATTAGGTTTGTTATGCTTAATATTCCATTTTATTATTAGTAGATGGGATAGCGCATCTATAACTGTATTTAATTTATCTAGTTAGTAGAACACTTATAATTAGAATTACTAGATATATTAAGAAGTATAGATTAATTATAGGTTCAACTACTTAAGGGCAACTGTATTTATAGATATTTAGATAAAGATACTAATAGTAGAAGTATGATCTGTGTAGATGACCATTAGATAGTAAGATAATTTAATTATATAGTAAAGCTTTCATAAGGCCTATACAAGGCAAGTAACTTCCAGCTTAGTTAACTAATATTATAATTCAGCACTAGTAAGTATTTAGCTAAGAAATAGAATAGATTAAATAACTATTTAGGCCAGTGGGATTGAAAGGTTGATATACTGATTATCATCTAGGATGTGGTATGCTATAATGCTAAAATTATTATATAATATATCTAGATTAGTATACAGACACTTTATAGGGTTAAAATAGGCATAGAAAAGCAGACTATTAAATATAGACTATAACTAGCAGAATACCTCCACTTCTAGGTTAGTAGGCATATTAACTACTCTACTAGTAATAAATACCTTGTACTTAGGTCTCTTTAAAGGGCTATCTTTAAGCATCTATATCTTATATTCCTATAAAGATTTGATAATACAGGCATACCTATTAATATAATAGCAGAACCATCTAGTAAGGGCTAGATAATATTCTAGTTCTTTAAGATTATATAGAAACTCTAGGGTATAAATAATAGCAAGCTTTTTATTAGGGGTGGAAAGACCTAGGGCATTAATATATTATCCTAGCAGCTGGATACTTAGGAATCTAATAAATGCCTTAGTTAATTCTAGCTAGATATAGATATCTTATAGGCATTATAAGATAATCCTAAGATATTCTATATGCTCATTAAATAGCTTAGAATTAATGATATTATCATCAATATAGGTCTTAATAAATAGAAGATCTTTTAAGATTTAATTCATCTACTATTAGATATATAGAACTAAATTAATAAATCTTATAATAGTAATATTAAATATCTCCTAACTATGATAACTAATGATAGTAAGATAGTTCTAATATAATTATTTTACAGGCTATTAGTAGAAGAATTAATAAGTATTAATAACTATAATATAATAGTAGCTGTAGACCATGTTAATAATATCCTCTTATCTAGGAATTAGATATAAATCTAATATAACCTCCTTATTAATACCCTGTAGATTAATGACTACTCACCCTTTCTCTTTAGTCTTACTATTCTAGTTAGTGATAGTCTTCTATATAATAAACACTAGGTATACTAAGGGGGTGTGAGTAGTAGCTAGCTTAAGCTTATCTACTTCTTAGAGGGGGTTAAGTATATAATTAATATAATTATAATCCTTAGGACTAATATGGTAAATATACAGCTTAGGGAGATAGCTTTCCCAATCTTTCTTTATTAGTATTTCCATCCATTCCTCCTTAGGAATATAGATAGTGGAATTATTATCACCCTAGATATTATATTTTATAAGCACTTTAGCAAACTAATTAGCTTTGGGGCCTTTGCTATAGATAGTAATATTATTTAGTAGAATAGTTTAGTTATCTTAGTTAGTTAGAATAATAGACTTAGGTTGTTTAATAGTTAGTTAGTAAGCATATTTAAGTTAGTGTTTAATATATTTATAGTAGGAAGGATAGATTAGCCTAGGTTTAGATTCTAATAGTTTAGTGCTAAATTTTAATAATTATACTAGTAGAATAGCATCTTTACTGACTTAGTATACTATAATAAAGTTAGTCTCTGAGATAGTATCTATCTAAGTATAGTAAGTGATGGTAATTAGAGTAGCTATCTTATTATAAACTTTAATAAAGGAGAACTTATGATTAACTATATATATATATATAGTGGCTCCATACATAATTAGACTATCCAATAGATTAAAGATAAAGTTATGATCAGTTAATAAATTAGTTTTTAGATATATAGATAGCTTGCTGACTAAATAGATAGATATAATAGAGTATTACTTTATATACACCACTGCATAGGTAATCTAATATGGTTTAGCTTGTATGGAGATTAGGAAGGTTAACTAATTATAAGAGCTGATTATTATAATACCTTATCTGAAATTAAGTATAAAATCTTCACTATAGATAATATTAGTTCTAATAAATAGCTTCAGTTTTAATCTATTAACTAGATAGTAGTAAATAGTAATCTTAGTAAAAGTATTAGCAGAACCACTATTATATATTAGTCTAAGAAACCATAGTGTTAGTATAGCTAATTGATTTGATTAGTAATGTGATCTGATACTAGATACTGTGATGCTATTGGTAAGTTTAGTGATAGTGATACTAGATAGAGTCTTAATAAACTCAGTATTCCTGATAGTAGATGAATAGCTAGTATCTAGACATATCTTATAATATTCTAATATAGTGTTAATTCCAATCTTTACAGTAGTATAATGTCAGGAATAAATACTGATAAGCCTAGTTGTTTTAGTTAGCTTATAAATAGATTTAATAATATAGATAGCTATTAGATTGTCTGTAGTAGGGGTAATTAGAATTAGTTTATAGATATATAGATAGTCTAATAGATGGATGTGTAAGTAGTTTTTTAATAGAAAAGTAGTACTATAGCTATTACAGATAGCAATAGGCTTAATATCAACTATATATATATATAATTTATCTTTTAGCTTGTACTTAGGGAAATTATTAGATTTAAATATCAGGTGACTAAGAAATGCCTAGTAGCCTGGATTAGTATTATCAGGACTTAGTCTATTTAGTTTAACTAAAATATATACTAGGTGCTCTAGTTCAGTATATATAGAGGTGTGTAGTTATTTAGAAGTCAGTTCAGTAGCTGCATTAGTAATATAAGCTCATTGCTCTAGAAGGCTAATATAAGCTTGATTCTATAGCTATCTACTATTCTAATTTTATATAGGATAGTTGTAATTTATAGTAGTAGTTTTATTTAAAGGTTAATTAGCTTGCTAATTTCTCTATAGCTAAGTAGTTATCTATAGTTGGATAGTTATCTATAATAGATACTAGTATAGTAGGCCTAATAATTACTAACTATACTAAGGGTACTGGTACTGCTGCATTTACTGGGTGAATAGGGATACCTATAATAATGATAGGTATTAGTATTATAGATAGTAAGGCCAGCTATATCTATACTATAGAGTATATGGTTAGTTACTTCTATTCTAGTTAGTTAGATATTATTCTTAAGACTGAGTATTACCTAGAGTCCTCTAGGGTTGATAGTAATTAGATTTACTGTAGGTCCTATTACAGTCCTTCTTATAGTTAGTAGTGATGTCTTTCTATATACTAGTATAGGACTTGAGTTACTTAAGGAATTAGGTTAAGGTAGTATTTAGGGTAGGCTTAGAGATATCACATTATAAATATAGTTCAAGATAGGTCTATACTATAGTAATTTAGTTAAATATATCTATGATTTAGGTAGTATAAGCATGATGGATAACCTCTTAGATAAATATATAGGGTGTTTAGTTATTCTATATATTATTATATCTATAAGAAAGGGACTGTAGTTTGACTAGAGCATTAATAATATATAATTTAAAGTATTTAACTAGTTTAGATAGCTATCCTTTCACTAGGGGTAGAGTATGAAGGGAATGTTTCTCTAGATTAGTAAGTTTAGTAGTAAACTAGTCTAGGGTAGCACCTTAGAGTATTGCTTATAGGTTAGCCTTAACTATAGCCTTACCCTTATAGTTAATAATATTCTTAATCTAATTAGTAAATATATAAACATCCTTATAAAATAAGCTGCTGTTGTATTACTTAATGAATATATTATCTGATATATTAGGCTAGAAGTATCTAAGTTCTTCAGTTTTCCATCTATATATTATAGGGACAGATAATAGAAGGTTATTTAGAGGGGGTGGAGGATCTGCTGGAGTTTATTAATTAGTAGTATTAATCTATTTATTCACTATATCTTGGAACTATTAAAATTACTAATCTATAGTAATTTAGTTAGCTTATATTATATTTATAAGATCTTATATAGATAGTTTAGTATCTGTAGAAGATCCCTAAGGGCGTCTATTGTTCAGCAGTTGGTTATTTATATTAGATAACTAATTAGTCTGTAGTAGTTTAGTAACTAAGGATTTACTAGAGAATAGCTACCTAGCTATCTATCCTAGTAAAGTAGATTGTAAGTAGGTATAATATATAGGTTAGACTATAATTAGATTAGCTTATTTAACAAGGGTCCTTTAAGGGGTTAATATAGCAGGTTTAATAGAAGACTCTGATTAAACTAGAATTATCTGGTTAAAAGGTTTAGACTAATAGGATAATATTAATACTGAATAAGAATAGGACTGTGTCTAATCTAATAGTCATTCTAGCTAGTGCTTATCCAGCCTAATAGTACTAGTAGGGTTGGTGATGAGCTAGTGATAGTAGTCCTTAGAACTAGGCAGATTTAGTTAATAGGCTAGATATAAAAACTTCTAAGTAGCCTTATACAAGGTAGGGCAGTTAATATCCTAATTAGATAGATACAGATAGAGGGTTAATAATATAGGGGGAGGTTTAACAGATTATATATATTATACTAGGCAAATTATCTTACTATTAAATTAATAAATAAATAAGCTTTTAGATTATCTATAGAACCAGCAGATCTAATAGCCTAGTTCTGTAAGATATAGAGTTTAACTAGTTATTAAATCCATTAGACTAACAGCATATAGGTGGAGCGTAGTATAGGGGGGTAGTAGATAAATAAGAAGATAGTTAATAGGAAAATTAGAAGTATAGACTATAGGGGGGTCCTAAAATAGTCTAGTATATCTAGAGTTGAACCCTAGTCAGTTAGTAAATAGTAAAGTTAGTAGAGGAGGAGAAGAATAGTATTAAAGATCTTAGAATCCTAAGGTTTAATAACAGTTAGTAGATACTAAGAATTAATATAGCTTAAAAGATAAATACAAATCTAGGAGGATACCCTCTAGAATAAAACTAGATATACTACTAAGTTATAGCAGTTTTAATAAGATTTAGTATAGTAAGTTAATTAATTCTCCTAAGATATAAAGGTTCTACTAATTTAGTGAGGTTCTACCATACAGTGGGGTAGAGGAACCAGATATGCAGCAATGACATAATGCGGTAGAATGATATCATGAGAGGAACACAACAGAGGTGGCTAAATCTCTATTTTAGGGATATAAGGCAGGTCATGTACAGCAATAATCTCAGGCATATTAACCTATAAAACTAGCTTATAATATAGCTAATCTAGATTATATATCTTATTCTCTAGAAATTCTATATCTCTCTTAATCATGATAGTATGGCTTATTAGATTCTATATACACTAGATATTCAACCCTATATAACTAATAAGATAGCCTACCCATGCGCAAGGCACCATCTTATTAGTTTTTAGTAGTTTATTATGCCTTATAAATGCTTAATAACTATACACCTACAGATTTAATAGATCTAGCTTCTTATTATATAATTTCTTATATAAAGTTATCTAGATTAGTGTATCATTATTATTAAAGGGCTTATCACTATAAGCTTATTAAACTCTATAGCTTAGTTCTTTCACTGGATCTCTGTCACATTAAGATTAATAATTCTTAAGATAAACTACTACTTATATAGCATAGTGCTATAGCTTATTAGATAAGCAAGACCTAATAATTATTACCCTAGCTATAATAACTAGATTCTCCCCCACTGATTCTATTCACCTATTCTACTCAGCTAGGCCTTATATAGATTAAATTATATTAAAGCCTTTATTACTGCTTCTATTTAGATACTAGTCTCCTAGTATTTATTCCTAATTTAAATAGATTTATTTTAGTTATATTCTAAACTAATATTTAATCTATATAAGATAAATATTAAGATACTTCCTTAAATCAGCCTTTATATATGTTGTATAGGCTATATACTATCTAGTTATATTATTAAGGAAGTATATAATCTATTTATCACTATTATCTACTTCCCCTATTTAAATTAGATTAAAATAGATATATTTAAACAGCTTACTTACTTACTTAGATAATCTATATAATATCTTCTTCCTAGCTTTAGCTAATAAGCATACTTTATATACCTTATTAGGATAAGAAATAACCTCTATCTCTTATATAACAGCTTTAAGACATAAAATCACCTCTTTATTAATATATACCATGTGCTTATACTATACCTCTATTATCACCTTATTAGTAAGTAGGAGTATTAACTTTAGAAGCCTTATAGTAAATATAGCTCTTATTTATTCTAAAATTAGATTATATTTAATAATATCTTAATTAAATCAGGGGAACATACACACTATTAGATTTCTATAAATATCTTTAATAATCTGCAGCTACTAATTTAAGAAGAATCCCTTATTCTTTATAACTTATATAGAAATAATATTAATATAGAAACTTAGTATATATACCACTTCAGTTACTTCTAATATATATTTACTATTATCTACACTCTTACTATATATATCTACTATTCTATACCCTATGATTAAGGCTTAAGTATTACTAAATTAGAGAAATACACTATATATAGAATAGTAATCTTATAGATATTAGTAATCATTACATATATATACATTACTTCTAGTATTAGTAATCTAACTATCTCTTAATTTATATGCCTCAGGCCCATCACTTACTACTATTAGAGAGGTTTAAATTATTATTTACTTATTCTAATTAGTTAATTTAGTGATAGATAAGTAGATATTAAATATAGCCTTATAGATATTTATTATAATATATTAGATTTAATAATCTTAGCAATCTTAATTAGATTAATTAGGCTAACTTAATATTAAAGATATCATTCCCTAATTAGTTAAAGTACCTTACTTAGTTTATTTAATAGCTTACTTAATAGCTTCCTAAACCCCTTCTCTTATTTATTTAATATATTTAAATTTCTCCTTAATCTTAGGGTCAGGCTTCCAGCCTAATTAGTGCTTATTGTAGCGGGCAGGGCCCACTGAGTGCTTGAGCTTACTAAGCACTCACAATCTTCCTTCAGCTCTGGCTAAAATTATGAAGCCCTAGTTAGGGTAGTAGTAATTACATAATCTTAGTTACTATTTATATACTCCTTATTATATTTAACCACTGCAATCTAGTTAGATTCCTTAGTAATTTCTTACTATCTAAATCTAGGTTATAGATTTTAAGGCTTCTAGCCTATGATATTAGAAATTACTTACTAAAATAAATAAATAAACCTAATAAGAAGAAGTAAATAAATAAATAAATCTAATAAACTAACAAGCAGCACACTGAGCTAAATAACTAAATAAAACTAGTAAAAGATAACTATATCTATAGAACTAGATAAATAGAACTAAATAAGATAATTAATTAGCTAAGATAGCTAAATTAGATAATATAGATAGTATAGATAGTATAAACTATAATAATATATTATTAGAGATATTAATATCTCCTAGAAGATCTAGTAAAGAATAACTACTATAATAAAATAAAGTATAAATAAACCCTATAGCTTAGATAGCTTAGTAGCTATAAAAGATACTTACTTAAATAACCCTGCTTAAGGCCTAATAAGTAGCTACTACCCCTTAGGCTATTACTACTCCCTTAGCTCCTATATAAGTAGTACTAGTTCCTTAAGTAGCCCCTATTCCTATAGAAGACCTAGTAAGATAATCTAAACTAATCTTACTAAACTCTAAGTAATATAATAGCATCAATAAGGTTATATATAATATCTTTTATACTAATCTAATTATAAAGCTTAAGATAGATCTTCTATTATTTAGTAGCTATTATAACTATATATAGTATATATTTACTAGGCTTAAAGATTAGGTGGCTACTGTAATAAGCCCTTAGATAGATTAGTATACTAAGAACTACTCTATAATAGCTAAGGACTTAGATTATATAATTAATTAGCTTAATATTATATTTTAAGATAGGAATTATATAGAGAAGGCTATAGAGGAACTTCACTATCTATAATAAGATAACTACCCCTTTAGTAATATACTTATAGACTTTAACTAGCTACTAATAGAAGCAGGAGGCTATAGCTAGATAGATAATATAAAGTAGATCTTTATTAATAAAACCCTAAGTATTAAGATAAAGATATAATTAGTTAATATAGTTAAGGAACTAAGCTTTAAGAAGTACTACTAGTAGTTATAGATGATTATAGACTAAGTTAAAGCTCTCTATATATAAGGAGTG
>JAKLNT010000038.1:0-306581 GCA_022814375.1 Aspergillus quadricinctus
AGAAGATCCTAAGTATATTAAGGCTTATCTTAATACTCTTAGATTAGATATTATCTACTATATTACTAAGCTTAAGATCCCTTAGATAGTTGCATACCTCCAAGCACTATTAGACTGTGGCTCTAGTTATATATTTATTTTGAAATATTTAGCTAATTTACTACCATATTTATGGTTTAGATTTTGTATAATAGCTAATCTATTATAAGTTTATCTACTAAATGGTAGATTTATATATATATTATACTAAATTTATATTCTGCTTTAGTTAGATGACTAGAATTATATTCTTACCCCTTAGATACTTAATACTAATAAATATAATATTATCTTAGGCTAAGATTAGTTGTGATATATTAATCCTCTAATTAATTAGATTATAGGATACATAATTATTAAGGGATGTAAGTAAAAGTATTATACTATTAATCTAATTAATCTTCAGTCTAAAATTAAGGCTAATAAAATTAAGGACTCTGATTTAAAGGAATCTATTAACTTAATCTTAATAAAGCAGCTTTGCTATATTCTTTAAAAGGGTTATTAGAAAGCCTAGTTATATATTATTTAAGAACTTAAGAAAGATATAGAATTCTTAATAGAACTACTTTAGTTAAAATCTCTTCTTACCTAGTATAAGGATATCTTTAGAGAAGAACTAGTTCTGGGGCTCCCTTCAGAATAACTATTTAAGTATTATATTAATATTAGTAATGCTCCTCCAGTTAACATTAATATTTATCTATAATTATCTAAGAAATTCTATAAAATAAAGAAGTAAGTTAAAGAACTACTAAAGAAAGTAGTTATTCACCCTTTAGCTAGTGCTTAGGGATTTCCTATAGTAATTATATCTAAGCTAAGAGATAAGTAGTGATTCTGTATTAACTACTGCTTACTTAATAAAGTAATAGTAAAAAATATCTATCTATTACTATAAATTTAAGAACTCCTAGATTAAGTAGGTTATACTAAATATCTTTTAAAGATTAACCTTCTCTTTAGATATTAATAATTATATATAGGTAAAATATTAATTTTAAAGACAGCTTTTAATATATCTTTTAAAAAGTTTAAATTCTTAGTAATACCTTTTGGACTTTATAATGCATCTATAATATTCTAAATAATAATAAATAGTATTATATAAGACTTTGATTTTATTATAGTATACCTTAATAATATCTTAATCTTCTTAGACTCTGCCTCAGAATATAAAGAATATATTCACTAGATGCTTAAGTAGCTCTAAGAATATAAGCTCTATATAAAATTATCTAAATATATCTTTATAAAAGAAGAGCTAGAATTTTATAGATATATTATTAGTAATAGAATTATTTAACTAATACTTATAAAGGTGGAGGCCATCGCAGAATAGTTAAAACTAAAGAATATTTATAAGATTTAATAGTTTTTAGGACTTGCTATATACTATTACTAATTTATATATAAGTTTATAAGAATTACTACTCTACTTTATAAGCTCCTAAAGGAAATGGATACTGCTTTCTAGAAAAAGAAGTTTTAATCTATTATTTAGAATGCTTAATATTAGTATATATTTATAATACTTAAAGAAGCTATAATCTATATATCTATTCTAAAAATTATAAACCCTAATCTTTCTTACTAAATCAAGACTAATGCCTCTGAGTGGGCTATTAGTATAATTCTTCTCTAATAAGATGAAAAGGAAAATTAGTATTCTATAGTATTTAATAAGTAAAAGCTTAATAGTGCTAAATAAAACTATCTTATATATAAGAAAGAGCTTCTAGCTATTAAGGAAGCACTCTGATAATAGGACTATTATATTAATAATAGTAAGCCTATCATAATTATTATAGATTATAAGAGTCTATAATATCTTACTATAATAAAGACATATTTAAAGTGTCTTATATAATGGGTAGAAGAATTTCAGATATATAACTTAGTAATTAAATATTATAAGGGAACTGAAGCAGTTGTCTCTAATATAATTAGTTATTACCTAGACTTTATTAAAGAAGGTCTAGTGAATTAAGTATAACTACCTGCTCTAAGCTTATCTATAATATAGTTATAGTAAGTAGTAAATAAATAATATCTTTATAGCTTATTTAATCTTTCTGAGTTAGAATAGTATTTATTAATAATCTTATTTTTAAAAGGTGAGGATCTAGATATATCTAATAAGGTTAAGATAAAGATTAAGACATTAGTAATTAAATTCTACTTAAAAATAGAATATATTAAATATAGACCTATAGATAGGTTATACTATCTTAATAATAATATTAAAATATCATACCTTAAGATTCCTTTTTAATAGGACCTTGTATCACAGCTTTATATCTAGTATAATTATCTAGCTTATCCTACCTTACTTAGAGTTATTTAAACCTATACTTAGTAGCTTATAATATACTAGGATATTTAGGATATTACTAAGAATTGCCTGAATTATTAAATTATAAAGCCTTTAAGACTAGATCTTAAATATGAAATAGCTTAATACTTAGTAAAGAAAGAAATTTATCTATTTAAATAATAAGGAATTAATTTTATTAGCTATTTACTACTAATACTAAATAAAAATTAATAGATTATTACTATAGTTGACTATATAACTAGTTAGATTATAGCTAAAGTAATAAAGGATGTAAAGAAAGAAATAGTAGCTTAGTTCTTATATAAAGAAATCTTTATTAACTATAGTATATTTGTAGCGGGCAGGGCCCGCTGAGTGCTTGAGCTTACTAAGCACTTGCAATCTGCCTCAGGTAATAATGTTCTCTTGTCTAGAAGGGACATTAGCAATCACATAACCTCTGTTACACTTAATGTTCTAATTACTTATATTATGTGATCTTAGCTACTATTTGCACACTCCTTATAATATTTGCCTGCTATAATCTAGTTAGATTCCTTAGTAATTTCTTACTATCTAAATCTAGGTTATAGATTTTAAGGCTTCTAGCCTGTGACATTAGAAATCGCTCACTAAAATGAATGAACCTAATAAGAAGAAGTAAATAAATAAATGAATCTAATAAACTAATGAGCAGCATGCTAAGCTAGATAGCTAAATAGAACTAGTGAAAGATAACTATATCTATAGAACTAGATGAACAGAACTAAATGAGATAACTAATTAGCTGAGATAGCTAAATTAGATGATATAGATAGTATAGATAGTATGAACTATAATAATGTGCTGTTAGAGATATTAATATCTTCTAGAAGATCTAGTAAAGAATAACTACTATAATAAAATAAAGTATAAATAAATTCTATAGCTTAGATAGCCTAGTAGCTACAAGAGATACTTACTTAAATAATCCTGCTTAAGGCCTGATAAGTAGCTACTACCCCTTAGGCTACTACTACTCCTTTAGCTCCTATGTAAGTAGCACCAGCCCCTTAAGCAGCCCCCATTCCTATAGAAGATCTAGTAAGATGATCTAAACTAATCTTACTAGACCCTAAGTAATATGACAGCATTAATAAGGTTATATATAATATCTTCTATACTAATCTAATTATAAAGCTTAAGATAGATCTTCTATTATTTAGTAGCTACTACAACTGTATATAGTATGTATTTATTAGGCTTAAAGATTAAATAGCCACTGCGATAAGCCCTTAGATAGATTAGTATACTAAGAATTACTCTATAATAGCTAAGGACTTAGATCATATAATTAATTAGCTTAATATTATATTTTAAGATAGGAACTGTGTAGAGAAGGCTATAGAGGAACTCTACTATTTATAATAGGGCAACTGCCCCTTTAGCAATATATTTATAGATTTTAACTAGCTACTAATAGAAGTAGGAGGCTATAGCTAGATAGATAATATAAAGTAGACCTTTATTAATAGAACCCTAAGCACTGAGATGAAGATATAATTAGTTAATATAGTTAAGGAACTAAGCTTTAAGAAGTACTACCAGTAGTTACAGATAATTATAGACTAAATTAAAGCTCTCTATGTGTAAGGAGCAGCCTAAGCTAAGTAGTGGAGGAGGAATACAACCCCTGTAAGCTATAGCTGTATTAGTTATATACTACCTCTAGCATCCCTAGTAGTATCAGCCCCTAATATAATTAACTCTATAGATTAGGAACTAATAGCTATAACCTTAGCCCGCTAACACCACTGTACTAAGTAGGTTAATAAAGCTAAACTAACATATCACTGTATTGAGGGTAGGTGCTTATATTATAGAGCTATAGACCATATAATTAAAGTATGCCTATACCTTAGTGCTATCCTACTATTAGACTGTGCTGCCGCAAAGCAGCTATATGCCTTCTAAGTAGCTAGATCTAAACTAGATAATATTAATACTAGAGAATCTATTATAGAGGAAGATAGCAAATTAGAAAACTAGTTATTTCTATGAAGAGACTCTTATAGGGGCCAGTTAAATAATTAATGTAACTGGAAAGCTGGCATTAATCATATCCTAAGGAAGATATACTTACTAATTATAGAAAGTTTTATTAGGCTATTAGATTTAATGCCCTAGAATTTATTATATCTAGAATTATTAATAAAGAATATAATTATAGAATTCTCCCTAATATTAGATATATATCTTATATGATTATAGCTAAATGCTTCACCTAGAAGCTATAACTAGAGTAGATTAAAATTAAGCTAATAATCTTAGAGAACTATATTAGTATAATAGATAGTGTTATCTTAGCAATTATATGCTTCTCACTAGATATTAGAGGGAACTATCAATATATGGTTTATATATACCTAGTGCCTAAGCTAGGTGATGGGACTGATCTAATCTTAGAGACCCTATAGATAGTATACTAGAAGGTGACTATAGAAGTAGAGGGGCCCTAACTAAGATTTATTAATAGGTTAACTATTGAAAGTATTAAGAATGAACTAAAGCTAGTAGTGAAGTAGATTAGTGCCTAAGGGTTTGCAGTTCATAATTAGTAGTAAAAGAAAGATAAAATAATACAGATCTTTACTACTAGTATTAAGGATATTAAGAAGGCCTTATAGGTAAAGAAGTATTCTAATCCTACTATAAAGCTGCTGGTGCATTACCATAAGTTTCTAGAAGTATTTAATTAAAAGAAGGCTAATAAACTACTGCTGCACTGCCTAGGCGTAGATCACTATATTAAACTAATTAAGAATAAGAAGGGAAGGGTAATAGAACCACCTTAGGGACTACTATATAGTATATTATAAAGGGAGCTTCTAGTATTATAGAAGATATTAATAGAATTATTAGAGAAGGGCTTTATCTATATTAGCAGCTTAGCCACTGTGGCGCTAGTACTATTTACTTATAAGCTAGGTAATAGATTACAATTCTATATTAATTACTATATTCTAAATATAATTATAAAGAAAGATTACTACCTACTCCCTCTAATTAATAAGACCTTAGAATATATCTTAAAGGTGAAGTAGTTTACTAAGTTAGATATAATTACTACCTTCTATAAGATCTAGATTACCCCTAGAGATGAATAGCTAATAGCCTTCTATATATAGTTTAGCCTATTTAAATAGCTAGTTACACCCTTTAGACTAGTAAATGTACTGAGCACCTTCTAATAATATATTAATTAGATACTCTAGGACTTCCTAGATAAATTTACCTCTATATATATTAATAATATACTAATCTTTACTAATAGATTACTAGTAAAGTACTAACAATATATCTACTAAGTGCTAGAGCACCTAAAGAATATAGGCTTGTAGTTAGATATTAATAAGTATAAGTTTAAAGTTAAGAGCATAAAGTATCTTAAATTTATAATAAAAGCTAGTAAAGGCATGTAGATAGACTCTAATAAGATGAAAGCTATATTAAAATAGTAAGCTTCTACCTCTGCTTACAGTGTACAGTCATTCCTAGGCTTTATAAACTTCTACTAGTAATTTATATAAAACTTTTTAGATATAGTACAGCTACTAACAGTATTAATATATAAAAGAGCTCTCTTTATATAGGGAAAGGAATAAGCCATAGCCTTTAAATTATTAAAGAAGATATTTACTATAGCCCTAATTCTTATACAATTTAACCCTAATAGGAAGATAGTAGTTAAGATAGATACTTTAAACTAGGTGATAGGAGCCACTATATTATAATATAATAATAATAGTGTGTTAAGACTAGTTACTTATATCTTAAGAAAGAATATACCAGCAGAATGTAATTATAAGATTTATAATAAGAAACTACTAGCTATTATTAATGCCCTTAAGGAATAGGAATTAGAGCTAATTAGCCTACTATAATTTAAACTTATTATAGACTACTGTAACCTTAAATACTTTAAGATAGTCTATAGACTTAATAAATAATAAATATATTAATTATATATACTAAGCAGGTTTAATTATAAGATGCATTACTGGCTTAGGAAACTAGATATATGCCCTAATGCCCTATTATACAGGGAATAAGACATGCTAAAAGATATAAAAGATAACTAGCTTAAGGCCTGTGATTGCTGTCTAGTGCCCTTAAAGATTATTACCAGCTATATATATATGTAAGTATCCTATACTTATAAGTTAGTATCTAAGATGGGTGAGGGCCTGCTGAATAAATATAGTAATTAATATTATAATTAACCTGGCTATATAATTTTATATATAATATCTATAGCAATAATACCCTTACTGCTAGAAGATCAGTGGAGAATAGCTAAGTATGATAATATTACCCTAGAAGAAATGTAGTAAGTACTTAGAGAGGGAGCTACTAAGTTCCCTACTAAGTTATGTATATAAGTGTTGATTACTGAATGCTCACTATTACTAAATAGTCACCTATTATACTAAGGATGTAAATGGGTTCCTGATTCTAAACTGTTATAAATAAGAATCTTATAGGAAACCTATAACTCTATATTAACTAGTTACCCTAGGAAGAACATGCTATATATAATGATTATCTAAAACTTCTACTAATCAGAGTTATCTATAGATATCTGATAATTTATATAGAACTGTGATAAGTGTAGTACTAACTATATATAATATAAATGCTACTAGAGACTTTTAAAACTATTACTAATCCCAGACTGTAAATAGCGCAAGATTACTATTAATTTTATTATAAAACTTCCCACCTCCAATAGCTGTAAGGATATAATAGTTATTAGTAATAGGCTTAGAAAAGGGGTGATCTTAGTGCTATATAAATAAATAGACTTTGAGATAGTAGCATAGCTTATAATAGATTAGTTTATTAGATATTATAATATTCCTAGTATAATTATATTAGACTGCAGCCTATAGTTTATTAGTAAGTTTTAGAAGTACTTTTATAAATAGCTATATATCTAGTAATAGTTATTAACTACTTTCCACCCATAGACTGATAGATAGATTAAATATATAAATACTATATTAAAAGCCTATCTATAGAACTTCTATAATTATATATAGTCTAATTAGAAGTTATTACTGCTAATAGTATAGTTTATAATTAATAGTTAAGATATAATGAGTACTAGAGTCAGCCTATTCTTTCTAGACTATAGGTATAATGTTAAATTACTTAAGCTTAAGATATTAGATTAAGAGGCTACTACTACTACTACAGCTTACTTAGTAAGGGATAAAGTTAATATAATTATTATGAAGATAAAGGAGGCTACTAAAATAGCCTAATCTAAGCTTACTATAGCTTAGCAATAGTAGGAGGAGTATTTAAATTAAACCTATTTAGCAAGCCTGTGATATGCTATTAATTTAAAGATATAGCTTAACTTATAGAATGTCTAGACAGATTATCTAAGCTAAAAGCTTGATGCACAGTATATAAAGTTTATAATCCTTAAAGCTATTAGATCATATACCTACTGACTAGATACACTATTAGATATATATAATATATTCTATATTAGTCTGCTGTGCCCTACTTCTAATAATCTATTTCTAAGCTAGTTAAATAATAATTACCAGCTATCACTAGTATTAGTTAACAGTGAGGCTAAATATATCATTAAAGAGATTATAGATAAGTGCAAGAAATGCATTAGACAAGGCCGCCGCATAGAGTACTTAGTTAAATAGGTAGGCTATAAATAACTAATATAGAAACCAGCTATTAATCTCACTAATACTGCAGTGCTTAATAAGTGGGAGGGATACTAGTATTAAGATAAGGGGGGAGGTAGTATAGTGGGCAAGGCCTACTAAGTGCTTAAGCTTACTAAGTACTTGTGATCTGCCTTAGGCAATAATATTCTCCTATTCAGAAGGGATATCAGCAATTATATAACCTCTATTGCACTTAATGTTCTAATTACTTATATTATATAATCTTAGCTACTATTTATACACTTCTTATAATATTCATCTGCTGTGATCTAGTTAGATTCCTTAGCAATTTCTTACTGTCCAAATCTAGGTTATAGATTTCAAGGCTTCTAGCCCGTGACAATATTTAAGGAATTACTTTTAGATAATAGTATAAACTTTCTTTTCTATATTATAGCAGTATATATTAAGATATTTAAAGTAAAATACTATATAATGACTCTATATTATTCTTAAATTAATAGTAAGAATAAAAATATAAATAGCTTTCTTAGAAAGATGTTAACAAAGTATCTTATAGAGAAACTAATATAACTTTAGGATAAGTATCTACTTTAAGTTATCTTTATAGCATGAGTGTATATCCATATCTAAATAAAGCTATTACTATTCTATCTTTTATATAGTGTCTATCTATCCCTATTAGGGCATCTGTGCATTGCATGACTAACTATAAAGAATCTTAAAAAATAATTATAATATATAAATTATACACAAGCCCTGGCTAATAAGAAACTATTAGTATATATAATTAAATAGAACTTAATTTAGAATAGTAAAGTGAAAGAATCTTACCTTAAAGTTGGTTAGTAGGTTCTTATATATAATAAGTTACTATAGAAGTTTAAAAGTAAGTAGTTTAGGCTATATAAGATTAAATAATTATATCTAATTAGAATATATATACTTAAGGAGCCTAATAGGCATATACTTAAGAATCTTATTAATAGTTAATAATTAGTTAAGATGGGTATCAGTGATAATCTAAAAAAACTATAAATATTATCTATATTAATAATATAGTTATATAAGGAAGGAATATTAATTTAATCTCTAATTAAGGTATAGAAGGTGCTTGAAGAGGTTAATAAACCTTTATTCTTATATAAAGAACTTTTAGAATAGATATAAAAGGATTAGGAATCCACTGAATATTTAGGAGTATATTTAAAGTAGATAGAGGAGGGAATATTAATAAAATAATATATTTAATAAATAAAAGCTTAAGAATATACTGGTAATATATTAATAGTAAGTAGCTAATCTATATAATATTAAAAGGAATTAACTCTGGGAAGTGACTAGAGTAAAATTAATTTAACTTCTTTAGATAATAAGCTAAATAGGGAAATATTATATAATTTATTAGAGGATAATTATAAATAAAGGGATGCTAGTAAGAATAATTTAAATTTTAATAAACTATTTATAGTAGTGATTCCAGCTCACTAAAAGTAAATAAAGAAGGATAATATCTATTATTATAAGATAATAGTTAAAGGATAAAACACCTATTTAATTAATAGTAGCTACTAAACTAATTATTAGTTATAAAAGAAATCTATAATTTAAGCTTTAAGTAATGAGTGAAGGACTACTAAAGTAACTACTTATTAAACTTTAAAGTAGTATTATTCTAGTAAGTAAACTTCTTTATATCTAAAGATTTAAGATTATTATTATTATTTATAGCCTTAAGGTCTATAATCTTATTATTAATAATCTTTTTAAATCTGCTAAGATCATCGCGGGCTAACTATAAGAATTTAATATCTTTAAAATTATCTTCCTTAATAGATTAGTAAAGGGCCTTACTATTAAAAGGGTATTCTCTAAGAGAATGCTTTGTTTTCTTTAATAGGGTCTTAGGGATAGTAGAAGAGTTATTATAACTATACTTACTAAATAATATTTCCTTATCTTTACCCTTCGCAGCCTTTAATATAGAAAGAATATTTAAAGTAGAACTAAGGAAGGATATAATAGAAGTATAATAAGTTATAAATATATTAATAGGAGAACTTATAATTATAGGCTTGCTAGTGCTAGATTATATAATATAAGATAATATAGACATAGGTGTGCTAGGAATAGCTAACTTATATAGAGTTCCTTTAGAAGTAATAAGTAAGAAAGATCTAGTGCTGCTATTATTATTATTACTAGTAGTATTACTACTATTATTATAATTATTACTAGTAGTATTGTTACTACTATTATTACTATTACTATTATTATTACTATCCTTACTATTATTATTATCACTGTTATTATTATAGAAACTAGTCATAGTATTAGAATTAGTTAAAGTGTGAGAAGGTATATTAAGAATAGTAGGGCCACTAGTGACTGTGTGTAGACCACTAGCTTATAAAATTATACTAGTTATATTAGCAATAATAATATAAGTAAAAATACTAAAAGGGAAACTTATAGGTTATTATTAAAATTTTATTTACTATTTTTAATATAGTAGGAATACTTTACTATATATCTATGCCATACATAGTTAGTATATATACTATTAAATAAGGTATATAGCTTCTTTAATAGACTATAGAGGGGAGTAGTAATATATTTTTAGAAAATACTAGACTTTTTATAACTTATATAAGCTTCTATTATAATACTATACTAATAAAGTAAGAATATAGATTACTAAATAAGTTATATAACTAACTTTTAAACTAGCTTATTATTATAGCTAATAGCTTATTTAACTGGATGCATAGCATTAAGTAAGGTTATATATATCTTATCTTAATATAATATTAGTAAGAGATAGATAATATTAGCTTCTTTGATTACACTAGTGTAATTAGGAATAGTGATTACTATAAGAGAAGTAATTAAAATAATTAAAGGAAGAGGTAAGCTAATTTAATATAAAGAAAGGGAAATAATAAAAAGGAAAGCTAGCTTAAACTAATATATAAAAACTTATACAATAAAGTGTAGAAAGTTAAGGATATTTATACTTAATAATAATAATACTAGTAGTAAAGGCTTATCTATTCTTCTATACTTATTAGTTAATTCTATCTTTATTAATTTTATTTATTTACTATTATATATAAATAGCTTTATTTACTTTAATTCTTTTATATACTGATCTAGATTACTAATTATTTAAATACCTTATATATTACCTCTTTAAGTAAGCCTTAAGTAAGCTGATCTAATTATATTGCTTACTTATTAATAAGGAATGCCTTAAATTACTAACTCTTTAATCTTAAAGTAAAATCATAAAGGAATTACTTATTAATTCTATAATTATTAAATAAAAGATAGAGAGATTATATTACTAGATTTAGCTTCTGATATCTCTTAGTAATAGTTAAATTATATAAGATTTTAGTGTTCTGTGGCTGCTGACTAAGGAATTATAAAGCTGGAGTTCCCTTTAGATAGGGGAGGATATGATATTATAGCTGTGTATATAGCTTTGGTGGATCTATGGGATCATCAGAAGAATGTCTACATATATATTTACTATCTACTTAGCTAGTTTAACTCATACTCTCCTTAATAGCTTAGGTAGAAGCATAAATAGGAGGTGGAATCCCATCAATATTAGGGTGATATATTTAGGGCAGCCGCTGGCCAGCCCCCTACCCTTGCATGATTTGAAGGCACCACCTCCCATTGCGATGAACAATATTCCAAGGGTTCTACTATAGGGCTGTAGCACCCTGCCCACAGTCTGGCTTTCTTACTATCTATACTATGTCTTTAAAGGCTGTGGCTAGCTGTAAGGTATAGTCATCTAGTTAGCTAGTGGTCCTAATTTACTAGGGGTTAGGCAGGGTAGTGGTCTAGTTAGCCACTAGGCCAGCTAGCTTAGGAAGCTTGGAGTCTAGCACCCTGTAGTAGAATTAGTCTAGTAGTGGGTTATCTTATCTAAGAATAATTATAATAAGTATTTTATAGTCTAAGCCACAGTGGAGGTCTTACTTAACCTTAGTTTAGATAAAAGGGATATTACTAAAGAAGAGGTTAATTATATAGCTAAGACAGTGGATAGGAACACCAGACTTATTAATATAGTTTATACTACTCTCATTAGCCTAGAGTATAAGCTCTCCACCTTAGTTATTATTAATTGCTCTAGATTTAAAGATGTTATACTATATATTAAAGTTGCCCCTAATAAGGCACTTAGAGCTGGGGATTAGATTAGTAATATAGTTAATAACCTCAGGGGTAGTGGATTAGTAGTAGGTATTAAGGATTATATATCTATTAATACTAATCTAGAGGAGGTTATAGCTCTAGATAGATTAGTATTACTAAGTTTACAGGCCCACCCCTTTATAGATATAAGTTATAATTTAAGGCTAGTCCTATTTCTAGTACTTATTACTATCCCAGGCATCTACTAGGGCATAGCAGTTATAGCCTAGGTAGTTAGAAGTCTTTATAGAGGCGAAGGTGAATAGTTCCTAGATATAGATAATATTATATTTGCTTATATAACTAAGCTAGAGGGTAGTAGTATAATAGGGGGCTGACTTACTAATATTAACCTAATAAACTTAGAGATTATATAGCTATTGTCTGTAATAGTAGCTGTGGTGCGCTAGAGGGTAATCTAATATTAAGAGGGGGGGGTTTAGGAGTCAACTTCCATACCCCTATTAGAAAAGGTAGTGGAAGAGCTAGTGGTTAGCTGGGCATAATATATAGTATCAGGGTCATGGCTAACCTATTAATATATAAGGGTCTTTATATTATAGCTCTCTGGCTACTTTATATTCTACTTTAGGCAGCCACTAGTAATCACCTGCCACTCACTACTAGTAGTAGGCTAATTATCTATGGCAGTCCTCTTTTAGGAGGTAGCTGAGTTGCCAGGCTACTATAGTAGTTAAGGTGCCTATAACTACCTCTGTGCCACCTCCTTCTACCTAATATAGGCATTATAGGAGTTATAGACACTAACTCTCTATACCTTCCTAAGTTTAGCCTTAGTGGGCCAGATAAAAATATTATTCACCTACTTCAGGGTAGCTAGGCAGTAGCTATATCTAAAGGGGAAGGGACTATAGCAGTTTATATATTAGGGGTCCTTCTTATAGTTATTACTAGATAGGCTATTATAGATATTTATATACTTACTATACTTACTATAGCAGGGGGCCCTCTTATAGTAAGAGGGATAATAGTAGCCCTAATAGCTAGGATTATAATAGATAATTAGTGGCTTCTTATTAATATAACAAGACCTATTACTAGTTTTAAAAAGGCAGAATATAGCTATAGATTTAAGGAAGGAGATAACCTATATAGTGTAGAGGATGTCTTTATTAATATTATATTAGGATAGTCTCTAGCTCTTTAGCTAAATACTAGTCTAGAGGAGAATCTTATCCTTAATAAGCTTTATAACTAGAATAGACTTTTCTAGATAGTCCTAGACAGTCTAGAGGATATTCAGAATAGTATAGATTATCTATTTCTCTAGTATAGTAATCAGACTTATATTAAAGGTCTGGTAGATTACTGCTAAGGCCTTAGAGATGGTAAAGAAGTCTTATATAATTAAGTTAATAGTAGTGATGGCCCATCTAGTATAGATAGACTTAATCTTAATAATATCTCTATTATTAAGGAGGCCCAGCACCATCTTAATAATCTTCTATTAAACTATATATAGTTTCTAATAGTTAAGGTAAGTAGTTAAATTAAGGGTAATCAAAATATAGCAGTCCTCTCACTAGTTAGTTAAAATAATAGAGCTGCTATAGGCAGAGCTAGTAAAGGTAGCTAACTTTACTACCTTAGCAGAAGGGATAGAAGCCCCTAATGTAGTGGGCAGGGCCCACTGAGTGCTCAAGCTTACTAAGCACTTGTGATCTTCCTTCAGCCCTGGCTGAAATCATAAAGCCCCAGCTAGGGTAGTAGTAATCACATAATCTTAATTATTATTTATACACTCCTTATTATATTCAACCACTGTAATCTAGTTAGATTCCTTAGTAATTTCTTACTATCTAAATTTAGGTTATAGATTTCAAGGCTTCTAGCCTATGATATTAGAAATCATTCACTAAAATAAATCTAATAAGAAGTAAATAAATAAATAAATCTAATAAATTAATAAGTAGCACACTGAGCTAGATAGCTAAATAAAACTAGTAAAAGATAACTACACCTATAGAACTAAATAAACAGAACTAAATAAGATAACTAATCAGCTAAGATAGCTAAATTAGATAATATAGATAGTATAGATAGTATGAACTATAATAATATACTATTAGAGATATTAATATCTCCTAAAAGATCTAGTAAAGAATAACTACTATAATAAAATAAAGCATAAATAAACCCTATAGCCCAGATGGCCCAGCAGCTATAAGAGATACTTAATTAAATAACCCTACTTAAAGTCTGATAAGTAGCTACTACCTCTTAGGCTACTACTACTTCTATAGCTCCTATATAAGTAGTACTAGCCTCTTAAGCAGCCCCTATTCCTATAGAAGATCTAGTAAGATGATCTAAACTAATCTTATTAGATCCTAAGTAGTATAATAGTATTAATAAGATTATATATAATATCTTCTGCACTAATCTAATTATAAAGCTTAAGATAGACCTCTTATTATTTAATAGCTACTATAACTACATGTAGTATATATTTATTAAGCTTAAAGATTAAGTAGCCACTATAATAAGCCCTTAAATGGATTAGTATATTAAGAACTATTCTATAATAGCTAAGGACTTAGATTGCATGATTAATTAGCTTAATATTATATTTTAAGATAGGAACTATATAGAGAAGACTATAGAAGAACTTTACTATCTATAATAAGGTAATTACCCCTTTAATAATATACTTATAGACTTTAATTAGCTGCTAATAGAAGTGGGAGGCTATAGCTAGATAAATGATATAAAGTAGACCTTTATTAATAGAACCCTAAGCACTAAGATAAAGATATAATTAGTTAATATAATTAAGAAATTAAGCTTTAAGAAGTACTGCTAGTAGTTATAAATAATTATAGACTAAGTTAAAGCTCTCTATATATAAGGAGTAGCCTAAGCTAAGTAGTAAGAAAGGAATATAACCCTTATAAGCTATAGCTATACTAACTATATACTATCTCTGGTACCCCTAGTAGTATTAGCCCCTAATATAATTAACTCTATAGATTAGGAACTGATAGCTATAATCTTAGCCTACTAATACTACTATGCTAAGTAGATTAATAAAGCTGAGCTAATATATCACTATACTAAGGGTAGGTGCTTGTGTTATGGAGCTATAGGCTATATAATTAAAGTATATCTATACCTTAGTGCTATTCTATTACTAGACTATACTGCTATGAAGTAGCTATATATCTCTTAAGTAGCTAGACCTAAACTAGATGATATTAATACTGGAGAATCTATTATAGAGGAAGATAATGAGTTAGAAAACTAGTTACTTCTATAAAGAGACTCTTATAGGGGCTAGTTAAATAGTTAATATAACTGGAAAGCTAGTGTTAACCATATCCTAAGGAAGATATACTTACTAATTATAGAAAGTTTTACTAGGCTATTAGATTTAATGCCCTAGAATTTATTATATCTAGAATTATTAATAAAGAATATAATTATAGAATTCTCCCTAATACTAGATATATATCTTATATAGTCATGGCTAAATACTTTATTTAGAAGCTATAACTAGAGTAGATTAAGATTAAGCTAATAATCTTAGAGAACTATACTAGTGTAATAGGTAGTATTATCTTAATAATTATATACTTCTTACTAGATATTAGAGGGAACTATTAATACATAGTTTATATATATCTAGTGCCTAAGCTAGGTAATAAGACTAACCTAATCTTAGAGATCTTATAGATAGTGTACTAGAAGGTGACTATAGAAGTAGAGGGGCCCTAACTAAGACTTATTAATAGATTAATTATTAAAAGTATTAAGAATAAACTAAAGCTAGTAGTGAAGTAGATTAGTGCCTAAGAGTTTATAGTTTATAATTAGTAGTAGAAGAAAGATAAAATAATATAGATCTTTGCTGCTAGTATTAAGGATATTAAGAAGGCCTTATAGATAAAGAAGTATTCTAATCCTATTATAAAGCTGCTAATGCATTACTATAAGTTTCTAGAAGTATTTAACTAAAAGAAGGCTAATAAACTACTACTATACTATCTAGGCATAGATCACTATATTAAACTAGTTAAGGATAAAAAAGAAAGAGTAATAAAACTGCCTTAAGGACTACTATATAGTATATTATAAGGGGAGCTTTTAGTATTATAGAAGATATTAATAGAACTATTAGAGAAGGGCTTTATCTATATTAGCAGCTCAGCTGCTATAGTGCTAGTATTATTTATCTATAAGCTAGATAATAGGTTATAATTCTATATTAATTACTATGCTCTAAATATAATTATAAAAAAAGATTACTATCTACTCCCTCTAATTAATAAGACCTTAGAGCATATCTTAAAAGTAAAGTAGTTTACTAAGTTAGATATGATTACTATCTTCTATAAAATCTAGATTATCTCTAGAGATAAATGGCTAATAGCCTTCTATATGTAGTTTAGCCTATTTAAATAGCTGGTTATATCCTTTAGGCTAGTAAATGTACTAAGTACCTTCTAGTAGTATATTAATTAGATGCTTTAGGACTTCTTAGATAAATTTACCTCTATATATATTAATAATATACTAATCTTTACTAATAGATTACTAATAAAGTATTAATAATATATCCACTAAGTACTAGAGTATCTGAAGAATGCAGGCTTATAGTTAGATATTAATAAGTATAAGTTTAAGGTTAAGAGCATGAAGTACCTTAGATTTATAATAGAAGCTGATAAAGGTGTGTAGATAGACCCTAATAAGGTAAAAGCTATATTAGAATAGCAAGCTCCTATCTCTACTTATAGTGTATAGTTATTCCTAGGCTTTATAAACTTCTACTAGTAATTTATATAAAACTTCTTAGATATAGTATAGCCACTAATAGTATTAATATATAAAGAAGCCCTCTTTATATAGAGAAAGGAATAGGCTATAGCCTTTAAGTTATTAAAGAAGATATTTACTATAGCTCTAATTCTTATATAATTTAACCCTAATAGGAAGATAGTAGTTAAGATAGATGCTTTAAACTAGATAATAGGAGCTACTATATTATAATATAATAATAATAATATATTAAGATCAGTTACTTATATCTTAAAAAAGAATATATTAGTGGAATGTAATTATAAGATTTATAATAAGGAACTACTAGCTATTATTAACATCCTTAAGGAATAGGAATTAGAGCTAATTAGCCTGCTATAATTTAAACTTATTATAGATTATTATAATCTTAAATACTTTAAGATAGTCTATAGGCTTAATAAATAGTAAATATATTAATTATATATACTAAGCAGGTTCAATTACAAGATATACTATTAGCCTAGGAAACTAGGTATATACTCTAATACCCTATTATATAGGGAATAAGATATACTAAAAGATATAAAAGATGACTAGCTTAAGGCCTATAACTACTGCCTAGTGCTCTTAAAGATTATTACTAGCTATATATATATATAAGTGTCCTATACTTATAAATTAGTATCTGAGATGGGTAAGGCCCTGCTAAATAAATATAGTAATTAATATTATAATTAATCTAGCTATATAATTTTATATATAACACCTATAATAATGACACCCTTGCTACTAGAAGATTAGTAGAGAATAGCTAAGTATAATAATATTACTCTAGAAGAAATATAGTAAGTACTTAAAGAGGGTGCTACTAAGTTCCCTACTAAGTTATATATATAGGTGTTGATTACTAAATACTTACTATTACTAAATAGCTATCTATTATATTAAGGATGTAAATGAGTCCCTGATTCTAAATTATTATAAATAAGAATCTTATAAGAAACCCATAACTCTATATTAATCAGTCACTCTGGAAAGAATATGCTATATATAATAATTATCTAAAACTTCTACTAGCTAGAGCTATCTATAGATATCTAATAATTTATATAGAACTGTGATAAGTGTAGCACTAACTATATATAGTATAAATATTACTAGGGACTCTTAAAACTATTACTAATCCCAGACTGTAAGTAGTATAAGATTATTATTAATTTTATTATAAAACTTCCTACCTCTAATGGCTATGAGGATATAATAGTTATTAGTAATAGGCTTAGAAAAGAGGTGATCTTAGTACTATATAAATAAATAGACTCTGAGATAGTAGTATAGCTTATAATAAATTAGTTTATTAGATACTATAGTATTCCTAGTGTAATTATATTAGACTATAGCCCATAGTTTATTAGTAAGTTCTAGGAGTACTTTTATAAATGGCTATATATTTAGTGATAGTTATTAACTACTTTCTATCTATAGACTAATAGATAGATTAAATATATAAATACTATATTAGAAGCCTATCTATAGAACTTCTATAATTATATATAAACTAATTAGAAGTCACTGCTGCTAATAATATAGCTTATAATTAATAGCTAAGATACTATAAGTACTAAAGTTAGCCTATTCTTTCTAGACTATAGGTATAATATTAAACTGCTTAAACTTAAAATATTAGATTAAGAGGCTACTACTACTACTATAGCTTGCTTAGTAAGGAATAAAGTTAATATAATTATTATAAAGATAAAGAAGGCTACTAAAATAACCTAATCTAAGCTTACTATAGCTTAGTAATAGCAGAAGGAGTATTTAAATTAAATCTACTTAGTAAGCCTATAATATACTATTAATTTAAAGATATAGCTTGACTTATAGAATGTCTAGATAGATTATCTAAACTAAAAGCTTAATATATAGTATATAAAGTTTATAATCCTTAAAGCTATTAGATTACATACCTACTAATTAGACATACTACTAGATATATATAATATATTCTATGTTAGCCTGCTGTATCCTACTTCTAATAATCTATTTCTAAGCTAGTTAAATAATGATTACTAGCTACTACTAGTATTAGTTAATAGCAAAGCTAAGTATATTATTAAAGAGATTATAGATAAATATAAGAAATATATTAGATAAGGCCACTATATAGAGTACTTAGTTAAATAGATAAGCTATAAATACTCTATATAGGAGCTAGCTACTAATCTTACTAATATAGTAGTACTGAAGGTATAGAAGAATAAACTTACTATTTTTAGCCCTAGCTAGGCTGACTAGAGAGCAGTAATTTTAGCTCTAGCTAAGTCTACTAGGGGGGGGTAATGATTTTAGCACTAGCTAGAGACGCCTAATTTAGAAAGGGGGGGGGTAGTGTAGTGGGCAGGGCCTACTAAGTACTTAAGCTTACTAAGTACTTATAATCTTCCTTTAGCCCTAGCTAAAATTATAAAGCCCTAGCTAGGGTAGTAGTAATCATATAATCTTAGTTACCATTTATACACTCCTTATTATATTTAACTGCTATGATCTAGTTAGATTCCTTAGTAATTTCTTACTGTCCAAATCTAGGTTATAGATTTCAAGGCTTCTAGCCCGTGACACCTAAGTTTTTTAGAGTCTAGATAATACCCACCCAGGTCTGGCAGCTAGCAGAAGTTATTAAGGTAGTCTTTAAGGGATTACTATAAAGTTATAGAGGGATATAGTCACTACTAAAGATATTAGTATAGTTAGATAGAGAGACCTATTTAATATACTTATTAGTAATAGTTTTAATATAGGAATAGTCCTCTAGGTCCTTCTAGTTAGCTATAAGGCTATCCAGTGCTTATATAATAAGAAGGAAGATATTATACTTCTTTTTAAATTAATAGTCAGCCTCTACTAGATAAATATAGATGGCTTCAGTCACAGTGCTTAATAAACTAGAATCTTTTAGAATAGAAGGAGGTATATTAATATAGTAGTCCTTCTTCCTCTTTCTAGTATATAGATTAGAAGGGATTTCAGAGTTAGATTAATATATAAAGTTAGTATTATTATCTTCCTTATAGTCACGGTCATAGGTGCTTAATAAGGAGTAAGAAGGGATAGAATCATAGAAGCTACCATTTTCCAGCATCATATCGCGAAGATAATTAGCTAAAAGTAGATGGCTTAAATAAGATTAATAATAGGATTATAGGAGTCTAGAGATATAAAATATATAACCCAGGAGGCCTTTTTACAAAGGTACCCCTAAGTTGGAAATTATTGTAAAGGTATATAGTAAGGTGGAAAACCTTAGCAAGGTCTGAAATCCTTAGAATTTCAGACTAATTTCAGACCTTATTAAACCTTTCTAAGACCTTGTTGAACTGCATGCCCCGCAAACCCCACAACGTAGGCCAAGTGGCCAACTTCCTTACTCTTGTGACTCTTGTCCAACTTATCTCCGTGTTCATTGTCTCACCAAAATCAAGGAAAAAGAATCTTGTGAATTCCCCCAGCAGATAGGGATTCATATCCCATTGATAAAATAACCAAGATACCATGTCGCCCCGACCTCCAACACAAATCGCTACGGTTAGTCCCCGTAATAGTCCGGCATGCCGACCAGCGAGGTCCAAGGATGGCTGCAACACCTGCAGGCAAGGTCCTCCCCCGCTGCCTATATGATATATAGACTGATGATAATTCTAGACGTCGGAAAGTAAGATGCAACGAACAGAAGCCAAGATGCTCTCATTGCGAGAGATTGAACTTGGAATGTACTTGGCACAGAGTTCCGCTGGGGAGAAATAGAAGTTCCCTTGCCCAATCTCAGCCTGGGCAACCCGACCAGACACCTTTGATACCGCTACCATTTGGAGCATTGGAGTCTTCCGAATATAGCTCCATCTTCAATTCTACGTGGGATGAAGCCATGTTATTGTCACCAAGCTCGTGGCCCAGTTACCGAATGGTAGCTCCGTTTGATCAAGAATCTCTACCACAATCGATTGGCGACGTGTGGTCACCTCTGACGCTCCCAAATCCGGCACAAGGAGTGACAATTCACCACAGCTCTCAAACCAGTGCCAATATTGGTCTCGTGGAAGCGCCAGTTAATGCACATGTCTCATCATCTGATGATATTGCTGCTTCTATGGACAACGAATACTTGCTGGATTTATTTCTGCAAAATTTCATGCCCCCAATCCTCGCTCCTGTGGAAATCGGTCCTAAGCTAGCAACCACTAGATCCCTTTTTGCGTCAATGTCGGCAAAATCGTCCATGGTTCGACAGGCCGTCATGGCGTTTTCGGCTTTTCAGCTTTCCAGATCTCAGAGCGGGAAGTACATTGAATATCAACCGTTCTATGATCGGGCATCCCAGGAGCTTCGCACGGCTCTCGCAACCGGAACCTCAGCAGGCATTCGACGGAACGAGCTCGAATACTTTCTGGCCACAATTTTCTTGTTAACTTATGCGGATGTGAGTACCAAGTGGATCAGCCAATGATGTCCCTCTAACTTGTCTCGCAGCTCCTAACCGAAAAACTACCGCAAGCGCATGGGAACCTGAAAGAAGCATTCCATTTAATACACCGTTCCGGAAACGACCCATTTACAGCAGCAGGTGGGATAGTCATATCATCAGTGTTATCGTTCTGCAGAATCCTGCTGACAGAACATCAGAAACGAGACTTATATCTTGGATTCGACTACTAGATGCAAGAGCTGTCTCGACTGCCGGCGGAGAGGGGTTATTCTTGACAGATGATGATGCTACCCTTATTGCGTCTTCTCCGGTGCCGACTCAGGTAGACCCGTCGGCAAGTTTGGACACGGAGATCGAGGAGATTCTTTTCGATGTCCTCTACCACCCAGGCCTGATCTTTTATCAAAAGGTCCAGTCCTTTGTGGGACGTATTGGAACATCGACCCCTGGCACCGCACTCGTGGCACCGTTAGCGACGAGACCGAAGTCATGGCCATCGCCGCGAGTATATCTAGCGATCTACATTCCTTGTATGGACAGAGACCTACGTTGATGGATCACGCCGTGGCGGGCAATCTCACGGAAAAGCACTTGGCAAAGAACCTGGTACCGGCCATCACACGCAGCTTCCGCACGTACCTTGCCAATTATTACGCATCCCTTATCCACTTGCACCGGGTGGCATATAAACCATTTCCCAGGACCAACGATGTCCAGAACGCGATTGCGAACATCAAGCGGCTGTCGCACCTCATGGAGGAGAGTGATGAGTCCTTGCCTGTGAATCTCTTATGGCCATTGCTGATGTGGGGGGCCGAAGAAGACAACCCAGACGATCGCCAATGGATTCTGAAGGCAATCCGGGGCCTAGAAACCGTGGCGACCAATGCCAAAGTCACAGCCGATCTTCTTGAAGAAGTTCAACGTCGGCAGGATGAAACACATCAGAGAGTAGACATTCGCGGTGTCTCCCAGGACTTTGCTGTTTCACATTTCGCCATTGTATGAGGAAATGCTTGCGGAGTGCATCCCTGGTATTGAGTTGGCGTCTGTGTCCTCGGGCAGCGCACAAGCTGGGAAATACTAATAGTCCTAATGGGCGAAGTCTACCGTCGCGCACCACAACATGCCCGTGGGCATGCAGATGACATCGCTTCCAGGGGAAGTATTTGGAGACATAGAGACGATTGGAGATATCGCAGCAGCAGCCTTCAATGCCACAACAGACGCAATATCCCAACGCTTATTTCCACCTGACCTCCAACCAACAAACACGCCAGCTGGCGAAGCATGCAGACAACGGCTCGCAGCCCGCAAATCTTCCGCCTTCAAGCTGAAATAAAAAAAGTAATAATGACCAGTGCCGGGCTCGATCCGGCGGCCTTATCCGTGTTAAGGATACGAGATAACCAACTACTCCAACCGGCCATTGTTGAGACGTCAACGCCGTTTTTAACTTCACAACCTAGAGACTCTGCTTGGCCGCGCATTTATCGTGCCCAGTCCCTGTCTATTGAAATCCAAGAAATGCCATATACCAATCTAGGCTGCTATGCAATAGGTCCTCCACAAATTGCTCCATACCCTAGTCTACCTGTTCATGAATCTGTGATGTCTTCTCAGTCGACAGATGTGAAAGTCAAGTTGACATATCTCGAATGGCAGTCGATCTACAACGATACGCGACCATACCGCATCGCCCAATTCGGCCGTAAAAAGAGGAAAAATGCGCAACCGGCACACAATCTGGTATTTCATAAAGGGGACGGTGAAGAACTTATTCGAGATATTCCGGCACCTTCTCTCTGGCCAAGTGCAGATGACAAAGTGAGCAGCCCTCTTACTCCTAACGGTCTTTTTCCATACTTTTCTTCTACATGAGCTGACTTCTGATTGAATGATTATAGCATCTGGCGCCCAATTAATGGTCCAGTTGAAGAATGTCCCATTGCTGTTTGTGATGGACGTTCTGTTGACACAGCGAGGTTAATTGGGGTAGATATCACCCGTGGCCGCTATACAGGCACAGTACAGTATCCACTATATGAGTAGGCAGAGTGATGAAGATGTGCTATTATTTAAGAGTTTCGACTCGAGGGAGGGGAGCGTGAAATGTAAGTGACCATCACCCATTTACCCTATGCCGATCATCCGATCTTGCCAGCAAAGAAAAAGAGAAAAGGAAAAACAAGGTATACACGATCAAAGAGAACATGGCCTAACAAAGAATACTATATTTGCTAGATGTCCCACATACATCCTTTCCACTACCAAACCCATTGGATGGGGTGCGTTCAAGGGAAAGTATTGAGGTTAGGGCTCTAGTCTTTTTGTACCTAATAATATAGGGTCTATATATCCTAATAGGCTATTAGATTATACTATATCTTAAGATTCTACTCTTAGTTATTCTGTATAAAAAAAAGGGTAAGGTTTATATAGATATCCTATGTATACCCCAGATTGTATGAGTAGTGGTATAAATAGTGTATAATGCTTTAAAGCAGCGGCTTGCTGTTGAGTTGGGGTGGAAATGCAGTGGTAAATAGCCTCAGTAGTGGTCATTTTTAGCGTTGATTTTCCATGTGCTCACATTCTATTTGTAAAGTTGTGAGTCATGTCCAGCTCAGGGATTTTGATCCTAATTAAATTATATGAAACTCAAGATATGACTCATCGCCAAGGATAGTGAATTTCAGCAACCATTAGTCAATATTGGGTTGTACGGCGCAGTCATGGTGCATATCTACTTTGGCTTGGTAAGACCTGGCCTAGCAATGAGTGGGTTGTCAAGGACTCAGGGTCTTCTCAGGGCTCCAAATCATCCACCTTCATGAACAAGCTAATTTTACAGGTGCTGTGCATTTACCTAAATGCTCATAGCTTTGAGCAGGCATCCTAAATCGGTCATGCATACAGCTGTGAGAACACCTGTGGATGCTCTTGCTACTGACATAATAACATTAGATCAGGCACCAAGTGCCGACTTAGTTCACCAGTAAAGTAAGCAGGTTGTGATCCCTGCATTCAATGTAAGGTCCTTAATGTGATCGCCTTATAACTAACTGACGCGGGAGATGAACATCGATTCAGAAATATTGACATTGTAGTATTCGCATAGACTACATGTGAGTCGTGAGGCAGAGACGATGAAAACGATGGAACCACAAAAACGAATCTACAAAAATGCAAACATCTTAATCTCAATGCTCTGCCGAGGCTCATACTCCATCATGGAAGGATGCTCAAACGCGCTATGCGGCAGGGTACATCCTCCCTCCTCCAACTTGCCGCTATCAAACTGCTTAAACACCAACGGCTCATTGGGCCGCTGTCCGCTGAGATAGTACCACCGATGATCCTTACTGTGCTGCACCTTGCTCAGCTCGTTCCAGCCCTGCGGGAGGATCAGTCGATAGGGAATAATATCCTGCTGCGGGTTGATGGATCGCCAGTCACAGACAGCGAGGGGATCCCGATGGACGGTCTTCAGCGGCCGCCAGACATTGACGATCAGGACCCGACTGTTCAACAGTTGCTTGCGGCGCTCCGGGTCGGGGACATGTGTTTCGAGATGCCGCAGTGCACCTGCGACGGTGAAGTCCGTGTGGACGCTGTGCGCTGGGGCGCGGTTGTCGGCTAGTTTTGCTTCGTCGGAGGAGAAGCATCGGATGCGGTGGGTGAAGGTCATCGGTTCTTTGGCGCCGGTTCTGTTTCGTCCGGGTTAGGACATGAAATTGTTTTTGGTGGAAGAGTACGTACATTTTGCGGACGAGCTCCTCCGACTTGGGTATAAGGGTGTCGATGACCTTTGGCTCGTCGGTCCAGTCGTCGAGCTCGGGGATCTCGTCGTGGAAGTACTGGAATCCATGTGTTTCTAGCTTGTACTGGTCCTCGTTGCCGCGGATGTCGTGAATGAGGACGGGATGCTTCTTTTGTTGCCTTTCCACCTCTGCGTATTTCAGTTTTCCGTCTGGCTTGGTGAAATCGAGGATGATCGGGTCGTTGGTGCCTCCCCAGTAGTTGAGCTCCGTCTGTATGTCGTGCTTCTCGGGGGGAGAAATGGTAGTTGTAGTAGTTGTGATCATTGTGTACAGGCACGATGAGAATGGAATTGAATGATGAATGGTATAGATTCTTGGAATCAGCCTATAGAGGGGCCTTTGAATAATACTCTAGCAAGATATTTATACACTGGACTACTCCGTATAGGTCCGTGATACTTGAGCTAAATGAAGCAGAGGGGGTTGATCGACAGCGAATCCGAACACGAACCCGAACCCGAGTGTCGATCATCCCAAGACAATTACCATGTTGGGAATTGTTTCCGAACACCACCACCCTGGATGAAGCTCGGACCCACCCCAGTTCAGCCTTGAGAAAGGTCCTGAAGGGATCATAGACAGCTCGGACTGCCTTCATCCGCCGCACATTGGCTTCAGTTCGGGTTCGGATTCGGGTTGTTTCAACAACCATCTTCGTTTGGAGGATCTGCCCCTAGTTGTCAGACCCAGCCACAGAACTTAAAATAACTTTGTTTGTAGCCCATTACCCTGCTGAAGTCTCAGGCTGCAGTATTACCGGGGATTCACTGCCTTGTAGGAGCCACTTGAATGAGATCGGCTCGGCGAGGACACCCGCTTCTCGTTGAATATCTTCATGCAATTACCGTACGAGAATAAGGTTGCCTAGAGATTTATACCCGTTAGCCTATCAGATAGAGATATGGGATCTGGCCATCAATTGAGTTTTGATACTCCAGAGTATCCAGACTTCATGCGTTTGCCTGTTGGGAATGCGTTTGGTACCCGAGATAGGAAATTGCTATATAAACATCTCTAGTTCGACACGATTGTCACTATCCTCACAAGACAACCTCAGAACTCATCTTTGCAGAACAGACAACATGTCATCCAACAACAGTTTCGTCCTTTATCACTACGAGCCCTCTCTGGCAGCAGCAATTGTCTTTTCGCTCTTGTTCAATATCACAACACTGGCCCATCTATATCAGCGTGTCAAGACCGGGTCGAAGTATATGAACCCATTCATCGTGGGTGGACTCTGTAAGTCCTGCCCCAGTTCCATCCCGTACGCCGGCTGATTTCTATGCAGTCCAAGTCACCGGCTACGGATGCCGCGCAGCATCGCACTTCTTTGAGTCTTCCACTACACTCTATGCCATCCAGACGCTTCTGATCCTGTTGGCACCGACGCTATACGCAGCATCCATCTACATGATCCTCAGTCGAGTGATCAAATTCCTCCACGCGGAACGACTGAGTCCCGTTCCGGTGATATGGATGACCAAGATCTTTGTTGCGGGGGATATCCTCTCATTTATACTACAGGGGGCTGGTTAGTATCATCACTTGGCCTCTGCATAGATTTGCTTTCTGATAGGCACAGGCGGAGGAGTCATGTCCGCCAGCTCCGCAAACTCCCAAGACATCGGCACGTACATCATCATCGCCGGTCTTGGTGTTCAGCTCCTCTTCTTCGGTGTTTTTGTTCTCGTCGCTTGCGTCTTCCACGTCCGATTCTCCAATTCGCAGGCTGCGAGTGATGTGCCTGCCTCTGAGAAAGTGCCTTGGGCGCGAAGCTGGAGGGGTCTGCTCTGGGTGCTGTACCTGGTCAGCGGACTCATCCTCATCCGGAGTGCGTTTAGGATGGTGGAGTTTGCACAGGGATTCGATGGATATCTGATTAGTCATGAGATCTTCATGTATGTCCTCGACACGGGGTTGATGTTTGTTCTGATGGTGGTGATGAATGTGTTTCATCCTTCTGGTGTTCTGGGCAGGGTGAAAGGTGAGCTGGTGCAATGTGAGACGCTGGTTGCTCAAGATAGAGATACGGAGAGAAGGGTTTAGATGGGATGGACTGGTTTTCTATAGTTGTACTTCGATTGATGTTTATGTCATTTCGGTTCACCTTTTATCGCATTAAATGTATCAAGTCAAGGCCGCCACCCCAGTTGTTCCATCGGCCACTGAATCCAAGTCCGATGCTCCTGGTCCAGCAACCCATGGATCCGAGAAAGTAAATGTACACTCCACCCCTCCAACCACCACATCCACTCCAACCGCCGGAGCAAGGGACAGAAGTACCCAAATATCACCAGCGCCACATATCGCTGCTCCCGGAGCAGAGTAAGAAACTCCTCCGATACCCCCAGCAACCAGACAAAGACATCCCCCGTCTCCCAGATCCCGGCATCCGGCCACAGCGCAAACGAAGCCCTCATCTCCTGCATTGCTCCCAGGTAAATTTGCAGCTCCTGTTCCTCTTTGACCTCTTCCCGAACCAACTCCTCCAAGTCATCCATGAAGGGTTGCCCCTGGGTGGGGAGGGTGTTGCGGTACGCGTCTCGCCGGCCCCGAATACTCATCAACGCTGCCAGTGGTCCCGAGCGGAGTTCCTCTTGCGCATATTCGACTATTGTCCCTGTTCCGCGGAAGAGGACGAGCCACTCGGCGATCCGTCCCTGCTGGAAGAGAAGCAGGTCGTCGAGTTTCCGGGGCTTGCCGCAGGAGAAAAAGCTAGTGAGGATGGAGAACAGGAAGACCGCTGAGCTATTCTCCTCCATTAGTTGTGTCATGTTCGAGGTCACAAACTTCAGCGCCACATTGTGATGGTGCTCTGCCTGGGACACGTAGAATTGTTTTTGTGTCGGTTGTAGGTAAGCCATGTGGAGGGCGGATATGGCTAGCATCGCGCGCAGTGTATAGTGGGCGCCGAATCCGATCTGTGGCGCATCAATTCGCCAGAAGGTTTGCAGTGCTGAATGTCGAGAGAAGGTGTAGGCAGTGGAGGTAGAGAAATGATGCAGTAGCTCGAGATCGTGCATTGCTAGGTCTGAAGATGCGCAGCTGCTCGAGTTTGAGCCCTGCGGAGATGTCCTTTCGCTCCCTTGAGATTGTGAAACGGGGCTTCCTCTGCTTGGGAGGGAATATGTGCAGTCTACTGCGTGTTTGCTGCAATTTCTACAGGTCGGCTTGGCTTCATCACACTGTATGCCATATTAGTCGGTACTATGAAGAAAGTTGGAAGTATGATACTTTGATCTTCCTGGCCTTGCATTGCTGGCAGCCATGTCGTGATTTGCGGTGTGTACGACGACCTCGCATGGGCAATGTACTTGTCATGTTGACCAAATACTGTCCAATTCGTGATATAGATGGAAATGCAAAATACAGGAAAAATATGAACTGGACAGGGATAAGCTCAGCTGAGAGAATCAGGCCTGTTGTCCTGCGGCCTGCCCGGAGAGCGGTGGCAAGCAGCAGTATCTGGCCACGTGGTCAGTGAACCCTAACCCCAATCCAATGTTGTCTGCCTGTAGTCTCATCACAAGAGATTTGAATTAAATAGATCTTTTGAGGCATTCTCATGATAGAGACCAGTTATTGTTTCCATCTTATTATATTGTTCACCCTGGTAGTCTGGGCGTCTGGCAGTGAATCATTGATTAATGTGGAGCGGAGAAGATATATAATTATATATCCTGCTTCCTAAAGTATAGAATAAAGACATTCTGTTAGTCTATCAATATCTAAACAGCCAGGTATCAAGAATGAATTAGAGCATTTTCGCACTCTAGCTGAGTGCTGTAGACAGAAATTTCTATGACTGAGTATTGTAGAAGAGTCTCATGAGCAAAGCAGCTTTCAACCACCTCTACCACCATCCACTACCACTTACCCATCCTGAACAGACTAATACTTCCCCCTCTCTCCATCCCTCCACTTCAACATCCTCAACCAGATAAAACCCGCCGCTCCCGCTGTGATCATCACCGCACTGAACAGCTCCGCCTTCCAAAACACCTTCTTCTCCAAATCCAACAGCGTCCCGGCAATAGGATTCCCAATCAACAGCCCCAACCCCGCAAACGTAAAGCACATGCCCATCCTCGTCCCCACAATACTCATATTCGGACTCAACCGGGCCACAATCGTCGGCGGTAGCGAGACAATCGCCCCAGAGGCAAACCCATACAGACACGCGAACACGATCGTCCCCGCAATGTTCTTGATCCCGATCCAGGCGTACGCGAGGATCGCTGCGATCAGAGCCATGGGGATGATGGTGTTGAGGGAGCCGACTCGGTCTGCGACCAGGCCTGGGGTGATACGGCCGAAGACGGAGGTGGCGTTGAGGATGGCGATGATGTAGAAGGCTAGGTTGTCGGATGAGTGGAGGACGGTGGACATGTAGGTGGGGAGGTAGAAGAAAGGGAAGTAGAGGCCGACGAAGGCGCAGAACAGGCCGATGCTGAAGATTAGGAAGGGGACTTCTTTGAAGGCGGAAAGGTCGAGGAGGGATCTGGCTTGCTTGGCAGGGGGCAGTCGCATGCGCATGACGGCGAGGGAGATGCATAGCCCGCCTAGGGCGATGAAGGCGATGATACGGGTGGTCCAGCCGAAGCCGAGTCGGTCGATGAGTCTGCGGAAGATGATGGGGTATATTACAGAGCCTAGCATTGTCAGTATGTTCACGTTCAGAGAAGAGGAGGACGAGGTCTCGTAGGAGGACAGGACATACCAATGCTTCCTCCGGACGCCGTGATGCCCGTCGCCACGGCCCGCCGCGTAGTAAAGTAGGTGGCCACAATGGCGATGCTAGGCAGGAACAGGAACGCACAACCAATTCCGACCGCAATTCCATGAGCCAGAAAGACTTGGTAGTACTGGCTTGACAGCGAAGTCATCATCAGACCGAAAACGACCAGGAATGACCCCAGGGCTATCATGGTCTTGAGGTACCCCTTGTCAAAGACGGGACCAGCGACGACTCCAACTAGGAACAGGAGGAAGCCCTGGACAGTGCCAATCCAGGATATGGACGAGGGAGAGTGACCATGCAACAGAACCGTTTCATAGTAAGTCTGGTACACGCCAAATGTGTTCACCACGCCCCTGGAGATCTGTTAGTGAGCACGAAATTAACAAGGTATATTTCCATGTCTTACCAGGAGTTGAAGAAGAGAAAGAAAGCCCCAACAACTTGGAGCCATGCTACTAGCCCACCATTTGGAGGAGGAGGAGGAGGCTGTGTCTCCTTCGGCATGACTTTCTCTGCTTCGGTCTCCTCAACAGGGAGTGTAGAAGCAGGAGACGACCCTTCACTGCGATTATCCGGAGTAGCAGTCATGATGAAAGTAGAAACTAATCGCTAACTGGGGTGAGAGAATAGCACGCCAGCCTGATGTTGGATCGAGTCATTTCCTTGGAAGAGAGAGCACAAGCACCCTATATCTATGCCCTCGACAAACAAAGAACACACAGAGCAGCTGTGCTACATCCAACCAACAGATTAATAATGGAATAGTGAGATCAGCAGGTAACCGACGCTACAACCGATGGTGCAATAATCCTTTGTTATTATGACAATTCTATCCACTTCTATGCAGGGATGCAGCGCCGCGCCGATTGGGTCAATGGTGTCGCCTTAGCTCGTATTAGGCACACCAGATGCGCCACGATGCAACGCAAGATTGACCCAAGTCGGCGCCCCCCGAGCTGGTGGGCAGGGATAAGAATCCTGCGAAATCCTTCTCTCGCGATTCCGTCAATCATTCGTTTTGGTGGCTGCACATCTTGGCCACTCAGCCAAACTCGACACATACAGAATAGAGGCTGAATCCTTCAAACATGTGCCGAACTGAGTCAAGTTTCTATTACTTTGCTTGTGATATAATTTTTGCAGATCTTCACAATGTGCATTGCTGCCTCAAATGACTACGACTGGACAGGTTTCACCAACTACTGCTCAAACACCAAAATCTTCTTGCGCTCACCTACATCGCCCCTCTCATGACGCTCCAGTACCTCCTGCAACTTGCGTTCCAGACCCGGGTCGCCTCGCTTCCACCGAACATACTCCAACGCCGGGGCCTTCAGTGTCCCCTCCGTGAATAACCGCGCAAACCATTCCATAAGCGCCGTCTGATGAAACGATGATCGTTGGCCAAGACAATCGCTTAGCCGAAATGCCTTGAGAGTGATGTTCCGCTGCCACAGGAACTGCCGCAGGCTGCCATCGGTGCCAGATGGTGCTACTCCCAGGAAGCCAGCAGTGACCAGCGTGGCTCCAGGGGCCAAGAATGACGCCATCAGCCGCGCGAGGGCGTCGTCAGACACAAAGTCGATGGCGAGGTTGATGCGCTTGCCCGCGAGCAGCTCCGCGCCGGAGGCTTTGAGCTCGTCAACGGTCAGGACAATCGATGCGCCGTGCGAGCGCAGCGATCGTTTCGTGCGCTCGAGTTCCTCATCCGAGCCGCGGTTGCGAATCACGCTGATGACGTTGACGCCCTGCAGGTGCGCCAATTGACTCACGAAATGGCTCACCGTGCCTGTCGCCGCGTTCTGGATGATCCAGTCGCAGGGCTCGAGGGGCGAATAATCCCGCAGCAGGAAGTAGGCCGGTGCGACCCCCATGCGCAGGATACAGGCGAGTCGGGGATCGAGCGTCGACGGAACGCGCAGCACGTCATCCTCGTCCAGCACGGCGTGCGTCCGCCATGAGCCTCGGCAGTGGGTACGCAAGATGACCGTGTCCCCGATGCGGAACTGGGTCACTGCCGATCCCGTCTTGACGATGCGAGCCGCGCCATCTGAGCCGGGAATGGGTCGTTCCTCGCCGTTGTCGAGGGCGACATGGTTTTGCGGCTTGGCCGGGTATTTTCCGTGCAACACCAGAAAGTCCAGGGGATTGATGGGTGCTGACAGCAGCTCCACCACCATCTGGTTAGGACCGCAGTCCGCAGGAGTAGGGATTGGGATTGGGAGAAGACGGATCTGTTTGACAGGTTCCGCAGAGCCGTACGTAAAGACGAGAGATTCAGCCATGATGATGGTACAGGGGTCAACGAGAGAACTCTGACTTGAAAGTTGATTGGTTCTGACACTGAAGCCGATGGCGATGCTTGCCGACGTCGAGCGTTGTCTATGTGCGATTTATACCCAGTCCGACACACAGAAACTGCTAGAACCATCGTCATCAAAGCATACTATGGTGAGACTCTTAGAATATCTTGGAATGGTGAGCTGCACTGCTGCAGTAAGATTTTAGCGTGGCGCCACATCTTCGCCCTGAGAAACCAAGCATATTCCTATTCCGGGAGGAGATCGTATCCCACTTTAGGGTGAGCTTGTTGCAACCTCACATTACGCCGACTGTTCTAGTTTAGCAACGGTAGCGGAGACTGACTGATCCCAACTGCACAGGTCGATAATTCAACAAGCCGTTCTCAGTGGCGCGTTCGAGCCTTGTGTGCAGGGAGCGCAGATCCAATATGAGGTTACACTGCAAGCCACCGCATGCACAGAAAAGCATGGCTCTTACTTGTGCATTGCAGAATTGCATGATTCAATGACACATCGTTTAAAACGACTATGCAGGACTTGCACAATTCCTGCAGGCTGCAGGCTGCATTCTATTGGTTAGTCCGTGGCCGTATATACTCCTGAAACCTTCATGACTCCTTTTCCGTTAGGAGCCTCTCAGGTCTGATTCGATATCCAGACTGCAGAATACTTCTGATAGGCCATGTATCGCTTAGCGATCAAGGATCGAGATCCTGCAGAGGCGCAAGATTCCTGTCAGATATCGTCATCGTCATCGTCATCGGCATCCGTCTTGGTGGCAATCCGAAAGACGTCAGTTATGCAGTTCCATACGAGGAAGAGCAGTGCAATACCATTGGTCTTGATAGATTACAACTGCAAATCGCTCGTGTTTGACGTATCCCTCCCTCGCTGTTGGGCAGAGACAGTCAGATCTCTCTGTCGGGGCATGGTGAGACCACAAAACTCCGACTCGTCGAAACATCTAGTACTCAATGGGATTGAGAGACTGGACGAAAATGAATCTTCTTACTTCTTCTCACTGAAAGGCCAGTTCTAACCGAGGTGGAGTCTCGTGGCGCTCCTCGTGCTGACTGCTATGCAGATGAGTGAATGGCGAGTTTCAGCAGAGACAGAATTGTCTGCTTCAGTGGAAGGGTACCCAGGAAAAGGCACCATTGTAGGCTTCAATGTTGTATTTGGCCCCCAAGCTGCTCTTGCTGCCAGATAGAGCATTGGATGAAATCCAAAATGAGATTCTCGTCGAGTCTTCTCCGAACGTAGACATAAATAGCTTCATGTAAACCCCCAGAATATCATCAAAATCAAATAGAGACCTCAAGAAGAGGAATCCCAAGTCTCATTACTCATAGAATCTTGTTCCTCTCTCGTGAGCTCGCTAGACCTTCAAAATGGCTCCAGTAGCCCTTCGGGATCTCGCGGATAGCCCCGAACCTCAGGGCACTGAGGTTGTCTCGATCAAACCTCGCTCATTTCCTCTTCTCAGCCCTCCATCCCCTCCTTGCGTGGTGACAGACTACATCAGATATCAAGTCGAGACAAACCCTAATGCTCCCGCTGTTCAATGCGAGCAGGAGCCATCGTACAGCTATGCCGAGCTTTGGCAACTTGTCGAGCATATTGCAGCTGCGGCCCAGTTCCACTCTGGCTGTATCATACCCCTCTGTATGGACCCGTCAGTCGAGTTTGTGGCTACCGTGCTGGCCATCCTCTGGTCCGGATCTGCCTATGTCATTCTCGACCCGGAGGGTTCTGCGCAACGTAACCGCGTTATTGCGGCGGATTGCGGTACCGAAGCTGTCGTCGTCCATGAGAAGTATGCTTCCCTGTTCGAGCACAGCATCAGTATCGAGAGCATCCGATCGAGGGAACGGGCCCATGTACAGCTTGAGCCTCCTTCAATTAGTCCATCCGACCTGGCATACTTGATCTACACCTCTGGTTCGACTGGTACCCCCAAGGGCGTCCTCCTCAGCCATCGTGCCGTCTCTCATGGCATCGACCACTTCCAGCTCAATGGCCGCAAGCGATGGTTGCTCTTCTACAACCCCATCTTCTCGGCAGCTCAAAGAACCATTCTTGCAACCCTATCCAAGGGCGCCTGTCTCTGCCTCGCCAGAAGGGACCGGCTCGCAACCGCGTTGCCCGAAGTGTTGAAGAACCTTCAGATCGATGCCCTGGGTATCACTCCCTCAGCCCTCGCCTTGCTGTCTCCCGATGAGACACCCAAATGCTTGCAACAGATTACTACCGTCGGGGAGGCCCTCAGCCAGGCGCTTGTCGACACATGGGCAGACAAAGTACACCTACGCGTCTCATATGGTCTCAGCGAATGTGCGCAACTAAACTTTTCCCATCAACTCCAGCCAGGCGATAACCCCCGCAATCCTGGTTGCCCAAGCGACACAACCACAGCCATTGTCCTGGAGCGCGGCACCACCAATCCTCTTCCTGTCGACGAACCGGGCGAGCTCTGTATATACGGCCCTCAGATCGCCAATGGCTACCACCACCGACAGAACGAAACCCAAGCTGCCTTTGTCAAGGCGCCAGAGGGTGCGCCCGGCACGATGATGTTTCGCACCGGCGATTTGGCCGTCAAGCGTGCGGATGGAACGTTTGAAATCCTCGGTCGTATCGATCACCAGGTCAAAATCCACGGTCAGAGAGTCGAGCCCGAGGAGGTAGCTGCCAAACTGTCTTCCGTGACGGGCGTTGCCGGCTTGGTCTGTGTGGGGTGCTACATAAACGAGCGCATGTCGCTTGTAGCTGCTGTTGTGCCTTCACCCCAGGCAGAGTGGGACAGGCTCGTGCAGGAGCTGCGCAATTATGCTCGCCAGTCTTTCCCGCCATATATGATTCCCAGTTATTGGCTGTCGTGCGCCGAGTTTCCTATGAACCAGAATGGAAAAGTGGATTTCCGGGCCATTCGGCGACTTGCCGAAAGTACTGAGGTCAGTCAGATGTTGGGTCACGGCAGTTCACTGAAGAACGGTGCGACGGCTGGCTTGAGTGAGACTGCCTCGGAGATCGCGAAGGTTTGGGCAGAAGTATTGAATCTGCCAGCGTCCTCCATCATGCCATCAGACTCCCTGGTGGCATTGGGAGGAACCTCCATTGACGCAATCCGCGCGATTCGAGAACTAAAGCAACGCGGAATCCATGTCGAGTTGGCGGATATGCTTCAAGCGCAAACGGTCGAGGAAATTGCGGATACTGCCCAATTGGACTCGGCTCCAACACATGTTGGCAATGAGCCATCCGGGCCTTTTGCATACATCTCTGATCCAGAGCTCAAGGCAGACTTAATTGCTGACCGTCGTGTTGTCGATGCTTATCCTGTCACCGCACTGCAAGAAGGCATCCTGGCCAGCACGCTGCAAGGCAGCCAGGACTATCTCTACCAACGCGTTTTTGACATTCGCCATCTCGACCCTGTACGGTTGCAGCTGGCATTTCAGGTCGTCTTCTGGCGCACGGAGCTCCTCAAATCCACCTTTGTCACCGCAGCCAAGGGTTTCGTTCAGGTCGTCCGCAATGACTTCACCCTACCCTGGTCGGAAGTCTCCCTGAGTCTGGCCGATTATCTCGAGGAGGACAAGAACAGAGGCGTCACACTAGGCGAGCCATTCATCCGTGTCGCCGTCTTGGACGGAAGCATTCTGGTCGTCTCGGTTCACCATGCGCTCTTCGACTTCTGGTCCCACAGATTCCTTTTCGACGATGTCGCTCGTGTGTACTACGGCCGGCGTCCTGAGAAGCGCCCAGAGTGGAAGTCTTTCGTGGCCCTCCTGCACTCACGAGACACGAAGCCATCCCAGGACTTCTGGAGAGAGCATCTCGGCGAGGCGGTTCCAACAGTTCTCAATTATGCTCCTGTGGAGAAAACATCCACAGTCAGGCGCACAGTCAGCCAGGAGGTCAAAGCCGCATCTTCGGCTTTGCGCGCTCCTCTCAGTGCAATCATTCATGCGGCCTGGGCTCTCGTTCTCTCATCCCACGTCGCTTCAAAGTCTGTCACAATGGCAACAGCCGTTTCCGGTCGCGAGTTACCTGTTCCTGGGATCGAGGCTCTAAACGGACCCACACTGGCTGTTGTGCCCTACGCCGTCACGATCGATCCGGAGCTGTCGCTTCAGCAGCTGGTGCAGTCAGTCAATACTAGTCTCTGGAAGGTCATCAAGCACTCCCAGTTCGGAGTGCGTAATGCGCTGGCCGCTGCTGAGCGCCAGGGCACTACTCTCTTCGACACCATGGTCAATATACTCGTCAGTGACAAGGCTGCTGATGACATTTCCAAGGAGGTGTTCCAGCTCTATGGTCGGCGACCTGTATGGAGAACCGAGTACACGACACTGAACGTCGAGGAAGGCGCTACAGGTATCGACATCACGCTCACTTCGCCAATGGAAGAGCGTCGTTTGGGGTTCATTCTCGACCAGTTTTGCCTGGCACTGAATCTAATCACTTCCAAACCTCGACAGACAGTTAAGGCAACCAACCTGGTCAGTGACACGGAGCTACAGTTCATGCTTCAGTCTCACAGGAACTTGCCTGGTGCCACTCGCACGTTGCATGGCGAGTTCGAAGCCGTTGCCCACAGATATCCCGATCGGATCGCCATCAACTACCAGAACGAGCTGTTCCTTACATACGCTGAGTTGAATACCCAGGCAAACCGCATGGCGAACTATCTTTCCGAGCGCGGGGTTGTGCCGGGCGACATCGTCCCTCTTCTGTTGGAAAAGTCGCCATTGATGATCATGGCCATTCTCGCCTTGTTCAAGCTCGGCGCTGCTTATGTGCCTTTGAGCCCTGAGAATCCCTTGGAAAGGAACGCCTACATCGCTCGCGACGTCAACGCCAAGTTTGTCCTCACAGAAAAGGAACATGAATCGTACTTTGCCTCGGAGAGTGATAATCCTAGCATTCTCCTCGACGAGGCCAACCTTGACAGATATGGCCCCGAACCACAGCAGGTCACTGTCTCTCCGGATGCCCTCGCGTATCTCCTCTACACCTCAGGAAGTACTGGTCTTCCAAAGGGTGTCATGGTGACACACGGAGCTTGTGCAGCGGCCATGCAATCGATCATCGAGTTCGAGTATCGGCAGGGCCAGGAGTCAAGAATGCTGCAGTTCTCAAACTATGTCTTTGACGTCTCGCTGTACGACTTCTTCGTAACACTGCACAGCGGCGGCACCCTGTGCATTGCACCCTCGGAGCGCCTGTTGAACAACCTGGCCGAGGTGATCAACGAGATGAACGTCAACCATGTTTTCCTCACTCCGACTGTGGCTCGACTGCTAAATCCCAATGATGTCCCCAATCTGGAATCCATGACGGTTGGCGGTGAACAGCTGACCCGCGACGTGGTGACAACCTGGGCATCGCGTGTGACAGTTCGCAATGGTTACGGGCCCACCGAGGCCTCTGTCCTGGTGACGATGAAGGATGTCGATGTTGACACGATTGGAGGCAATATTGGCAGGCCTCTTGCGTCTGTGGGCGCCATCATCCTGGAAGCAGATGGAGTTCGTCCTGTCCCTTACGGCGCTGTCGGGGAACTGTGCTTCTTTGGGCCACAGCTTGCGCAAGGGTATTTCAAGAAACCAGATATCACGAGTGCCGCTTTCATTGAGAGTGAAGTGCTCAAGAGCCAACGCCTATACCGCAGTGGTGACTTGGCCCGGTATCTGCCTAACGGAGACATTGAGTGTCTGGGCCGCAAAGATGACCAGGTCAAGATCAACGGACATCGAATCGAGCTCGGAGAGATTGAACAGGCCTTCTTGCGAACTGGTGAGGTCAAAGACTGTGTGCTGACCGTCTGGAAGCAGAACAGCACTGCCCATCTTGTCGCGGTCGCCGTGTTCGATGGTCCTGCTGCTGAGAAACCGGGCGAGATTCTTCCACTGGAAGATTTTGCTGAGAACGTGCAGCGCGTGCGAACGAAGCTTACTGGGCTGACTCCGTACATGATTCCAAAGGCAATTGTCCCTCTATCATCCCTGCCCAGACTACCCTCCGGCAAAGCCAACCGCAAGCAGCTCAAGGCGATGGTGCAGTCACTGAGTCAGGGCGAACTGACCAAATTCTCATTTGACACGATCGGCACAGCGCAGTCAAAGGGTACGGTTATCCCTCTGGTGACTGAGACACAAAAGGTACTGCAACAAGGATGGATCGAAACCCTGGGGCTTGCCCACGGTGAATTCGGGTTGGAAGCCGATTTCCTCAGCCTCGGCGGCGATTCCATTGCCGCCATCAATCTCGTGAGCTGGCTCAGACGCAAGCAGTTCAAGATCTCCGTGCGAGATGTGCTCAAGTACCCTGGCCTTGGGGCAATGGCCGACCAGCTAAAGGGCGAGTCGGACAACGCACAGCTAATTCAACAGCTGACTTTCACTCCACCCTCCGAGGTTGATGCTGCTATCTCTGTCGCTGGCCTGCAGCCGGCTGAGTACGAGTACATCTATCCTTGCCCTCCGGGACAGGCCGAGTTCCTGACCCAAGGTGCGCATCCCGAGGCGTTGTGGAGCCTGATGACAGTCCGGAAGGTCGGCAATGACTTTGAACCAAGACAATGGATTGATCTGGTGCAGCAGCTAACAACGACGAATGAGATCCTGCGCACGACCTTTACTCGTTGTCACGGAAAGTGGTATGGTGTTGTTCTCCGCGACGCCAACCCCGTGGTCGAGATCTATGACAACGTCAGCGATGAGCAGAGAAACCAAATCATCAAGACTCTTGACCACCACCGCTTCGTGTTCGGCAAGCCGTTCATCCGCTACGCCATTCTCCATTTGTCGACGGGCGAGACTGAAATCGTCACCAAGCTCGACCATGGCCTGTACGACGGAACGCTCCTCCGCATTTTTGGCGAGCACTTTGAGGCTTACCAAGACAATGTCCCCTTGGAACGCTTCACTCCATTCAAAGACTTTGCATTCCACATCTGGCAGATGGACAAGTCGCGCACGCTGTCATTCTGGAAGCAACCCGAAAAACGGCCCATTGCCTTCGAATTCCCCAGCAGCAGTACCACCGAACCACGCATCAGCTCCGTGCATGTCCACACCGTCAACCTCGAATTCGATGCGTTCGCCAAGGCCACCGGTGCCACAGTCTCAATCATCTTCCAGTCCATCTTCCAGCTCTGGCTGGCGCTGCGCAGCAACCACCGCGACGTCGCCTTCGACTACCTCTACACAGGTCGCAACATCGATCTACCCGACCCTCAAACCATCAACGGCACCTGTGCGAACTTCCTGCCCATACGGTCGAAGGTCGACCCGTCAATGCCTGTATCGGAATTCCTTCGTCAAACCCAGGATGAATTCTGGCAGTACACCGAGAATAGTACAGTCGGTATGGACGAGATCCACGAGGCCTGTGGAACGACGCGTGAAGGGTTCTCAAACAAGACTCTCTTCCTCTTCCAGCCGTTTGAGCCGGCAATCGCCACAGGGAAACAGTATCAGAAGTGGGTGGTGATGGCCAAGTCCGAGGTGACGATGCCGCAGGCATACGCGGTAGTCTTTGAGGTTGTCAAGACAGCGGATGTGAATGAGTATAAGCTCAAGTTTGCCTTTGATAAAGGTATTTATGAGAAGGCACAAGTACAGCATGAGACACGTGTGATTGAGAAGATGTTGGCGAAGGTGATGGAGGATGCGGAGGTGTCTGTGGGTGATGTTCTGGCGTCGTTTCGATCTTGACCTGTCTAAATGATTGTCTATAGAATAAAAGTTAATGTTCTTTGGCTAGTATGAACTATGAAGCACTTGTAATGATTGCTGGTGAAGCAGCAGCCCATAGTATGTTAATACCCAAGGGTGTTACCGAACTCTAGTGCTCTCTTCATATATACATCCAGCTGTATAGAAATCTATATAAGAGCGTACCATCAATCTGGAGAAACTCTATGCTGAAGGTGAAATAAGAGGATTCGGAACCCTAAGCTCAATATTCTATACAACCCGATCATTAGCGCATCAGCACCTACCAAAGCAAAGAAGAAGCTCACCTCACGATACATCCCCTCCATAAGCATCCTCAGAAACGATTTCATAACCACCGTCCCTTCACAGAAATACGCCAACAACCCGCTCGCTACATCGCCGCCAAACCCCTCCAAGACACTCTCCAACTCCTCCTTCACAACCGCCCACCCTCCATGCGCCTCCAACCTCAACCCGTACAGAAGACTAGGCGCATGGCACTGGAGCAGCGTGTGGCTGGCCAGGTTCCACACCGAGGTCAAGTCATCATTTAAGGTGAGACTACCAGGGATCTCCCAGTCGAGCGGGAAGCCCTGGTCTCGGAGAGTGGGTTTGTGAAAGTGGACGCCGCCGAAGTCGCGGATGGCGAACCCTTGTAATTTGCCGGTTGCGGTGCAGAGACGGACAACGGTGTTTTGGGCGTGCGCTTCCAGGGCGATGCCGTGGTGGACTAGAGGGTGGAGCATAGCTCTGAATAGAGCATTTAGGTAGCTTTCCGCAGATTCGTTAATACATAGCATATGCGTAGGTAAAGTGACTTACGTCCGAAACCAGTTTTTCCTCTTCTCAACGGTGTCAAGGTTGAATAACCTCTCTGGATACGTCTTGCCATCCTCGGGATGCCGCTCCATCAGCGCCGCTGCAACGACCAACGTCTCATTGCTCATCCTGGCTCTTGGCTCGAGATCCTCCCGGAGCACACAGCTCAGATGCTTCGCGGCATGGAAATCCTCCTGACGCCCCGTAACGGCTGCTATCTCTTTAAACACCCACAGATCGGCCGGGAGCGTCTTCTCGAGTAAATCCGATATCGCGCCTCCCTGTCCCGTTGTCCAGGGTGTTACCGTCCGAACAGCAGAGGTGATCTGGCAGGCAAGCGCGAGCTTCAGGTGGTAGTTGAACTCTAGCTCTGGGCGCAGGGTAATAGTCCGCATTGAAGCCTGAGCGTCGGCGATGGAGGCTCGTTCTGCGATGACAGTCGCATTTTCGAAGTGGTGGAGGATGGCAGGGATTTGGCGGGTTAGGCAGGGGACGATCAACGTATTTTCGTCTCTTGGCTCGGGGATCTCTAGCTTCTGGAGGAGTGGTGCGAAAGTTGTCTCGAATGGACCGGTCACGCGCATGTCGGTGCGGGGGATTGCAACGAACGAGAGGGACGGAGCGATCATCTCGGGGATGTGTTCTGGGAGGACGGGTTTCAAGGGTGGAATAGCCCAGCATGATCGGTGGAACTGTGGTTGTTTAGTCTTCTGCTTAGCAGTGACGTATCAGGCAGAAGGTACCGGATGAGTTTGATGGCCGTAGACTATCGAACCCTCCCACGCGATCATTGGGGAATGAAGAGAGAGGAAAGGCTGAGACCTGCTCATTTCCAACCATTTCTCTGCTACTATTTAGCTCTGCCTGCTTGTTTATGCTTGCGTGAATCACTTACCCTGCATCTCAGCAGTACTCCGCAACTGATCCGCCATTGTCTCCAGAAAGCTCTCTTCGGCGGTATGTGTAAACCAAGGAAAAATAAATCGCAATATGGCGCCTGGTTCCAGTTCCTCTCTTTCTGAGTCTCCATTGCCGAGAATAACGGGTGGTTGCAAGCATTCCGGTCGTAAAGGTGCTAGGACCCGAGTCCCTTCGGTATGGAGCAATGTGTCATGGCGACGGTTGGCTCTAATCCACAACTTCTTGTCTCCATTGGCGCTGTGGAAGATTATCTGCTGGTGGGTTAGGGTTGTAACTGCGAACCCCTCATTCACGAGCTGGGACAGGAGGCGTTTGGTTGTCTCGAAGCGACTTTGATCTTGGATTGTAGGGGCAGTCATGGTGAGTAGCAGGAAGGTGCATTGGACGATCAAATGCGCAAATCTGTGATGTGCTCATAGTCTAAATACTGTTTTTGTAGATACCTTACCTTTTGGCCCCCTCAGTGGAGCATATATAATATTCAAGAAGAGACAGCTGTTGGTTGGTCCATTGTTCTACACTAGATCTGCAGGCGTGTGTTGGCAAAGATAAAGTTCAGTTTAGTGTCCAGTTAGGATCAGGCAAACTTCCACGCGCTGATCTGTGGCTGAAGAGCAAGAGCCAAATTTAGTTACCGATCACTCTTAAGACGGCTCTTGCTCATTTTACCATCACCAGCCTTTCGACTACATCCTCTTGTACAATGGCTTCTTCCCAGGCCACTCCCTATACATTTGCGAAATTCAACTATCTCAAGTGGCAGGATATCTACCGCACTACAAGGCCCTCCAGTAATGCATTGGCCCTCAGTTCCTCGGACAAACAGCAAGAGCACAACCTGATATTCGAGCGCGGTGAAGCGCAAAGAGTCACCGATGCTAGAGGAATCGAGTCCTCGTTTGATCTGGATCGGAATGGCTTTATCTATAAAACGCACAAACCGCCTCTGACACCTGAGGAATTCACCAACGCGGAGAAAGTTGAGAAGGTGTATCTGGCGGATTGTGAAAGAGTTCTCCGGGCCGAGGTTGAGAATGTCACTGATGTTTTACTATTTGACTGGCGTGTATGTGCCATTATTTACTGTATAGATTACATGGAAGACTGCTGACCATTGATAGGTTCGACGAAGTGACTCGACCGGACCGGTCAAGCTCGACGGCGCAAAGGCAGGAGGTCTGCAATTGCCCGCGGCTGACTTTGTTCATAATGGTACAGTTGCCTTCCCTTCCTCTTCTTCTACTAACAAGCGACACAGACCAAACGGAAGCGTCAGCCATCAGACGGACGCGTGCATCTTTCCCTCCAGAATACGCGGAGCGTCTACTCGCTGGTCGAGTTCAGATGTTAAAGTCAGACTCCACTCCTGCACATCGAGAATAGTATGGTAGTTGACTAACTATAAACCGGCAGTCTATGGCGTCCGATAAACGGCCCCGTGGAGAACCACCCACTAGCCGTCTGCGACGGAAGCAGTTACGATCCATCCAAGCTCTTGGAAGCAGACATTATTCGGGAGAAATATACCGGGCATATGATGTATGCTTTGTATGATCCCGGGATGGCGTGGTACTATATGAGTCGGCAGCAGGATGATGAGGTCGTTATATTCAAGAGCTATGATTCTATGGACGGAGTGGTGAAATGTATTTTGTCCTTTGTAGAGGTGCGATATCCTTTGTGCGTTTTACTGACATATATCTACTTCTCTAGATGTCCCACATTCAGCCTTCGCCCTTCCGGACAGGGAGCCCGGGGATTATGTGAGGATGAGTATCGAGGTTAGGGCTATGGTGTTTTCGGCCACGGAGACTTGAGGGTGACGCACTGTTTTTGAATATAGACTAGGTGGTGCAACCATCTAAGGCGTGCGGAGCAAGCAATATGCTAAGTAGTAGATATTTGACTACTTTAACTATCGATTAGATGCTAGGTAGCCTAGTTAAGTATGGCTGGTGGGTATCTACTATTCCAAAAGGCTAGACTCTAGAGACTGAGAGTCTGACTGTCTGAGAGAGAGGGGCATAAGTCGGGAAGAAACCTAGGCATTAATAGGTAGTTACCAGGGGCAGAGCCCTCCAGGCCCTCTACTTCTATGGTGCAGTGTGCCAGTGCAAATTATGAGGAAAGCATAAGGTATGACATCAAGTTTTAACAGATTTGGACCAATGAGAAGACTACAGTAGAATGCCTGCTTCTTATGCCAATCAGACTGAGCGCCAAGACAGGAAGGTAAAAGGGGAATGGGGATGCACTGTAGAATGCCTGGGATGCAATAAGACATGCTTCGCTGCACTCCGCAGAAATGTGACAGATCACATAAAGTATATAATGCTCAACTCAATCCGCGAAGATTAGGTTGCTATATTAGTTGGCGAGGCTCCTGTAGCGTCCGATTGCTGCGTCCGAATGAAGCGCTGTTGCAAGCTTTCGACACAAGGAGTCATTCGGGTACTATTATGTTCGTCATTATTCAAAAGGTGGCTGATTCTATGTCCCTGTTGAACCGCCTCATCGTTCTGCAATGCATGATGCAAATAGATAAGGAACTCCTGCATAATCTCCTGTCAAATCTCAGGGGACGCTCGAAGTACTCGGTCGTGCCCTTTCCGATTGACATAGCTATATTGCATTGTTGTGTTATCTGTAGAGCTTAACTCTACCTTATTGTATTCTAGAAGTAGCTTAAAATCTCATTTCAAACTTTCTGATACCTTGCTGAACTGCAATCTGAAGATTGTAAGCCCTAGGCTCCTAGCCTCTAGGCAGCAACCAGTGCCTCGGGGCCTAATCCCTTGGCGACAGGTCCCCTGTCCCGTGCTTATTCAGGTACTGTATGATGGACACAGTAAGCAAGATTTGATTCATCAATTTCTCAGGTTAATCTAGACCAAAGGCCCTCACATCACTGTGCATTCTATTATGAGCAAGCCTTCCAAGGATGTGCCACAGTATTAGTGATGTTTTCTGACCTCTGGTTTAACTCTATCAGGACTCAGGAAGCAGCACCTGTATCTGATCTGAATATGTATGATGTCAACCAAGTGTCTATGTGGATACTGCCTGGAACTGCCTTGATTAGGCAACAGAGGTGAAGCCTTGGCCCTTGGGCGATCATTAATCGCCCAAGGCGATGCAATATTGCCCCTTATCCGACCTAGGTAGATAAGGTAGCCACCATCTAGTCTAGACTCTAGCGAATGGTTCTAGAATTACAGGAAAATTGACCTGTCACATTAACATTGTGGATTTACTCGAGAAAAAGAGATGGAAAGCTCGGCGTTATGGCTGCGGCGCTGCGCACCCGGTAACCCGGTTACTCGTTCCAAAGTCCAAGACTCAAACTCCACTGTCACATTATCACATACCTAGACATTGGGGAATGGGGACTCGTGGCGGAGCTTGATGGCGTGGCACATGGTGAAGCGTAGCGTTGAATATTCTGTTTGTATTGTCTCAACTTTCATCTCTCTTCTGTCTCTCTTTCATCTCACTTTTATCTCTCCATCATCTCTCCATTGTCTGGCGTCAGTGCTGCTTCTGTTGGGGTTTACCGTTTAGTCCGCTCTGGGCCTAGCTACCTTCCCAATCCCATTCCCACCACTTCAGCTGTCCAGCATCTGATTCTGAGCACTTCTTCCTTGATCAAATTCTTGACATACCGGACTTACTCTTTCTTCCTTCTGCTCTCAGTCTCTTTCTAATACTTCTGTACCAACGGCAGAGAACCCTGACGGTTCTAGTTCATCTGAATCAGCGTGCGTATAGTATGACATTGCTCATATAGAACCGCATCTTGATTGATGAAGAGTGAGTACCGACGACTAGGGGTCTGAGCCGACTTCTCATGGCACTGATCAAGGTATTAACCTGCAACCAGATCAATCAAGCTCAGTGTCCTTTGACTCCTTTCGCGAATGGTCCCTCGGCTCCCTCTCTGGCCCTGCTCCCAGGAACTTATCCCAGTCAATTCGGAATGTCGTCCAGCGCCTTAGACAACGATTCCAACGGCCGTCGAAAGAGCGCCCCGGCTGTGAGAGATGTAATGCGCCGCGGCACGATCAACCAGCTGAATCTCTCGTCGTATCGCCCTCCGAAACGCCTCAGGTCAGGGTTGAACCTTCCCGCCCTCGATCATTCACTGCTTCTTTCCCTTTTTCACACGCAACACCCCGACATAGACCGCGCTTCACGTACGCTGTCGGAGCTCGTCTTCACAATGACGACCCTGGCAGAGGACAATATATGCATGCGTCCCTCGACACGCAGTGTCAGTGCAACCTCATGTCTTTTCGGGTGTGGGATAGGCTCATGGATGGTCGACAGCTGCAGCTGGAACCCTGCGCCTCCGTTGTCTTCCCTTTGGACTCGCCACCCCTATCTGTGCAGGGAATGGCTCGCAACGTCAACTGGAACCTCCTTCATGGCTCTAAAACCTATGTGGACGACTTTCTGGTCATTGAAATGGAGTGTTTTGACTTGCTAATTGGGTCTGAGACGATCGAAAGGGAAGGTCTGCTCACATTGAGTGGTGCTTTGTCATTTCGCTGGTCTAGAGTTCCGACAGACTTGGGGTCAGCGAACAGCTCTGAAGTACAAGAGATAACGGATTACAGGAAGAAAGAAAGGAGGACGAGGCGGGGGTATACGAAATCCTTGCGCGCGCGCCTAATCCGGTCTGTGGGTGTTTTCTTCGGGACTAGACGGAGTTGATCGTGCCGGGGAGTCAGTGTTCTGTTTGTCATCCCACCATGTATATTGCTTTGTTGTCAGGCTAGAGTCGCTCGCTTATCCAAGCAAACATTAGAGAACTGGAATAGATTCACTGGTTCATGTCAGAGGGAGTTGTGGATCGTAGCCTGATTGGCGCTTCCCATCCCAAGTTCCCGTCTTCGATTCATTCATTTCATTTCGTGCATACCCAACACATCTGGTTGAGTGTTCCACCACTAATATCGAATCCGAAATCCGGAAAACTTGGTCTGGGGTCGATCGATTTGATCATGAACCTCTCTCGCTGTCCCTGTTTGCCAGAGAAATTCCATCCTGTCGAGTTCATAACCCCGCTCAGCCTTGCGGCCGTGCAGATTGTAGATACAACCCCAAGACACCCATCCACGAGGACACCAAAAGCGATAAAGATGCATATCTACAGGACTGGTGCTTCTATACCGCTCTTTGAGGCTCAGAACAATTATCATACTGACGCTTGGGATTTATAGCGCCGGCGACGGTCATCTTCGAAGGCATGGAGGTCAACCTTCGCTCATTGCCATCAGCCTGTCGCTGTTGATTGAATACTAGCCATGGTATGTGCAACCTCTTCAATAACCATTATAAAACAAACAGTGGTGTCTACAGCGGAGTCTAACGGTGTATGAGTTCTTCAGGCCGACTCAAACCCAACTATTCACTTCATCAAAGCGATCTTTCAAACAGACGAGGAGCCTCCGCTTCGAGCCATTATCGACTATCGTCTCGACGCAAACATCATCTCGCGGAAATGCCGGGGCATCCTTTCAAGATTTCCCCTTCATACATTCCCTCTCCAAGCGGGAAGCCAGATCCAGGACTCCAACGGAAACTTGCACACCGTGACGGAGCAGGTCGAGCTAGTGATCAGCAAAAGCGGCGCCGCAGAAACGGAGCAAGACCGGTTTTTTGTCTCCAATGAGGACAGCCTAGGGCCCTCTGGTTCCTACGACGTCATCTTGGGGAGAAAGTGGAAGGAAAAGTTTGAGAATACGGGGCCAAACGGCTACCGTGCTGCTCCGACCTATATTCGAGTTCCTCATAAGAAAGGTCATTTGTCTTCTCCTCTAGGTTTATGGCATCAGATGAGCTAAGCTACAGTATTATGTAGACGAACGAACAAAGCAGGAAGAAGAACAAAACCAGAAGGAGATGAGGGCGCGGGGGCAGCAGGGTGATGAGGATATGAAGAGAACCAACCGAGAGAAGAATGAGCGAGCAAAGGAGAGAATCTTGCGGGGCTTGAGATGAAGCTTGTCTCTGAGTATTGAACGCCGGGTGTCTTCTAGTCATGGATATGTGAGGTATGTCAAGGCAATACAGACTGTGACTATCTCTCCATTGGAAAACTTGCGTCTAGCTATTCATGGCTACATATTCTACTTTATTCTTGCAATCTTGACTATCACAGGAGCTTACAAGCCAATAGGAAGGCTATATGGTCAAAATGGTATGCTTGTAGCCTTTTGAGAGTGATGTGTTCATGCACTGAGCCTGAGAATAGAAGTGTCCAGTCAAACAGAAGACAAGGGAATTTTGTCTGGCAATCTCAGGAGTCACAGGTGACCACATGTTCTCTCAGCCTTGCGTCAGCCAGCAAGATACAAAACATGAATAGACCAATTAAACGGTAAGTTCTAGGTTACATTTGAAAATTTCAGCCTTGTCCTTCAAGCCACAAATTAGCAAACAAATACGTAGATAATGTATAACCTGTCATCTTCAAAGGACGAGCCACTTACGAGAGGTAGAGCTCACAGTCAAGCGAGATCAGCCAGCCAGTCATAAGATGCGTCTCACCCACACCCACTCTTCCCACAAGGCTGTCTAATATTTGTCTCCAGTATATTCAGGGCGCCCCAGCCAAGTACAAGCATATCGCATAATTCACAGGAGCCCCAATCTGACGTTGTGATCATTAGTATTTTCGGTGTTGCCTGCTGAGAATAAATAAAAGGGTTAACCATCTAACGACCAAGAGCCGCACAGTCTATAAGCACTGGTCTCTCCAAATTGAGGCAAAGACAGGGACCTTTTCGCATGGCGATAATTGAAACAGAAGAACATACGCACAATTCGACTACTGGAACTAAAAAGGTATCGGTTGCCCCGAGGACAGCAGACTGATCAATTGAGCGCCTTCGCCCTGACAACTGTTAGACTTCCAGAATGCCCCGTCTCCGGTTCCTCAGGCATACGCTTCGAAAGATCATTTTCGCATGCGATCGAAGCGACACTCATCAGACTCGATCGAGCAAAGACTGTCCTTCGAGATGCGCAGAGACGCGGGCGTCAACAACACCAGCGCCGCCTCCATATGAACCTGTCCAAGAAAGCCAGAAGCGAGATATAGAATGGAATATACGTGGACACACGCGACATGTCGAATACGATCTCCAAAACACCTTTAATCAAGAACGCGTCCAGCTTTCCAATCCACCTATCATATACGATGCAGTACTTTTCACTCCGAACGACGAAAAATTCTACCGCCGTCTATTGCTCGAGCCTACGGTTGAAACCGATATTATATCAGAGGATATTGCGCGTCTACTGGGCGCACCAGTGGAGAAGGGCTATGGAGCTGAGATACGGCTTCCTGATGGACGCACCGTGAAATCAATGGGGATTATAGAGACGAGGTGGCAGATATACAGGTGCCAGAGGGTTCACAATACGAGGTTCCATGTAGTCAGGGACAGACGGTATGATCTGGTGCTGGGGCGAACATCAATCAGTCAGCTAAGGCTTTCTGGGGAGGAAGGAAAGGCGTCAGGATGTAGTTTGTAAGCGATGTCACTTATCTACGAATGACTTTGCTGAGCTGGTACGGGCGTCCAAATGGTAACCTGTCATTTTCCAACGCCGTGTAGGCTGTGATTCACCTGCATATCATCCACTCATACCCTGCCAAGTCCATGGTGATTCCGTGCCTGTGTAACGCTGGCCAGGTCACAGCCTTACGATTACCCCTACCCCAGGCAAAGTGGCGCAATGTTTGATGCTCATGCGCCGATACTGGTATAGCCCTACGTGGCTCACATATAAACAGCTGGGGCTGTATATCTAGAAATATCGAGAAGCCTGGCGCAAACATCAACACGCCTTGTCCATCCATCAGAGAATGAAGCGCAACAACCCCTGCGGCTCTACTGATGTATACCTAGACACACTAAGTCTGCCAAAGATGGATCATGCTCCCAACAGCAATCAAGCATCAACTAGCCGAGCGAGCAAAATAGAGGGCTACGACAAACTCGCCGCATGGATAGCCTCCGACCGAGGACTATCCATACACCGTCGCTTTGCCAGGCTGAACGCAAAGAACCTTCTATACCTGCAAGCGGAAATCATCACTCTCGCAGATGATCTCAGGGAGATTATCGATGAGGACCGGAAGTCTGAAGACGCAAAGGTCCAGAGATTCTCCACCTCCATTTGGTATCTCAAGAACACACCTTCGCTTCAATGGGCGAGGTTTCTGGAGCTGAGGAGCTTGCTGAATGAGTACAGTCCGTGCATCAGCTATGATACTATGCTTGAGCAGTCGGAACTGATAGTCAGCTCCAGATAATGCATTGATCCAGCAAGCTCAACTCTTGCAATTCAATGCTCCGCATTCTCAAGATCTCGAAACATTCAGAAAATGGCTGCGGTCAAAGGACGGGGTTAAATATGTTTGCTCCACTAAGCTCGAACAGGACCAATGGAACGACGAAAAGGATCTCATCGCGCTGTGCGGCCGATATGAGAATGTCGACCATTTGACCCGGTGGTTGTTTAGGGTTGCCATTCCCTGGTTTGACCGGCTATTCGGGGAGCGCATCAAAGTAAAAGCAAACCAGTTCTTTGGTCAAGACGATGAGCTAAATGTGGCTTAGCCTAACGATCCCGAAACCGGTACTGTTTACTACGATGATGGTCAGATCATTCGCGGGACGAGGATCGTCAGTACTGTGTTCTCGTCCGTGTTTCCGGCAAGCTCAATGCTGGTTCTGTATGTTCTGAACAGCATGGCCGCCAGATTAGTGGTGATTATCGTGTATAATGTGCTGTTCTCGATGCTCGTGGGTCTCATGACGCGGGCTAGACGAGTCGAGATTTTTGCAGCTTCTGTTGCGTGAGTCTGTTCCCTCTTAGTCTTACCATTTCATGGCCACCGCTGAATAAATATACAGTTTTGCAGCAGTGCAGGTCGCCTTTATCACCAACTTTTCATCTAAAAATTAGACCGCCTCTCTCATATTTGATTAGACACAGTAATGCAAGACTGCTTCTGAGAATCCAAAACTCCTTATCCTCGATCATAATAATTACAAAGCCGCGACAGCCAAAGCAGCAGCAGCCACAGCCCCAATCACATTCAACTCGAGCATCCCCGCGCCGTTCCCAGTCCCAGTAACACCTGCAGAACTGCTCGTCGAAGCCGCACTCGACGAGTTTCCCGCCTTAGCACTCGTCTCCATCGTCGCCGTAGCACTGACAGTCATACTCGGCACAGAGGTAATCACCAGACTACCCAAGGCCGCCGACCCCGTCGCAGTCGCAGTCCCCTCGCTCGACGTTGTCATTGCATCCGCCGTAGTCGACGCACTAGCCGTCGCAGCAAGCGTACTCGTAGACGCAGCCGCCCCGGGCCCGTACCCAGGGAGATAGCTCGGCTCGTAGGTTGCGGTGCCGGTGTACTGACCGGGACAGGCGGGATTGTCATGCTTGGGCGGGGCGCGGCCGCCGCCGCAGTCGGGGATGTCGCAGATTTCGCCTGTTCCCGGGACGTACCAGATCATGCTGGCTTCGTTCCATTGGTTGTGGGTTTGGGAGGAGATGCAGCCCTGCAGGTCGGTGCGGGCGTAGACGGTGGAGGCGAGGGTTGTCGCTAGAAGGAGTGGAAGGAATTTCATTTTCTGGATGGATGGTTAGTAGGGTTGACTAGAGATAGTTGCGAAGGAGTAGTATGTTAACGAGTGACTATTTCAAATGAATGACGGAATTATTGAAAGGACAGGGAGTGGACTCAGGTAGAAGTGGAGATGTTGTTGACAGACGGGGGGAATCGACTAGCGTTATATGAATGGCTTCTCAGGTCTAGACCTGGGCCTATTGAACTGAGTCTAGGCCTAACGATCCTACTAAGGGATGGACGACTAGAGATGAGGCTGAAAATATGGGATAGATCATCGATTTGATCCGGTTATCAGCTGGATGAGTCCTTAAAGAGGAACTTGTCTTGACACACCTTAAGTCGTGGATCATACAGCATATTCAATTATGAAAATCCATGAAAAAGAGAAGCATACATTCAGGGTCTCGGCATCTCCGTCTCTGATCCACTTTAGGTTTCTTCCGAAATTGCGATCCTGCTAATTTTAGGTCGGCAATTCAGCCTCAGGCTTGGAGTGGAGTCAGGGACCATGTTGACATGATCCATGTGCCGCTCTCCATCAAAGAATATACAAACACGGCGATGTATCTGGTTTGCTTTCAGATGGGGTCTGCAGCTGCTGATATGCGTGATTATCTTAGTTGCGTCAAGAGAAAAGAAATATTCTAAGTGCAGGTAGTGAAAGTAACAGAAAAGGAAGGGTGAAAAAAAAGTGGAAAACAAGATGAAAAGGGAAAAAAGAAATCTCCCCGACTGGGAGTCGAACCCAGGTCTCCCGCGCTCGTTCTCTATGAGTGACAAGCGGAAATCATGAACCGTTAGACCATCGAGGATTTGTTGTGGAGATTTCTGGCTTTTAACATATATAGAGTTGTGTCTGTAAGTTCAGCCGCTACGTACTCCTGTGGTGCCTGATGCCTACTGTATTTAGTCTCACTCTGTAGCTTCAAATTTCAATACACCATAAGCTCTCCGTTCCACACCAACATTTCTGACTTTTCGACGTCCTCCATCTATTGATTCCCCAAAATGGACAAGAAGACATGGGTAATGCTTGGTAAGGGACCTAAGCCCTCATGCACTACTTGTCTTTGAGTAGAAACTCATCACAAATGGCAGAGAATAACCCCGATGTAATGAACCAATTGGCAACGAAGTTGGGTCTATTATCTGAGCTCCAATTCTACGACGTGTATTCCCTGGATGACCCCGAGCTACTCGCACATATCCCTCGACCTGCCCTGGCTCTGCTGGTCATCATTCCACTTACACCAGCTTGGGATCGAAGTCGCAGGGCCGAAGACGCTGACAAAGAACCCTACACTGGCTCCGGCCCTGACGAGCCGGTTATCTGGTTCAAGCAGACCATCGGCCACGCCTGCGGCTCGATCGGTCTGCTCCATAGCGTGATCAACGGTCCGGCCGTCGACTTTATCAAGCCTGATTCCGATCTCGCGGCGATACGAAACCTCGCCATACCGCTGGATATGACCAAACGCGCCGAAATGCTGTACAACAACGAGGCATTCGAACTTGCTCACAAGTCGGTTGAGCAGGCCGGCGACAGCTATGCAGATCCGACGAGTGAGCGTAATGGTGGGCATTTTGTGAGTTTTGTTAAGAGCGGTGGGAAGCTCTGGGAGCTTGAAGGGTCGAGGAATGGTCCTCTGGAGAGAGGAAGTCTTGCTGATGACGAAGACGTTCTCAGTCCGCGAGCGCTTGACATGGGCATCAAGAGGATCATCAAGTTGAACGCGGATGGAGGAGGAGAGAACCTTCTTTTTAGCTGCATTGCTTTGGCTCGCAGGCCTTAGGCTCTGACTGGGAATCGGCACACTGTGACGGCTGCTGTCTGCAAGTCACATGGCTGAGTTATGTGTCTGTGAGGTGTATCATAAGATATTAGCGCCCTTATTCTGCTACTCACGAAGACCATCGAGACCTACAACTCTGTTGTTCGAGGAATATAAGTGTTCTGTCTCTCATGTGTATTTCATCATAGAATGTTGTTTCACATACTTTGGATGAGTTCTTTTGCCTCACAGTGCTGCTCACATGCCACATCACATTTTAATCTTGTGATTTATATATCTTGCTCTACGGGTAAACTTCGCCCTTGACACATTTGGCTGCATCAACACGTTCGTTCCATTACTGGTGGATGGAATTGCAGCAATGCTCCTCTATGGTTTGGATATGTCTATGTCTCTCCGGAATTTAGGGCCGACATCCCAGCCATGAAGGTTGAGCTTCATGTGTTCGTATTCCAGCACCCACTGGAAGGAATCTTATTGGTGCATGTATCGTACCTCTCGCTGCAGTCGAAACCGACAGTACATCCACAGTATGAGACGTAGGTCACCAGACGACTTATATCGACTTATATCGACTATACAAACAATGACGACGACATCGGTATATAAATGTCGACAATCCATCGCAAACCGACATCCCTCAGTACCCCAAAACCACACGGCCATCTCGCCAGCACAATGATCCCTAAAACAGAGAAAGACAACCAGATGATTGAAAAGGCCAAAAGCCTCCAAGGTGTATGCTGGGGCGAGGAATACGAGAAGATGATATCGGGAATACTGTGAGTGCATCACTCAGAACACCGAACCACTGCTAAGACGCAGTACAGATATAGTCCCCTCGCATCGGAGCTCATAGAGGGTCGCACCAAGGCGCGCTTCCTAATGTCGGAGTTCAATGCTCCTCCTCAACCCGATGTCTCGTTCTCTGAGACCGTTGCGCAGAGAGAGGCAGCATTAAGAAAGTTGTTTGGCCGTGCAGGAAGGGGAATCTATATCGAGCCTCCTCTCTTTGTGGACTATGGCTGTAACATCACCGTCGGGGATGGGTTTTATGCAAATTTCAAGTAAGTCATGTTCTTAACAAGTGATACTCAAATGAAGGCTTATAGAACAGTCTGACCGTCCTGGACTGCGGGCTGGTCACCATTGGAAATAACGTGGAGATTGGCCCGAATGTAAACATCATCACAGGCGAGCATGAGACCAAAATCGAAGCACGTCGCACACATCGAGGAATGGAGTTTACCAGGGAAGTCATTATCGGTGACGATTGCTGGATTGGAGCGAATGTGACTATTCTGGCTGGGGTGACCATTGGATCAGGGTGTTCCATCGGTGCTGGCTCGGTGGTCAAGAGAGATATCCCTCCTTACAGTATCGCCGTGGGAAGCCCTGCTCGAGTTATAAGGTCGGCAGTCTGAAAGTTGCTGTTATAATCTTTCTGCAGACTTCTGTTGTGTTCAATCTGATATTGCTGAAGTCAAGGTACAGCTGTATTGACCTGAAAATTGTTCCCGACATTTGCGTCCCATTCCCAACCTGCCAGAGCATTATCTCCAGCTGAGCAATGTACCGGCAGTCGTAGCTGAATCTCGATCTTCGCCACCTGCGCCTATCTGAGCGCAGGCAAGTATGTTATCTTGTATGCTTCACAAAGTACTGCAAGCTATGGACCTCCAGAAAGTCAATATAAGGAATTGGAGTTTATGATGCTGGGAATCCCTGATTCATGTTTTACATGTATGTCTGCTTATTTCTCCTAGAGTGTGGTAGACAGCATATTGTTCGATATCTTCAAGATGCTGTCGTCGTGGCAGAAGAAGTTCTTCCAGTCTCCGGAGGACACTCCCGCTGAGGGTATTGCCCCTCCTACGGACGATGGAGTGCCGAACCCAGATACTGTCACATATCCGGATGCAAAGCACCCTGCTGAAGTCATCAATCGTGATGCAAGTGAAGCGCTGCCAAACGAGGAGGCCCAAGATGATGTCGTCCAAGCTGAAGCGATCACCCTGACATGGTCCAAGACATCTCTGGGAGTTGCCTATTTCCTGTGAGCAAAACACCCTCTTATGCCTTGAGGATTGAGGATAACGGCTGACTACGTCAAACAACAGCATGTGGCTCTTGTACCTTGTCAATGGCCTCCAGTCCTCCATTACCGGAAATCTCTCTGCCTACGTGCCAGCGGGTTCGACTCCCACTCTCTAATCCCGGTTATCTCCATCGTGTCCAGCGTCATGTCGCCAGCAACGTACATGCCGCTGGCAAAAATCTTGAATCTCTGGGATAGATCTATTGGTTTCCTGCTAATGGTGGCATTTGCCACTCTGGGATTGATCTTGTCTGCGACGTGTCACGACATCGGAACCTACTGTGCCGCACAGGTAGGCCCGCCTGCTCTCTCACTAGACACAGACTGACCGCTGCCAAGGTATTCTACAGCATCGACTTCGCTGGTATCATTTTCAGTGTCGATGCCATTACGGCCGATACTCGACACTGCGCGACCGAGGTCTCACCTACGCCTTTACCTCCTCTCCGTATATCATCACTGCGTTTGGGGGCCCTGCTGCGGCGGAGCACTTTTACGATTCAAACTGGAGATGGGCGTATGGCTGTTTCTCTATTGTTTTGCCTGTCGTTGCCTTGCCCATGTTTTTCCTGCTACGTTGGAATAGGCACAAGGCAAAGAAGAGGGGGCTTTTGAAGACTAAGCCCAGCAGTGGCAGAACGTGGATGGAGAGTATCAGGCACTACGTTATCGAGTTTGATTGTAAGTATTTTGGAATGTTCTGAGAATGCATATTAATGCTGCTAGTGCTCGGTGTCTTTTTCCTAGCTGCAGGCCTTGTGCTTTTCCTCCTGCCATTTTCCATCGCCGGCACCACCGAGGACGACTGGAAGTCGGCTTCCATCATCACCATGCTCGTGATCGGCCTCCTCTGCCTCCTTGCCTTCGCTCTAGTTGAACGCTTCGTCGCTCCCGTCCCCTTCCTTCCCTGGGCTCCTCTGGCCTCAAGAACCGTTCTCGGTGCCTGCATGGTGGACGTCTGCTATCAGATTGCATACTACTGCTGGTACAACTACTACACCTCGTACCTGCAGGTCGTGTACGGCATCAGCATCACAACCGCAGGATACATCAGCAGCATCTTCGACGGTGTCTCGGGAGTCTGGCTATTCATCGTGGGGTTCCTAATCAAGAAAACGAACCGTTTCCGCTGGCTGCTCTTCATCACCGTCCCGCTCTACATCCTCGGCGTCGGTCTGATGATCTACTTCCGCAGACCCAGCTGGTCCGTCGGATACATGATCATGTGCCAGATCTTCATCGCCTTCGCGGGCGGCACCATGATCATCTGTCAGCAGGTCGCTGTGCTCGCGACGTCGGACCACGACCACGCTGCGTCATCGCTTGCCTTTCTCAACGTGTTTGGCACGATGGGAAGCGCCGTGGGAAGTAGTATCTCCGGTGCGATCTGGACGCATACGCTGCCTGGTGCGTTGCGGCGTCTGCTTCCCGAGGACGTCAAGGCGGATTGGGAGACGATCTATGATTCTCTGGAGGTGCAGCTCAGCTATGAGAGGGGCACGCCGACGCGTCATGCCATTGCCCTTGCGTATGCCAGTACGCAGAGCAAGATGTTGATTGCGGGAACGGCTATTATGGCGCTTTCGCTCATTTGGATGTTTGTTATCATGGATCTCAAGCTTTCCAAGACGCAGACCAAGGGTGTCTTGTTTTAGTTCGAGGCAATCACCTTAAGGGTGAACTGGAATTTCAGTCAGAGGACTCGATCGTGTTCATTACGACTGTTAATGATATAGGATGTATAGGGAATAGTCTTTCACCCAGGAGATGGATACAAGTGGTGTGAGATGAGAGCAGTGGAACAGACACTGAAGAGTTATGCAGAATATATTGAATGACCCCATCTCTATACATGCTCAAGAAATAGACCTACCATACACGATGCCATGGTGCAATTATGAATGTCTCTGACACTATGTGAGTTCCCTAAGGAGCTACGGCTAGAACAATCATAGACTATCATGCTAAAAGCTCAGCAAAACCACCAGCAAGTCAGTAACGACTGGATTTCATGGAAATACAAGCAAACAGATATCCACCCATAAAGGTACCATGCGCTGTATTTCAATGTGGGCCGTGATACTAGTGGGATATATCCTTTCTCCCTGTTAAATCTGATAAACACAATCCCCTGGCGCAGTGACAGTGGGACTAGCTAATGACACTCTGCATTGTTGACTCGGTGAGCAAACTCTTTTCCTTCTCTGACCCCATCCGGATGATGAGTCTGCCGTGCTCATCTTATCAATCAGTCCTTGCATCAAACCCACTTCGTCCGAGTTCGCTTCGCTTAGCGATTCAACTAGGAAGGCTCAGTCCTCGTGTACGGACAAGATTCGCTGCAGTATCGAATGGCTATTAATCATGGTCGTGTGTTGGAGGTATGCCTGATTAGCCGGAGTCTAGATTAGCTGCGACAACTGGAGAAGCCACCGAACTCCCATCACCGTCCGTGTTCTTTCGTTCAACACCTCGCTTGGTCAGTCTGGTTACTGCTCATTACAATTGGGCCATCCGGCTTTACAAGTGGTTCTCGACGGTCGTGAACAGGAGTCGAGGTTTAATTCTCTTTCTGGGGTTGGTGCTTTCCTATAAGCCTCAGTCAATAGGACGATCCTGAAGCCAGGTATAATTAAAGCCGGGAAGTCATTGGGGGAGGACAGTCGAGTCCGAAGCAGGCTGCTGTACAGGGAGAGAAAAGGATAGAAACCGAATTACTCTTCAATAAATTTCTGGAGTCGTCCTACGTCTCCCTAGTCTACCGACATATCACTCAAATGGAAGGCTCCCAATCTACCACCTTATCCTCCAGAACCGTCACCTGTCCCGTCCAATTCTCTCGTTCCTGCGCGAATAAATTCCAAGCCTGCTCAGCAATATTCCTTGCATTCAGCGCTGGTGCCGATGGAGACACCGCCCCGCCCACCACCACCAGACCAACATGCACACCCTGCGGGGTGAACGCTTTGCCCAACGACTTGACTAGATTAGCCTGAGCGGCTTTAACCATGGATAGTGCGAAGAGCTCCGGGATGGGATCAACCGGAAGCAAGCTACTCGTGACAAGGAAGGATGGTCGGCTGTCTGTCCCAGACATTGCTTTGGCACGCAGGAGCGGCATCGCCCATTTTGCTACTGCATAGAGCGCAATATTCGACACCTGTCAGATGAGTCTGCGTCAGCATTTGCGCTTCCCATGCAGACAGAGCCTGAACGCACTTTGAAATCTTCCTCAATACCCGAGATCGGAAAATCGAAGAATGGGCTGGGCGCTACCCGCGCCGCGTTGAAATACACGCATTCCAAGTCCCCGAAGTGGGCGACCTGGGCGAGTGCCTCTTCCAAACGGTGCAGATCGCTAATGTCGACTTGCCAGGTCTGCACGGTGACAACGCGGTTGACGCTCGCTGCGGAAGCGAGGACGGTCTCTCGGTCTTTATCCAGCTGGACGGGGTTTCGGGCGAAGAGAGCGATGTTATCGAAATACCGCTGGACGAAGAGGGATGCAACGGCGACGCCGATACCAGGGCCGGAGCCGATGAGGAGAAGGGTTCTATTTGCCATTGTGTGGATTTGAAGCAGTCTGATAATGTGAAGCTATCGAAGGGGGAATGAGATCTCCTGAGGGCCGGTTTTTATTATTCTGCCGCGGCCGAAGATGTCTTGTATGAAAATCGAAATCAATGCTAGCGGCCGCTGGTATGTCTTGTCAAGTGGTAGAAGGCTGAAGGTTTACATTTCTGTAGATCCGTGGCAGCAATTAGAAATGGAAGCCAAACAAGATGTCTGGACCAGTTAAATTCCAAAGTTCCCAACTTAATCGCAGCTGGAGTTCTGAATATTAGAACCTTGTATTCTCACTGGATGTAGGAGACTTTATATTAACCTTGATGTCAGCACTAGCGGCCGCGCGGCCGACAGTGTAGAATCTATGACTGACAAGTGGATCGAGGTAAAGACCAGAGGCACGAATACAGAAGGGAGCTTCAAGTTGTGTACATTTGTCACATTAACCTGCTGTCATTGCGGTCTTTTGAAACTCTTCTATAGCTGAACAATGAATTGCTGATTTACATCCACAGAGTGAACACGCAAAACAGGTACTATATAACATGAAATAGTATTCCCATGCTGGTATATTCATAATCATACTCATTAATGAATTAGTTCACATCCCTCCTGCGTACAAGCTCACATATCAATCCCTCCTGCTGCACAAACCATACATTCTTTGTCTTCCATTCCTTCTCTGGGCTGTGCAGTCGGATCTCAAAATCCCGCAAAAGCTGGGGAATGATCTTATGCATCTCGATAAGCGAGATGTTCTTGCCAATGCAAGTCCGCGAGCCCGCACCGAACGCGAACATGCTCTGGTCCATCTTCTTCAAGTGCTGCGGGTCGCTGTCGATCCACCGCTCAGGAATAAACTTGTCAGGGTCGGGGAAGACGCGAGCATCTCGGTGTAGAACCCATGCATTGATGCCAACGATGGTTCCACCAGGAAAATGCCTGTCGCAGATGGTGACGCCTCCCTTGGGTACTTCACGCTCGAGGATCAACCCGACCGATGGATGTAGTCGCATTGCCTCCTTGAGAACGGCCTGCAGATAAGGCAGGTGGGTCATGGTTTCTCGGTAGGAAATCGGGTTACTTAGTTTCCCCTCGCGGCCGGCATTATCGATCTCAGCGTTCAGCTTGGCCAAGACCGGCGGGTTACGAAGAAGGAGATAGAAGACGGCCCGCAGAGCGATAGCAGTGGTGTCTGAACCGGCAAAAACATTCGTCGAAAGATGCACGATGACATCCCGGGTGGACATCTTCTCGGGATCAGAGGCATGGATGGCCATCCACCGGGATAGCATGTCCTTTCCTGCTTCGGGCTTCTCGCCGTCGAGCTCGCCGTCTCGCTGCAGCGATGCTCGCGAATTAATGGCCTTGAGCGTGAAATTCAAAACCTGATTCCATGTCTCCATGCTGGGCATGAAGATCGGGAAAAGAGGATTGCCCAGTAGCAGCGGGTGTGCCTCGGGGATCTGGCCGCACACACTAGCATAAACCAGCATCCCCTGGATAGCTTCCATCATGCCGTCGACGTCCTTTCCCTCCTGAAGAAAGCCGAGTTTCTTCGCAAAGGTAAATTCCCCTACCACGTCAAAGGCGTAGTACTGCAGCCACGTTCCCAGATCGACGGGTGTTTTGTTCTTCGCGAATCTGTCCAACTGATTGATGAATATCTCGGTGCAGGAGTCCACTGCAGATTCAAGCTCGAGTAGCGAGGTCATACTGTACGCATTTGCCACCGGCCGCTTTTGCTCACGATGGTACATCTCGTCGCGGGTGGAGAAGAGGTTCATCTGCGGCTTTTTGTTCCATGATATGCACTGGATGGGATAGAATCCGGTCTGCTGCCGTCAGCCATTATCATCGTGTTCAGCACACGTCGCACTAACCTTTGTGAAGCCCTTGTTGAGACCATAGATGATTGGAATAGCACTTGGGTCTCCAACAGATACATGCTTCGGACCAATGCGCACCAGCGGTCCAAGCTTGCGATGCAGATCAATGGCCGTATTGTGATGGTCGCCTTTCCACACACTGTGCAACTTCCAGAGCCGAGTCCATTTGGCGATCGCAGGCCCGGGGATTCCTGCGAGGCCCCTACGGAAACGATTGGTGATTAGACGAAGGACGACCACGGCAATTACCAGGTATGCGGCGTATGCCTTGAGTGACGATAGTAGCGCTAAAACTTCCATGCTGACTTTGACAGAGAGTTCAGCTTGATGAACGTGCAGTATTGGTTCAACGGATCCTTGGGGACTTATATGCTTGAAGATATGGCACAAATATCGGCTCACGTTCCTCACATCCGATGCGGAGATCCGATCGGAAGCGCCTCGGGAGCGACTTGCTTATCAGCATGGTCAGATGTATGATGGATAGACGCTGAGGCTTGAGCACCGACAAATTGGGTCCAAGAGGGGAGACACCCCCATGGGGAAAAGGGGGCGGGGAGGATCAACAAACTTGCGGGGGGGACAAAAGCATCATCCACACACAGCCAATCAGAGGTAGCCTGAAGCCCCAGAAACAAGGAGACGATCGAACTCTAACCTAATTATCGGGGAGGAATCCCTACTACATGAATCATGATATATATCCGACCGGTAAGGGCAGTCGTCGCTTCCGAATTCTGAAGATCATGTGGATGATCTAGAGTACAGAGTGTCATTGTGATGGTTAATCAGAAGGCGATCGACGGATATCCTCAAGTCTCACCTGAGTATTTGATTACTAGCTATGACTTCGGGATTCCCCACTGCACCACAGTTACTGGCCGCTTCTCCAATCCAAATGCGGGGAACGCAACTGGGTTGGAGACCCGGTGGTCATGGACTCATGGCGCAGAGTTGAGGAGAGAGGATAATTCGTGACGCCCTATCCACAACTAGAAACACCTGAAGTGTATGCTCCTGCCTGGTTGTATGCGCAATTGCAGCCACTCAAAGCTTGATTGCAATTCCTAAATATGACTTAGATATGGGCATCACAGATCAACGCTAGCTACTACTTAAATCTTCCATTGTATACGTATCATCATATCATGAAGAATAGAAAGAATGCAGCCCGTGATATTGCTGTCTGAATAGCTAAGACAGAGAAGAGGAAAGATGGGTCTTTGCCCTAGCAAAAAGCCCTAAAGACCACCATTGGGCTGTCTGCTAGGAGCAGAGCCTCCAAGATCATATGAGGGATTGACTTCTAGTGTCTTAGTACAGATATTGCCCCAGCGTAGATGGTGCTCTGGACATCGTCTGCATACCTTGACTCACTCAAGCTTCGGTTTCGGGCTCTCTCAGTTGCCTCGCTATGAAGATGAGGAGTCTACAAGTTTTACCCCGTACATTCGTTGGACTACAATCTATTAACAGCGATATATAGGGGAACGACTGAGGTCTCTGGATTCCGAAACTATCTAGAGAGAAGCGAACTATCTATAGGGCGGGAGATGCGCCTAGGTTATGGTGAAAACTGAAAACCATAGAGAACCCGAAGCATCTCAGAGTGAATGTGCAAGGCCCTTGCAGGACCTTCGAAAATGTTGTCCACCCAGCAATCACCGTAAAGATCCCTTTCCACCACATAAATATCACGCCTTGTCATCCCCTGCTTGGACGCTTTTTCGTGTTTTTTTTCCGTTTCTTTTTTTCTTTTTTTTTCTTTTTTTGAGAATCAATAGGAAAGACAAGCAACCCGACGACCAACCCAATCTAAACACCCCTCCTCATCCCCTGCTTGGACCAATATTTCTGAGAATCAATAGTATTGACGACGAGCCTGACGATAAGCTTGACGATAAAGCTGACAATAATCCCGACGACCAACCCGCCTCATAAATCCACATTTCTCATAGAGACACCGAAAAGTGAAAGGTGGGCTTCCCCTCTCATGCTGTATACGACTGGGGTAACCACCGTTGGGACAATCACAACAAGGGTTTCTCCAACGCCATCCTTCCCAATCATCTGCAACCCGCCTTGGGCACCTCCTACAGTAGCGGTAGTACCTGCCTCTGTTCCCATTGACGACTGCCACACATTCAAATCTCCCCATTACTTTTCCACAACACCTTTCGCCACGTCTAAGCAATCTCCGAGCTCCGACCATCGTGGCTATCGATCGCGTTCTGGGATGTAACCTGAGAAGAAGAAAGCTTCCGATAATATGAAAATAGCTCAGATGAGAAGAAATGCACTGCTCGCCAGGGGAGTATGTGCCAGTTGTGTATCAAGATGGAAGAACAGAACGGCGGACCTGTGGCCGTCGTGGGCCTTTAAATAATCGTAATGGCATCGAGTTTTGGGCAACCAAGAGGATTGGGCATGGAATTCTATCAGCATCTACAATGTTCGTTCTGTAGCCTGCATATGCAGTGAAACCTTAGTGAGGGGTAGTAGACCACCAATGAACACTTGAAGTGAGCATGGTTGGGCTAGTGATTGGTGTAGAAGGCTTCAAATATCATGGAGGGGCAGAGGTGTCTAGAGGGGCAGAGGTGTATAGAGGGGCAGAGGGGATGTCGGGTGATCAGTTCAATTTTGTTCAACCAATAATTCTAATTGCCAAGCTGGCCTGGGGGGTATGGCGAGGCTGTCACCTCCCCCAAGCCATCTCTGACTTCCCTGTGTATGAGTGATAATCCAGGTGCTTACAGCGAACTGAACAGCACTGACTGCAATCTATAATACCTCACTTACTGACAGAATAATACTCGTGCTCATGCTCATCTCTGCAGTAAGCTTGCCAGCCATGGCTTTCTCTTACTTAATGTAAAAAGGTATACATATACTACAGATAAAATTCTAAGAAGGAGGTGTAATTGTGTTCTATGTCGAAAAAGTACTGTGCAGAGATGCTCTACTACAGATCATCAGTCAATCCCACCATTTTCAACGAGTCCTTCCAAAGTCTGCGTTCGCTCTCCATGTCGTAGGTGTGACCGGCATAGTCCGCTCCTGATATATTGCCATCATCGTTTCCACGCTTTGCCTCAGCACAGTTGGACAGATACTTGCCCCCCTTATTCGCCCATTCCATGCCAATAGCAGCCCACACCGTGGTGGCGGCACCTTGCTCTGGGCTCTTCAAGCTCTTGACTAGGCCCTTATCTTCTAACATTGCCGCAACCTCCGCTTCGGGGATGTACTTCGAAAGACCGGTTGAAATTCCACCAGGATGAACGCTCGTTGCATGAAGCCCGACAGATCCGTAGCGGCGCTCGATCTCATTGGCCATGTATATGTTGGCGGTTTTCGATTGCGCGTATGCTACCCATGGGTTGTACCCCCCTTTTTCGAAGTTGTAGTTGTCCGATGCATTGATGCCGTTGAGACGGTGGGCGGCAGAGGACACATTGACAACTCGAGAATGGAAAGCAGGGGTCGAGGCCGCCAGGAGCGCTGGTTTCAACAGCTGGAAAAGGAGAAAATGGGAGAGGTGATTGGTGCCAAACTGCAGCTCGTGGCCATCCTTGGTGAGTTCCAGACGAGGCACTGCCATGATTCCAGCGTTGTTGATCAGGATGTTGATCTTGTCGGTCTTTGCGAGAATCGTCTTCGCAGCGGCACGTACGCTTTCAAACGATTCTAGATCCATTTCGATGAATTCTGCACGGCCTGTCTCAGCAATGTCGGCCAAGGCTGCTTTGGCTTTGGGGACATTTCTAGCTGTCAAGAAGAGGGTTGCTCCAGTGGCAAAGAGAGCGCGTGCAGTTTCAATACCAAGGCCGGATGAGGTTCCGGTGATGACGATCAGTTTGCCTTCTAGCTTGCCTTCCATTCCTTCATCTTTGACCACTTGCAATGCGGTTGGTCGAGCGTCGCCCGGCCCCTGCGGGTCAAGGTGAGCTGCAGCGTATCGAGACATCTGATAGGAGTGGATTCAGAAAGATGGTAGGATTGACGTGGAATTGAACAGTGCAGGAAGCTGTGAGATCGATGATATAGATAGATGAAAAGTGAAGGGGGGAGCTGCGTATTTATACTTTGTATGTCCTTACATTGCGTTTCTTCTGCCGCCCAGATCAGGAACCTTTGAAGCTGGCTGACGAGGTTTGCCTTTTTCAGTCTATTCAACAAAGTGGTGATGCACTAACCCTTAGAATGACCTCGTGTCTTGCTCTTTAAACATCAATATATCAGGCTGGCTGACTACTTTTACCTCTTTTAGATGTTCTAATAAAACAGTGATGTGCTTAGTCTTAGAACAACCTCTTATCTTTCCAGCTAGCTATTCCTCTTTCTTGCTATCTAAAGTTGGACATGTCGGCGCTGGCTGACTACTTTTGCCTCTTTCGGTATATTCCAAGATACAATCCATGGCTCCACCTCCCATCTTTCCACGGTTCCACCCGTTGCCATTTTCCACTTGCTTTCTAAAGTTATATGTGGGGCTGGCTGGCTGACAGATTTTGCCTCTTTTGTCGCTAGCTTTTACATGGGTTTCGCTACTGATCTACATACATCTATCCTGATTCCTTGCCTTCCGCCGTCTAGAAGCTGACCGTTCTTTCCTCTTTCATGTCTGTCAAGCTCCCAAAATGAATTTTGAAAAGAATTGTGAGCACTGGACAGGCATCGAAGATAGGAAGCAGCGGAAGAAAGTCCAGAATAGGTTAAATCAAAGAGCTCATAGTAAGTAGACCGCCCTCTACGAAGCTCACTGTGTTCTATCTTTGACCCATCTAGCTAACTGAGTGCATTAGGAAGACGGATCAGCGAGAAAAAAGCCCAAGATCCCAAGGCTGGACGCCGCCCATACCGAGTGGATCGTTGGCGAATTGCAAACGACAGACTCTCTCAACCTAGCAACACAGAATGCATTTCGACGAACGAAATGGCAAATCGAACTTCCGGAAGTGCAGTCCAATTCGAACCTGGGTCTGGAAATTCTCACCCAAGCGCAAGGCTAGCTGCCATCCCAGCAGAGTCTGACAGTCCACGCGACATCAAAGTTCCTCTTCCAGCCGACCATTTACTACATCTTATCCACTACAATGTATTCCGTGCACTTGTTACCAATAAAGATGTCCTGAAGCATTTCACAAGAATAATCACCCCAAGTGACAATGTTGACAATCTGCAAACCGGCAGACGACTTTGCGGTGGCCCCACGATCATCCACCCGCTTTATACTGGCCTTCCAAGCTCACTCTTTCCGACATCATTACAGATGGTCCATCCTCACCCTAACTGGATTGATATGCTCCCTTTTCCACAAATTCGGGACAATTTGATCCAATGGGAGGGCTATGTTGACGTGGTGGACTTTCTGAGGGATCTCTTTGGAGACCTCGTGAACGATAATCTATCCATCACGCCCGAACCATGTGAACCCTTGCCGGTATCTACCCAAATGCTACTTCAAGGGGAAGACGATGACATGGTCACGGCTGGACGCAGAGGGTTGATTGTATGGGGGGAGCCGTACGTGAAAGAGAGCTGGGAGGCTACTCCGGGGTTCCTCAAGAAATGGGCATACCTGCTAAAGGGCTGCGAGGAATTGATCGAAATAAGCAATCGCTGGAGGACAATAAGGGGAGAAGATCCCATCCTTCTAGCTAATGGATTTGCTGCTTCAATATGGGACTCACATTTACCCTGCCAATAAAAGCTTCCAGCTCAGCAAAGAACTCCTCGATGGGGTCCAGGTCTGGAGAATATGATGGTAGATACACTAGCTTCTCCAAATATAGATACCTCTTCCTCCTAAGATATGCCTCGTTTCCAAAAGGTAAATGACCATCCCAATCACCTTGAGCACTCATGTTTGAAGGACCGTTCTGCCTAAGTCAATTGATTGTTACCTCGATCCTTTCCTTAAGAGCTCAGGCATTTACCATTTTTAATACTGATTATCTGGCTATGGCTCGGGACTGCGGCTAGTCTGTAGAATATCCGATAATAGAGACTTGTTCGTGTAAGATCTGCTGCACTTGGGTGAATCCCTACCATGGTGATGGAATACTGAGGCAATACTAGTCAGTAAACTTTGGATGGAAGTAAATACAATCCTCTAACTGGTCTCCAGTGCTAATGTAGAAATATAGAGTAGCGTATTTTGACATCTAGTCTACAGCATGCACAAGTCTAGACCATGATGACATAGTCATGTACTTTTATTTTATGCTTAATAAGACATAAGTGCTGCTGTATTAGGGTTATTAACGTTCGCAGCCAAAGGTGAGGTCATTGGGTTGCATTGAAACCGACTGATTGGAAAAGAGAGGATGAAATAGGCTACAAGAACTTAGTAACTACATCAGTAACTTTAACTAGCCCATCAAGCTGAAGAAGTAGAGATGGTGTCATGTCGTCATAAACCAGAAGGGGGAAGTGTTAAACAATATACAGCTATTGTCAATGACATATGTTGCATTGGACTCATCTAGATTACCCACCCTTTTGCTATATAAATCACCAACCTCGCTCAGCTAGTCGTCCAGCAAACAACAACCAGACAATCTGTTCAATTTGCAATCAAGAGTGTACATCAACCATACCAAGGCATCGTAAGCCCACACATTCTCCATACAATTCTTCAAGTTCCAGCTTATCCTAACATGAGATGCTCTTACGAAACAGATGCCAGAGTCGCACGGAAGAGTGATGGGTCATGGCCACAACATCAGGGCCCAATTTTTCGTTCAGGGCATGCAGCACAACCTCGACTTATACGTTACTGGTGAACCTCTTCCAAACTTCAACGTCTCCAATGCCAGCTTGAGATACGAGTCGCCCAGAGAATTGCAGGGCAATGAGAGACTTCAGCCTAGCTCTCGAGTTGGAGGATCCGACATTCTTTTGACTCTGGCGGCTCCTTCGGGTGAGACTCAAACTATTATCGGTCAGCTTGAACCCCCACTGCCACATGATTTTCACATCTCTGGGGAGGGACGTTGGGGAATCAGTAAAGATGACGATTAAGGAAAAACCTACTCTTCTCATTACCGCCTGGTAATTTTGTTTAGTACCCTGTTCCCTCTTTGTATACTTGGGTCACGCGAGCAAGTATTATCCTGGACTTCATTAAATAAATCTCATGAAGCACATACATTCTTTGCTAGGGAACCTAATCTAGGACTAAATCACTATAATAGTCCCCTTGGTCAAATCAGCAACTTCCTCTTGAGCTTTGTTGTAAAATTCATACAGTAGTGCCAGTTTCTACTATAACAATCCCAGGAGACAAAACTGATTGAATATTGAAGGCCCTTGCACATGTTTGCATGGAATGAACTGTATATGGTGGGGGTATTTTCTCCCAAACTTGCCTAATGGAAGAATTGAGAAGCTGAATTTGTAATTCAGATATATGATAGCGCAGCTCTTGTTGAAGATGCCTTTGATACCCTCCTGTAGCCATTGCCTGTTTCGCTGCTGTCTAGTCATAATCAAGCAAACCCCACGGTGGCTGGGCCCGACATCTGGGTAGTCAATACTCAGAAGTGCGATGACAGCGAATGCAGTTTGAACAACTTGAGACCCCATAGGATGCTCAATATACATCATTCGTTCGCAGCTCTGAATGGGTTGGCTCTCAGATATCTTATCGGAGCATAGGAGTAAACAAACTTTGAGGCAAGGGATCTATTGCACAGTCATAGCTTGATTTTGGAGATCCATTGTAAAAGCACCATTCACACTATGGCACAGTCACTACAGTGACATTACCTTTCAGTTAGCTCTACATCCAATCTGGGTTAGCAATTTGATAGATCAACAAGCATCACATCTCATGACCAGATAAAAAGCGTGCATGTCTGTACCTCTGTCTCAGACCACGGTGATAGTATGATATACTTCGTCGATACCACCATCCCGCACCATCCCCGATCAGGCGTGGCGGGAACGGTCCAAAGACTCCAGACAGACGCTAAACGGAACGATTGCCCATGGATTCCACGGGACCACGACCCGAATCCCCTCATTTCGCTCCCGGTACCGTCAATTCGGATCAAAGTTGGCCTTCATCCAGTACCATGGCTCGCCTTGGGACAGAGTAAGTGCCCTCCTCAGAGCCATCGACATATGGCTTTAGCAGGGGCATTGTTGATCAACATGAGAGTAGGACAACGAACTTCCCCTCCATCCGCGCCTGCATTTTCGACCTGGACGGGCTCCTCATCAACTCCGAAGACATAATAACCCAATCCACGAACCGACTTCTTGAAAAGTACGGGAGGCCTCCCTTCACTCCATCGATCCGAGCCCAGCTCATGGGTGTGCCAGACTCGACAAACAGCGACGCCTTCCACAACTGGGCCAAGCTGCCCATCTCGCGCGAGCAATTCGCCCGTGAATTGAGGGAAGAAATGCGACTGGAGTTCCCGAATTGTACCCCGCTGCCTGGCGCGGAGAAGCTTCTATCGAACCTCAGCCGTGCACGCAGTGCTTCTTCTGGGGACCGGATTGAGCTGGCATTGGCATCCAGCACCAAGAGCCATACCTACGAATTGAAGACTTCAAGACCGGAAACGAAACAGCTGCTTCGCTTTTTCCCGTCTGACAGGCGGGTCCTAGGTGATGACCCGCGAGTGCCACGGGGTCGAGGGAAGCCAGCGCCGGATATATATCTAGTCGCGTGGCAGTCATTGAACTCTGCGGCGAACTCTGGCGGAGAAGACATCTTGCCCAGCGAATGTTTGGTCTTCGAAGATAGTGTTGCCGGGGTAGAGGCTGGAAGACGGGCTGGGATGCGGGTTGTTTGGGTACCGCATCCGGATGTGGCGGTTGAGTATCAAGCGAGGCAGAAGGAGGTGCTGGCTGGGAGGACGGGAATGAGTGATATCGGAGATGACTGGCAGCTAGGAGAGATTGGTGACGGCTGGGCTGAAAGTATCCCGAACCTGGAACACTTCGATTACGAGAAGTACGGCATTGTTTTACTGTCATAGTAAGTTCATCTGAACTAAATTGGTCCTTCTCACGGAAGACTGGAGTTATCCCCCTATGGCAAAGCACTATATATTCCACTCTTATATCCTATCTAGCACATACGACCACAGGGTGTGGAAAACAGGGCTTCCCGTCCGCTCAGCCGTACTTAAGCCACACGCCGGCCGGTTAGTAGTTGGGTGGGTGACCACCAGCGAATCCCAGCTGTTGTATGTTTTTGCTTTTGTGGGATATCCTCATGATAACGATAGGCGTCCCAACTCCCAATCATTGGTTTAGCACTTATTGCGCCGTGTTTTAGTGTATCTGCCATGATAAACAGGCAAGGGGATGCTGCTTCACTGCCCTGCCCTCTACCCTATAAATATAGGTCCTGTCCACCACATACCCTCACTCACAGTTCTGACCCCTAGCACGATGAATGAAACTGGTTATTAGGGTGGTTAGGGAGTAGGGTAGGTATGGGTTAGAAATATAGAATCTCTTCTTTAGGGTGGTTAGGGGGGTGTTTTAATGATTTTATATAGCAGTCAAGGAGCTCATCAAGGTCTGAATTCTATAGAATTTAAGGCCTTTTTGAACTTTCTCCTGGCGATAATTCAAGACCTTGCTGAACTGCATGCCCCTTTGCATGTCAAGTGGCCTTTCTTTGGAGTGAGATGGAGTCTTTTATTCTCATGTTTTATAACTTTATTATTCATATTTTCTCCCTTGAACATCCGAACAGTGGAATTTTATATGGTTTATTTATAGTAACCATAGTGATTGAATATACAATAAGATTATAAGAGAAGAATACCACTCTGGAGTCTGGACGATTGAAGTAGTAGTTGGGTGGATGGAGCCTTTGCCTGTACAGTTAATTTACAAATGCATCCTGTGCATACGGGGATAACCTCATTGCAATTGCCCCACATGGGTTTTCGAAAAAGATGAGTATATCGCTGACCCGCTGCTACTCCGTGCGATCTCTCAACTTGGAGGCCGGTGCGCGGGATCATCATGAATACCTTCAGTTTCACAGCTCGGTGCTAGAAGGATGTCAATGTCTGGCGGTCCACACGCTATGTTCATCGCTTCCCCACACCAGCGCCTTGCACGATGATATCTCGCATTCTCGCCGCATGTGGGACTCGAGCTACTGGACAGAAGCCCGCGCAAACTCGCGATCGAAGAGTGTCGAAGAGACACGAGAGGAGACGGGGGGAGTAAGACATTTAATTATATCATGGCCACCGGCACGAATGCCTCGACATCAATGCACCTTATCGGGGCACCATAAGATCCCATCGCTTAACCCAAGAAGGCTGCGAAAGAAACGGATCTAAGTAAAGATGGTTGACCCCAGAGATCTCCGGATTACCATCATAGGCTCCGGTGAGTTGGTCTCTCGCTTTTTAACTGAGAAATAAGACTAAGCTGTGCCAAAAGGCATGGGCGGCCTTGCTGCAGCGGTGGCCTTTGCGAAGAAGGGGTTCAAGGATATTGACGTCTTTGAGAATGCGCCTGGCCTCGGCTTCGTTGGTGCAGGAATCCAGATTGCGCCGAACCTGGTTCGTGTCCTGGATCGATTGGGATGCTGGTCCGAGTCTAGCATTGAGAAAAACGGTACCAATGTATCTGACGCCACTGTCCTCGATGGAGCCACCAACACCGTGCTGGCGCGGTCCGACATGACCGGGATCAAGGCGTTGTACGGATACCCACACTACACCGGTCACCGGGCTTCACTGGCGGGCACCTTGTACGAGGCGGCCCAGAAAGAACCCAATGTCCACTTCCACTTCGGGGAAACCCTGCAGGAAGTAACGTCTTTCGGACCTGACCAAGTCACCTTTGTGGTGAAGCACTTTCAAGGCGAACCGCGAGTCCTTAGAACTGACATCCTTATCGGGGCGGACGGCATCAAGTCCGCCGTTCGCAATTCGCTACTAGGAGCTTCAGAATTGAAGGGCGAGGTTGAGGAGACAGGGCAGGCCTGCTATCGTATTCTTCTATCACGAAAGGAGATGGAGCCATACCCGGAGCTGCTCGAGCTTCTGGACGGCAATTCGGTGACGCGCTGGATCGGCGAAAAACGACACATCGTCGCCTACCCAATAGACAATCATAACATCTACAACATCGCCACTTGTCAGCCCGATGTGAACTTCGCCGGGCCAACGGATGCGACGTGGACAACCAAGGGCAACAAGAAGGCCATGATTTCCGTTTACGCGGACTTCTGTCCCGTGATACAGCGAATGCTTCAACTGGTCCCCGACGGCGACGTCGTGGAGTGGCGGCTCCGAAGCCACACGCCGCTCACCAAATGGACGCACGGTGCCGTCGCACTCCTAGGGGATGCCTGCCACCCCACACTGCCCCATCTCTCGCAAGGAGCCGCCATGGCGATCGAAGACGCGGCAACGCTGGCGGAGGTCATCGCTCGGTTGCCCGCTGACGGGACGAACCGCGGGGAAGTCGCTAGGGCACTAGAGGTCTACCATCTCCTCAGGAAAGATCGCACGGCCACCTTGGTAGAGATGACGGCGTTGTCCGGACGGACGTTGCACCTCGGTGAGGGCAAAGCCAAAATTGAACGGGACAGGCAATTTCGGGAGGCCGGAGAGAAGGGTGAGAACCCAGACAAGTGGGCGAGCCCCGATGTGCAGAAGATGATCTATGAGTACGACTGCGTCAAGGACGCTCAAGAGAGATTCGACGGGCTCTACGCCTCTCCCAGCTTGAAACTATAACATTATTCAGCGCCGAAGTAGCCAAGTTATATAAAGTTATACTATCGATTTATATTTTCTTGCCAGTAAATTAGAATATACTTAAGGATCTAAAGCTGCTTATGTATAGGTGTGTGTAAGTAAATCATTGAAGGCTGATTAAATAGCCCCTAGATCGATGGAAAAGGCCGAGTGCTACTCACTACATAGGATAAAGGGGTAATGTAAAGCCCGTACACACTTGAGGGCGACGACCTCGTACCGAACGGCAAAGTACGACGCTATTCTACAGCACACGCATCGATTCACGACCTACAAGGTATCTGTACGTGTCGTGGAACTGTTGATGGCCCACATCTCATCTCCACTTCCAGCGCCGACAGTGATTCATCGTCCCACATGGGGCTGCGATGCTTGCAGATCTTACGTTCCTCAATTTGGTACAGGACTGCACCAACGCCACAGGCTCTATGCTGATCATAGTCTCACTGACGAATAATGGCTCATACATGCAATTTCCCTTGGCGAGCTTCCGCTCCGAGGATACGGCAGAGGCATTCTCACGCTGAGTCCGGATTCTGCCCCTGTAGAGATCGTCTAAAGATGAGTGATCAGAGCCACCAGTGATGATATGCACTCTTTCAGGAGCTTGCTTGACCCCATGGATCCCCGCGGTCTTGTGACCTTTCTTGAGGGCCTGCCCAGTCCTCAACACCTGACACCTCATAGCAGCAAGCCAGAGGATGACTGTCAACTCGAGGTCTCGCGGATGGCTGTTTCCCAGCTCAGTGCACCATGTACTTGTGCACTATTGCGCCGGGGCAGACCCCCAACCCCGAGACGAGTCAGTTCTATCGTTGTCTCCCCAGACCGCCCCACAGAGAAGGCGGGGACGCGGGGTACGCTACGAGCGATATAGCCCGGTAATCAAGTCAGGAATCAGGATCTCAACCGCCATGCAGCTGCGCCCAGCTTCATCACTCAACCACAGCAGCAACAGCGTCCCAGAGACTCACTACGAAGATTGATCAAGCGCACTTTTGCAAGCCACGTCTACAACCCACACCATACAGCACACAACTCACTCGCGCGCCCCTTGAGAGGGCACGGGCTGGAGGATGATGAAGCACTGCATATATTGTCGTCGGACCTTCCAGAAATCTGAGCATCTCCTGCGTCACCAGCGTTCGCGTAAGCACCAATTCTTGGATATTGATATTACCGGTGAATCACCGCGAAATCCTATGCTGACATGTAGCAGATACTGGTGAGAAGCCCTATTCATGCCCCAAGTGTGGTCGGCGATATGGCCGGAGGTCAGTGTTTGTCCTAACTCCATCTGCATTCTCTCTGATCAATGCAAGTGTCTGTAGAAAGCTAAATTAACCATAGTGACGTGCTACAGCGACATCTTAAGATGTTTCATAGCCATGCTGGCAGTCACAACAATAAATGGACGGCAGACTCTGCTGGAAACCCTGCTATTAATAACAATACCACCACTGGCATCAGCTGTGAGAATGATGAGAATAGTAATACTGGTCCTAGCACTCGTACTAATAATAATAACAACAACAATGATAAAAACAGGCAACCAAACAATCCACACAGCGAGAATGAGCACCAGCAACTTCAAAACCACGGCAATGGGTTATGGACTGGGTCAACAGCGCACAACCTAGCCAACTACGGTGGAACGAGGACACCCGTGGCTGACCGGCCCCTGGGCTCAGAGCTGGATGCGTTGGCGACAGCTTCGATGATTCCACCCCCGCAGAGTCAGGATCTGGACCCTCCCTCTTCAGCCGTGCCGCACTTCGCCAGCGTCTTCATGGCTGCTCCACCAGCATCAACGTCCCAAAGACCTGTCCAGGACCATCGGACGGAGATGAGCTTCTTGATGCAGAAGCCAAGCTCACCGGAGCCGGTCATGGCAGCTGAAACGCACCCAGATAGACTGACTGCTAGCCCAGGAATCCGGGCGGGTGCTGTAGACAATGGCACGAATATCCCGAATACTCGCACGACTTCAATGAATCTTTGTCAGTGTTGGAGGAAATCCGCTATACTTGCACATACTTACACTTTCCAGACGAACATTCTACGAATGATGCTGCTTTCCCCATCGACTTCATAGATTTTCCTTCCAGCAATGCCAGCATGCTTGACTTCATGGAGCTCCCCGGCCCCGACAACTCCCAAGTCAGCATTCAGTTCCTGCAACTTTCCAGCACCGACAGGGCAAGCTCGATACCCTCGGAGCGCTTTGCCGAGGTCGCACGACTGTGGCCAGACGAGATGGGTGCGAGTGCGACGAATAAATTTGCGACCAACCTGTGGGCAGAGGTGGTAGCTTATAAGGGAGACAACATCTGCGCTGACACTTCCGTTTCGGAACCATCGCCAGCTTCGAGCGTTGGCGTCAACAATGCATCTAAATGGGGCATGGATGAGGGGAAGCGCGAGGAACTGATTGAGGAGTTCGTCATAAGATCTAGGGAGGACGCAAGCAGCAAGGCTTCCGAGCCATCACCGGTGGATTTTCCGCCTGCACGCCTCTTGAACTTGGGCCTAGATATAGCGTTCAGGCAACCTCACTCGCTGCTCCCTTTTATACACCAGCCGACCTTTTCCGTCAAGTCGTCCCCAAACTCAATTGTCTTTCCGCTCTGTCTTCTTGGTCTGGTGCTTCTTGACTCTAAACGAGTCAGGGATTTTACCCATGCCTACATACCGGTATTTCTGCAAGGTATACGATGTCGTGTAGAATAGATGCTGATAGCCCGCTCAGGTTGCTGTCGATAAATGCAGCGCCCAATTATCACAGTCCTTCTCAGACCCTGGCGGCGTTCCGAAGCTCATTACCGGCCTGACCTCAGCCACGCTCCTTCTTCTCGCATGGCCCATTCGCCGAGCTCAAGTATGTGGCTGCTCTAAAACTCCTCAAGTTGTCAAGGCACTGCTGACGCTGATAGAACGGACAATGTCCTCGCGATGAATTACGAGCACAAGCATTGTACAATCAAACAATATCGGTAAGAATCAAGGGTTTTTAGTTATATTACTAGTTCTCGCTAGACTAACTCGTGCTTGACTTTACGACAGACCGCGAAGCTATCGGGTTTATTCAATCCTCGCACTGAGATGTGCATATCGAAGGATCTTCTCAGCAGTGTGCTGGCCAGATCGCCAACCAGTAGCTCGGGTCATGTTCAGAATGATGACCAGCTTTGGAAGGCTTGGGCACGAGTTGAGAGCGTGAAGCGGTAAGTCCACTGAATGCCTCGCAAAGCAAAGCAGCAGGGAAATGGTAAATCTCTTTCTAACATTTTTTCGTGAAAACCACCAGATTGGTCATGACATTGCTCATGATTGATGCGTGGTGGGCATACAACCTCGGAACACCTCCACTCATCCGCACCCACAACATCTGGCTGGAAATGGCCTGCTCAGGCGACTTGTATCAGTGCCCGTCAGCGAAGCCTTGGAAGCGGCTGGTTAGCGGCGGCGCTGCCATCGTCATGGCTCCAATCCTGATGCAAATGAACCCTCCATCAATGCGCCTGTCGGCAGCCCAGGATCACTCACCAGTCAGCATGGTGGGGCTGCTTTCGATCGTATGGATAAGAATTCTGGAGGTACGATCGAGAATGCTACCTAGACTGTCAGATCACTCTGAGCGGGCTCTCGTACCTTGCCTAGTGTACGCCACAGATGGTACGGGAGGGATGCTCGGGCATATGCTAAACGAGATTTACGGGAAATCCTTTCGGTATCTCAAGTACAAAAACCCAAATTGCGTGACCATGTGGCACTTCCTCCACCTACAGCTTTTGGCAAACAATGACATCTTCGAGCTGGCGGCCGGACGCAACGGGGCTGATAGCGCCCGCGCCGCGCTGCGAGACATTGCTATCTGGAGCCAAACATTCCAGGCGCGGCGGGCGTGCCTGCATGCGGCGGGCATATACATGGCAATGAGTCGCCGGCGCATCAATGATGGCACCATGTTTCATTCGGAGCCAGCGCTTTTTCAGGCGGCCCTCGTCCTTGGACTGTACGTCTTCATGATGAACCCAGCGGGCGAGTACAACGACGAGATGCATCTCGATTCGAGTCGAGACGGTGACGTGGATTTCGAGCCGTACGAGCTCCTTGATGATGTGGACTGGCTTGACTTGGGTCTAGACGGCTTGACGGCGCCATCGACAGCCCCGACGGACGTCAGGATAGCCGTGCAAGGGGACAGCCTGGCGAGACGCTTCCTGAAGGAGGGGGGCGTCATCACGTTCTCAGGTTCGATTTGCGAAGGCGGGTACAACGCGGCTAAGATGATCTTGCTTGAGTTCGCTAATCTATTAGAAGAGGTTGGTAAGTGGAATGCAAAGGGGTTCTGCCACATCTTGAAGATTATGAGCGACTCCTTATTAGAAATTGATGAAAGTTGAGCTTGTATTTACCCTACAAACTATTGTATAACATGGGTCGTAGGACAGGGAGGGAAGGACGCGAAATTCAGATCTCGGGGGATAAAATCTCCATGATGTCCTCCAAGTGTACTATTCTCCCATCTGCGCCTGCCGTCAGCTGGCCATTCGTGATAACGGAGAGTTCCTTGACGCCAAAAGGTCGACCTCGTGGTAATAGTCACTGGCTTTCCTGGCGTTGGCTTTGTCCTCGGCCACTCGGGCTAGCAGCTCCTTGGTCAAAGGGTGCGCGGAAAAACGATCCTGGTGCATAATTATGGTTAGGACATAGAGAGATCCCAAGACGCACACAGAGAGAAAAAGCGAGTGAGATCCAGTAAGCTTACTGGCAAGTTATCCCAAGCCTTGGGGTCGGTGCCCTGGGTATGGATGACACCGCAGATCTTGCGCGCATACTCCGTGAAGAGGAACGTCCGCGACGACTCGACCATGATGGTCATCTGGTCTATTATTTACACCGATTCATCAGCCTTGCTTCGAGTATTCCAGGGTCGTCACGGCATCATGGCGGCCAGGAAAGGGAATACGGTGCGTTCCAACTCACTCTCCAAAATTCTACGCGGCTCATTGACCTGCATTAGGGCCTCAATCACATACTCGTCGCCGAAGCCGCCGTGCGGTGTGTGGCCGCCCTCATAACTGCACCCGCCGGGTTGGAACTCGTCGGAACGGCCGAGTCCAGCACCGTAAATGCAGGCCAGTAGCTCCGAAGCACTGTTCCGGTGAAAATATGGCGGCCGGAAGGTGTTGCTTGCGACATCCCAGCGAGGGCCGAACCACAGGTAATCAGCAAGTGGGACGTGCGGATCGACCGACCTTGCCGTCAGCACGGTATTGATGCTGGGGTCAGTGTGATCCACCGAGGTGGTGTTTTGTGCCACGAACTTCGTCAAGTCATACTGACCCCCGTCAGCAAGATAGCGCAGACTAAAAGGGGATACCGGTTACCTTGTACGGGACACAGTTTCCGTGCCATGCCACTACATCAAAAGGGCTATGATCCTGCTCAATCCCGACGTGTTGGCCGTTGTTCTTGACGACGATGCTAAACGGCACATGCAGGTTGTCGTCGATGTGGGCGACAGGGAATAGAAAGTCGCGGGCATTAGCCAAGCCGTGACCACCAAGGGGGCCAAGGTCAGGCAGCTCCCACATTGAGCCCCAGACCTCGGCGACGTGACCGCGAGACACGGATGTGCCCTCGGCTATGGCGATTCGGAAGCGGACGCCACGCTGGATGACGGCAATCTCGCCTGGCTGCACAAACAGCCGGCCCATCTCCGTCTGAATGTCGAGGCTACCGAGCTGCGGTGTAATGAGGAAATCCCCGTCCGTATTGCAGTAGGCCTTCTGCTCCATAGATTGGTTGATCATGTACACGTACAGTGCAATGCCCTGCCGCAGATTGGGATCGCCGCTGCCACACAGCGTGTGTAGGCCATCCGAAAAGTCGATCTTCTCGTCGTCGCTGGGTAGTGGGAACGGCGACCACTCCGCTTGTTCGGGAAGAGTCTCAACCGCCGGATTCAGGGACAAGAAGCAGTTCTCAATGTGAGACTTTGTGTGAATCTGACGGTAGCCACCTTTATTTGACTTATTATTCATCCGTTGATATATGCGTTGTCAGGGTGTGCGAGGGGCATTTTAGCGAACAGGGAATTCGCACCAGATGATAGGAAGCAGGGTATGTTCTACTTACGATGAGCGGCCGATGGGCGAGCCCGGTACATGTAAGTACTGAAGTTGGCCACGCGTGGTGCTGCAAAGGCAGAGTAGGTGATGCCCTCGGTATAGAGACCGAAGCCGCGGTCCTGCGGGTTGTTCTGTGCCACAGGCAGCGCACCAGGGATCACCTCAGACTGATGGCGATTGCCCCAGCCAGCCTGGTACTCATAAGGATCATTCTGGCGGGTGGGCTTGGACCGTTGGAGATCAGTGTAGTGGAAGACTTTCTGAGGGTCCGTTGCCGGCTCTCGCTTGACAATGCTATCAGCCATGCCGAGTGCTGTCCTATAACATTACACTAGGTTAAACTGTTGAAATAGAATACTCTGCTGGGCCTGTTGCTGCTGTCGGTGGAAGTCTTCAGCAAGGGTTCTAAGTGAGCGTCGTCGACTAACTTACACTTTTGAAGATCTTGAGGTCAGCTCTGACGTTAGAACTATGCTCAATTCTTAGGGTTCTGAAAGCTAGGGCAGGACGGGCAATTAGATTCGTGACTATCTGCTGTAAAACTAGGACTAAATACGTAGCTTCCGCTGACACTTGCAGCTCATGACACAGCGTAGGTTGCGAAGCAGAGGTGGGTTTGGAAATGACGATTACGATAGGAACGGGGAATCACCTACAGTCCCACGTTATAGCGCCAAACCCACCAAGCCTGCCGTAGTAAGAGGACCACCTCCAGCCACGAAGGGCTTGTGGGGCCATTGCGGGCAGTAGCAACGAGCGCTGCTGGTTTATGGTTTTGCCTGCCCCCAAAACTCCGTAGAACATGGAACTTGGAGAGTTGTTGGCTGTGGTGTTTAGTATCTTCAACTCCCTAGGTTCGTTCTCAAACTGTCCATCATGATGGGCGATGTGCTGCGCCGTGGGCTGCTGGCAGGCCGCGCTTCCTTTCTTGAACCTAGACGTACAGGCCTTCTCGTGCCCTTTGGCCGACAAATGACAGCTGCTATTGGCAGCCAGCGTCGTGGTGTCGGGAGCATCAGTGCCTTTGACTCCATCGTCTTTCGAAATCTGTTCGGAACGGATGAAATCCGCAGCGTAAGTGGACTATACCCACCCCGTCTCCCACAGGAAGAATGCACCTGCGCTAACCACGGATCGATTCAGGTCTTCAGCGATAAGGCCTACATCGGCCGCTGTGTCGAGGTCGAGGCGGCACTTGCACGAGCGCAGTCCAAGTGCGGAGTGATCCCGGGCGACATGGGTAAGCAGATTACAGCCCAGGCGGATGCGTCAGCGCTTGACCTGGACCGCCTGCGCAACGAGACGGACATTGTCGGCTACCCAATCCTGCCTCTGGTACGCCAACTTGGCGACATGTGCGGCCCCGCGGGCATGTACTTGCACTGGGGCGCGACAACACAGGACATCATGGATACAGCCAGCGTCTTGCAGATGAAAGCGGGCCTGGAAATCGTCGAGGCGAAGCTGGAAGGGGTGGGTGCAGCCCTTGGTCACCTCGCCCGAACTTACCGCGACACGCCCATGGCCGGGCGCACGCATCTACAGCATGCTCTGCCCGTCACATTTGGCTACAAGGCTGCTGTCTGGCTTTCGAGCATCCAGCGCCACCAGGAGCGCCTGCGGGAACTTAAGCCCCGATGCCTACTCGTTCAGTACGGTGGTGCGGCCGGCACACTGGCCTCGCTAGGCTCCGGACCCAAAGGCATCGAGGTCCGCAAGCAGCTTGCTGTCGAGCTGGGGCTCGCCGACCCGCCCATCACCTGGCATGTGGCCCGTGATGGCGTCGCTGAGATCATCAACTTCTTGGCCTTGGTCGGAGGTTCTCTCGGCAAGATTGCCTTGGACCTCATCATCATGTCGTCCAACGAGCTCGGCGAGGTAGCCGAGCCCTTCGTCCCGCATCGTGGCGCGTCGTCGACGATGCCCCAGAAGCGCAACCCCATCTCAAGCGAGGTCATCCTGGCCGCTTCGAAAGTGCTTCGATCCAACGCTGGTCTCGTTTTAGATGGTATGGTGTCTGATTTTGAGCGTGCCTCGGGACCCTGGCACCTGGAGTGGGTTGCCGTTCCTGAAAGCTTCGTTGCGGCGGCCGGCGCGCTCCATCAGACTGAGTTCGCCCTCGCCGGCTTGGTCGTGCACCCGGACCAGATGGAAGCCAACTTGCAGTCCACTCGGGGCTTGATAGTCGGCGAGGCAGTCATGATGAGCCTCGCCAAGCACATTGGCCGCCAGAACGCCCACGATGTCGTCTACGAGGCCTGCAGGAAGACTATTGAGGGAGACAGCCAGGTCACTCTGTTCGAGACACTTAGCAAAGACGAAAGAGTGACGGATGCCATCTCCGCAGATGAGCTCAAGGGCTTGTGCGATCCGATGAACTACTTGGGCTCGTCACAGCAGATGGTTGAGGATACACTAGCCTATTCTAAGTAGATCGCAGGTGCATACGGTGCATTAGGCTGGATCAACTCAAGTATGGATAACCAAGACAAGCTTTTACACTGTTACACACATATAATACTAGATTTATCTATAGGAATCAAAATAACTAAGCTATAACATCGCAGGCTTTAACCTGGTATGGCTGGAAGTCTTCAGCGACCTCGAACGGCGCATCTGTCATCTTCTTCAACTCATCTATCGAGACCTCCTTCGTCAGCTCTTTTAACACCAAGCCGCCGGGTGTGCAGTCGAACACGGCAATGTCAGTAATGATTCTCGAAACGCATTTCTTCCCCGTAAGCGGGAATGTGCACTCTACAAGACTTAGTCTCTGTTGTCTCATACGAGCCGACAGATCAAGGCTGCTACTCACCTTTGAGGATCTTGGGCTTGCCGCTGCGATCTACATGTTCCTGTGGGCCAGAGATTAATAACGTACTGGACACAAAGCCCACGGTTATAAACTTACCATTGTAACCACCACTCGTGTCTTCTCAGGGCTTGCCACTAGATCCATTGCACCACCAATACCCTTGACCTTGCCCGGTAACATAAAGTTTGCCAAATCTATTGATGTTAAATGGGTAAATGCTGCGTTAGAAACCGGTGAGAAGGACTGACTGCACTTACCACCGTACATGCTGACCTGAAGGGCGCCGAGCATAGTCAGGTTTATGCGCCCAGCTCGTATCATGCCAAAGCTCTCGTGGCTGCCGAACACGGACGCGCCACGATTGAGTGAGATGGTCTCCTTGCCAGGATTGATGAGATCCGGATCCTCCTCCCCTGGCCTCGGGTATTGGCCCATGCCGAGAATGCCATTTTCCGACTGCAAGATGACCTCGATACCCTCAGGGACCAAGGCAGGCGTCGCGAGCGGGATTCCAATCCCGAGGTTCACATACATGCCGTCTTTCAGTTCCTGAGCAGCTCTTTTGATGATTCTCTCGCGTTTGATGCTATTTGCCGTCATGGCATCATGGGCATACGTAAGCTTCTCAATTTTCTTCGGTTCGGTACTCTGAACGACTACATCCACGTAGATGCCCTGTACGTTGATGGTTTCTGGAGTCAGCTGGCCAACCTCGACGATTTCATCGGCCTCGACAATGGTCAGCCTGGCGTTCTTAGCCATCGCCTCATTGAAATTGTTTTGCGCTTTGCGAAATGTGCAGTTGCCGAGGCGGTCGGCCTTGTGGACCTTGACGAGCGCGACGTCGCCGAATATCGATTCCTCCATCACATAATCCTTGCCGTGGAAATTGCGCGGGGCTGGGGTGCCATTGCTGTTGAACCTGACTGGTAGCTCCCCGGTCTGGACTGTTCAAAGTCAGCAAATGACTTGCTTGGAATAAAGGGGAGTCTATCAATGGTTCTAAATGTAGCAGGTGTATAAAACGCAGGTACTCCAGCCGCTCCGGCGGCACACTTCTCTGCGATCGTCCCTTGGGGTATAAGCTCCAAGTCGAGCTGTCCCGTCAAGTACATCTTCTCAAACAGCCTGTTCTCTCCAATGAAGGAGGCGATCATTTTGCTGATCTGTCGTGTTTCTAGTAGCTGACCTATTCACAATGTTTCAGCGCCAATCGGTACTCCCAGCAAGTCTCCGCGGAGACACAAATGGCATACCAAGACCAACGCCAGGCATTCCAGCGTTATTAGAGACCACGGTGAGACCCGTAAGTTCCGGCCGTGCTGCTACAGCATTGATGAGAGTGATGGGCACCCCGGAGAAGCCGAAGCCGCCCACAAGCACGGTTGAGTCGCTTTTGATCTTGCTGACGGCATCGGCGGCTGAAGGGCTAATCTTCTGAATGCGCTGAAGCATCGAAGAGGTACTAAACCCGCGACTCTCAGCTTGGCGCAGGACCGCCCGGGTCCAGGACCATGCGGACCTATTCATGGCCGCAATCTGAGAAAAGGTAATGGGATCGAGAGAGTTGAAACAACAGACTAAAAGATGAGCACCGCCAGGCAATTGCAACACGGCACTACCTTTCTTTTCTGCCTCCCCTTGGTTCCTCTTCTCTTTCCCGAGGGGGGGGCGTTCCACTCCCGAATCTCTGGCAGTTCGAGAAGTGAACCGTTGGGCTGTTCCACATGCACAATCAACACCGAATCCCTTGGGGGACCAGCCCAGCGTCTCGCCCCCAGGAGTACTTGCAGTGTTTCAAATGCGGGCATCGATGTGGGGATGGTGTCAAGGCGAGCTACTTGCCGGGCGAGCCCCACATACGCCAGCTTGAGACAAAGTCGAAGGGAGACTGGGAGAGGCACAAAAGAACCAGCAGGCAGAACGCCAGAATCCTATCCCGGACGTCTGTTCACTGGTTTCATGATCCACTGAAAATGTCATGATGAGGACGATAATAATGATGATGCAACCACTACGACGCCGTTTGGCGACGCAGCTTGTGCGGCAGCACCGTTTCCCCAGACACAGCAGCTCCAAAGCAGCTCCCAAGCTACCTCTCGAGGGTATCACGGTGTTGGATCTGTCTAGAGTTTTGGCAGGGGTAAGATCACTTCGCAAATCAAGATGCTCTCCCTCTTGAGCTAGGGATACTGCTACTCAGGTATGCTAAGACTAGTCTGCAGCCGTATTGCACGCAGATCTTGGGTGACCTGGGGTAAGTTTTCTAGCTACCTCTTTCTCCAACTCTGGTCAAAAACTGACACTGCGATCAGTGCACAAGTATTGAAGATCGAGCACCCGACGCGCGGCGACGACACAAGAGCATGGGGCCCGCCGTATGCACCGTATCTGGATGGACGTGGAGGCCCCGGAGAGAGTGCCTACTACCTGTCTGTGAGTGGAGCTGGCCACGAGGGCACGGGGAGAGCTCTTGAGCTCCCAATGGCTAGCCCCGGGGGCAACCGGCAGAATGCAGACTAACATGCCATTTAACAGGTCAATCGCAATAAAAAATCGGTTGCGCTATCATTCAAAGAAAAGGAAGGTGCCGATATTGTGAGACAGCTGGCGGCCGTCTCGGATGTGGTGGTGGAAAACTACTTACCTGGAAGCTTAAAGAAATACGGCTTAGACTACGAGAGCCTGGCGAAGATCAAGCCGGACCTGATTTACGCCAGCATCACGGGCTACGGTCAGACTGGTCCATATAGCGATCGCGCTGGGTATGATGTCATGGTCGAAGCGTACGTATCACATGAAGTCGTGGAGTCCCATAGCTAACGAGGATGGCGATCAGCGAAATGGGTCTTATGCACATTACCGGACCTCGAGACGGTCCCCCGGTCAAGGTTGGTGTGGCTGTGACAGACCTGACAACGGGCCTTTATGCAGTCAATAGCGTCCTTGCTGCGCTCTTCGAGCGGTCTCGTTCAGGCGAGGGCCAGCACCTGGACGTATGCCTCAGCGACTGTCAGGTAGCCACATTGTCCAACATGGCCCAATCGGTGCTGGTTACAGGGAAGAGAGACGGAGGCCGCTATGGGACCTCGCACCGTGAGTCTAAAACCTCTGGAGTCAAGCAAACCTCAACTGACATTACTTCGCACAGCGTCCGTGGTGCCATACCGCGCGTTCCGAACCAAAGACGGCAACATCTTAATAGGCGGCGCAAACGACCGGCTATTCGGCGTCCTCTGCACTTGCTTAGGCGTGCCGGAGTGGGCTACTGACGAGCGCTTCTCGACTAATGCAGCGCGTGTGGAGAACCGCGTAACACTAGAGCAGGGCATTGAGGATATCACCATTACCAAGAAAACTGAAGAGTGGCTGGCTGTTTTTGAGGGCACCGGCTTGCCGTACGCCAAGGTCAATGATCTCAAAGACACAGTGGAGCACAAACACGGTATATAGACGCCTCTCCTCCTTCCCCCGATTTCGTTGTGGTTCATATAACCCTTACTGACTTTTTGGAATCAATGAAAGTACTGGCAAGAGGAATGATCAAGGAATATCAGCATCCCGCCTGCGGCCCGTTGAAATTGATTAGCAGTCCGGTGAAGTACTCAAGAACGCAGCCGAGCATCCGCACACCACCTCCGCTTTTGGGGGAGCACACAGACGAGGTTCTGTCGGATTATCTCGGTCTTGGACAGGCGGAGATTCAGCGCTTGAAGGATGCCAATGTAGTTGTCTAGGGCACTCCACTACCCACCAAAAGTTCAGGTGGGGTGCTTTCAATGAAATAAAGTTGTCTAGACTGTAGCCTTATTAGCCAAAATGCCAAATATGTGGCGAGTGTGGGGTTTTGGTGGGGAAGATGTTAGACTGTTATTTGATATTCTCCCTGTCGAGCTTGGCCTAAAGGTCGACGTTACCATTGAATGCGTAAAGGCTGCTCATTCACTCAAAGTGCCCAATTACCCAAGATTCATGATTCATTATTCAAACACAACGACAGGTCCGAAGACAGACGAGGTAAAAGGGGGAAGCAAGCACACGCCAAAATGGCAGCCAAGAACAAGTCTAGGACAACCTTCCCAGAACAGCTACTTGCTGGTGAGTTCCCAGACCACATGCACTTGGACGGGGCCCGAGGGTCTCATGAACTGAGTATCACAGACAGGCTGATCGAGGTAATATAGGCGGAGTGGCTGGTACTTCGGAAGTGAGTGCAACCTTCCCCAAGCACGGTAGGGTTTGCTACGATTGACTCCGGTCTAACTTGGGATTACTGTGTTAGATACTATTGATGTGAGTGTACAATGCATTGCATCCGACTTGAAAGTGACTTGGCATATTACCCTGCTGCAATTTCCAATCATTCCAAACACGCTCACAGTGTCCTCCTCTAGGTACCCACTGGACGTTGTGAAGACGCGGTTGTAAGAAGAGACAACATTAGTACACAGCCGGAGACCTTCTTAGCTAATTACCAACCTAGGCAGCTTCAAAAAGCCACCGATAGGGCAGTAGCTTACCGAGGCATGGTTGACTGTTTCAATAAGATTATTGCGCATGAAGGGTAAGAGTGCAATTGCTCTTCAAGATACACAATCGTTTAGGCACTGGCTAATATTTATGAAAGTTTCGGCCGGCTCTATCGTGGCATTGCTGCCCCCATCCTCATGGAAACCCCCAAAAGGTAACTTAACAGCCTGTCATGCTCTGGGATCTTTGGCACTTCTTCAATAAATTCCTTTCACCGATCCAATTGCAGAGCAACCAAATTCGCAGCCAACGACGCGTGGTCCAGGTTCTACGCACGCCTCTCCGGCACACCAAAGACACAGCCACTGGCCATCATAACAGGAGCAAGCGCTGGGGCAACCGAAGCTCTCGTCGTCGTCCCCTTTGAACTCGTCAAAATCAGGCTCCAAGACCAGAACGCCACCGGCAGGTACAATGGTATACTCGACTGTGCCATGCAGATCGTGCGGCAGTCTGGACCCCTGGGCCTGTACCAAGGCTTCGAAAGCACCGTGTGGCGGCACATCGTCTGGAACGCCGGTTACTTTGGTTGCATATATCAAGTGCATTCGCTCATGCCGACAGCGACCACCAAACAGGGAACCATGATGAACGATGTCGTAGCTGGATCTGTGGGAGGGACGGTCGGCACGCTGCTCAACACCCCTCTGGACGTAGTCAAGAGCCGCATTCAGAGCGGAGCTGTCGGTTCGGGAGGCGGCCAGAAGGTTCCCTGGGTTTGGCCGGAGGTGCTAGCTGTATATAAAGCAGAGGGTATCGCCACGTTATACAAGGGACTGGTACCCAAGCTTGTTCGTTTTGCCCCGGGAGGGGGGATCCTGCTTGTAGTCTACACATTTGTGATTGATTTGCTCGCATCAAGATAGCCATGCTTCTAAGAGCTTGCGCTCGTTGCCCTTTGCCGCTAAAGTTCAAGACATCATATAACCGCTTACTGTGGCTAGACTCGCGAAGGTAGATAAATAGTTCCTCATTACAAATGCATATAGTGGCTTGAAACGCTTCTACTCTTCTTGAGCCATCACTCTTTTCAACTAGACCCAAAACTCTGTTTATTCTCTGACAAAAGCGGCCGCTACACCGTGCCCGGTACTGTATAATTGGCACTTAGTCAGTAGCCTGTATGTTTATCGTAAATCATGGAGCTCCATATCACATACCTCGCGCACATGCTGGTCACGCCAATCTCTTTGTCCTGTCGCGCGAGCTCGGCCAGGAGAGTGGCCAGTTGTCGTGCACCAGTAGCTCCTGTCGGATGGCCAATAGCGATAGCTCCACCGTTGGGGTTGACCTTGTGCATGTCCAGCCCAAGCCCATTAACGCAGGCCAGTGTTTGGCTTGCAAACGCTTCGTTAAGCTCGAAGATGTCCACATCCTTCTGTTCCAAACCAACATACTTATACAGCCTGGGAATAGCAAGGAGCGGGCCAATGCCCATCTCGGCGGGCTCACATCCGGCCACCTGGATGCCTAGAAACCGACCGATGGGCTTCAAACCGCGCGCATCGGCCCAAGACCTGCGAGCCAGAATAGTAGCAGAGGCACCATCTGATATTTGTGACCTGTGCTTACAGATTAGGGAGCTATCCTCGGTTTACGGGGCTGGGTTGGAGGCTCACGAATTTCCTGCCGTGCTGGCTCCGTCGTCCCTGAAGGCTGGCTTCAACTTTGCCAGCTTGTCTAATGTTACTCCAGGTCGGATGGTGTCGTCCTCTTGAATGCGGACTGTTGTCGCGACGCCGGTGTCGGCATTCCTGGCTGTGTACTCGACCGGCACGATCTCGGCCACGAACCTGCCGGCGTCGCGAGCCTCGTTGGCGCGGGTATGACTGAGCAGCGCAAACTCGTCTTGCATTTGGCGGCTGATCTTGTATCGGCTGGCAATGTTCTCCGATGTAATACCCATGGGCATCAAGCAGTCTGCGGCAGATTTGACTGGGGTGCTGCGAAGAGTCAATCCCACGTCAACCGGAACACCTCGAGTCTGATAATTCTTGGTCATGCTTTCCACGCCACCAGCCATAGCCACGTCGATCTGGTCCGCCATAATGGCGTGGCTCATGTGAGCAATGGCCTGCAAGCTGCTCGAACACTGTCGGTTAACCGTGTGAAACGTCGTCGTCACTGGAAACCCAGCATTGACGAGTGCCATCCTACCCGTCTTTGCGAATCCGAGCTCCGCAAGCACGTTGCCTATCAAAACGTCCTGAACATCGGCTGGTGCAATCTTTGCCCGCTTCGCTGCCTCGACCATGACCTAAGAGCCCACGACATATGATTAGCGAAGTCAAAACACGTGGAGAACTTTCTTCAGTCAATATGTTTGCATACCGGCCCGAGGATGTCTTCCGGCCACGCATCTTTGAAGCCGCCCTTGAAAGATCTCGTGATGGGACTGCGGACGGCCGATAAAATGACGATGTCATTCGCCGTCTTCGTGCTAAGAGCTCGTGCAAGCGACGCCATTCTCACCAAGTCTGTCCCTCAAGAAGGATACACCCGTTCTGGTAAATGAAGAATTACAGGTCAAGTTGCTGGCCAGTGGGTGCATGAGATTAAGCAATGTGGGACGCTAGTACGTCCAGGATAAAGATACTTACCTTAACCAGAGTAACTCAACAGACTATAACCCGTAGACTACGTACTTGCTTGTGGGGATGATGGGATCAGAAGCAAACCCGCTTGGCCCCACCTGGCCGTCCGAAATGCCTATATCCGTCCACATCTGAGAACCGCATCAGTTTGATGGGTGATATTCATCTTTAAGCATCTAGAGTCCCGGAAGTACGAGAAATCGACGACAGAAAATGCTGTTCCAGTTCGGCAACGAGGTGTGCCAGCCCGCGTTTGGCAACAAGGCCACGCCCAAGGTCTCGTACGGCCAACGCTTCCCCGAAGCCTGCGCAAAGCACTGCCGCGACACCTTCTCCAGCTCCAGGGTCTACGTCATCAGCTCCAAGTCCCTGTCGACCAACACAACCGCGCTGCAGCGACTGCGTGATGCCCTAGGCGACCGCGTCGCCGGCGTACGCATCGGCATCAGCTCTCACACACCCCTCGCCGAAGTCGTCGAGGCGGCCAAGGAGGCCAGAGGGCTCGACATCGACTGCATTGTCACATTGGGTGCCGGCAGTCTGACCGATGCAGCCAAGCTGGTCCGGTTCGCATTAGCCAACTCAGCTGAGACGGAGCAGGACATGGACACGCTCTGGGGCACGGCGCAGAGCAATCCCAACCTACGCAAGAACCTCATCAAGCCGACCATTCCACTTATCCACATTCCCACCTCCCTCTCGGGTGGCGAATACCAGGCCATCGCCGGAGGGACCGAGTCGACAGGTCACGCAAAGAGGACCTTTCACTGTGAGCTGGATCCAGAGCTCGTCATCCAAGACCCCGAGCTGTGCTTGACAACGCCCCAATCGGTGTGGCTGAGCACCGGGATCCGATCGGTTGACCACTGTGTCGAAACGCTATGCTCGCTCCTTTCCAACGATATAGGCGACGAATGGGCAGCACGCGGCCTGCCCAAGCTCATCTCCGGCCTGCTCCAGAGCAAGTTGGACCCCGCCTCTCTTGACGCTCGCCACCTCTGCCAACAGGGCGTCGTCGAGGCCATGTGTGCCGTGTCGAGCGGGGTCCCGCTCGGTGCCAGCCATGCCATCGGCCACCAGCTTGGACCGCTTGGCGTCGGGCACGGCGAGACCAGCTGCATCCTGCTGCCAGCGGTTTGCAAGTACAACCTAGCCCACAAGGCCAACGTGGAGCGGCAGGCGTTTGTCACGAGCCTGCTGCTAAAGCAGAAACCGGTACAGCAGCTGCTCCAGGTGCGCAACATAGATCCTAACCAGGTTGACCTAGGTGACGTCTTATATCTTGTCATTTCGGCCCTGGAAATGCCGCAGTCGCTCGAGGCTGCGGGCATAGGTCATGACAAACTGGACACCCTGGCTAGGAACAGTCTTGGTGATATATGGATCCGCACCAACGCTGTCCCTATCACAGAAGCGTCGCAGGTCATGCAGATCCTCGACATGTGCGCGCGCAATAAGCAATAGCCATAAAGACAGGGCTTAGCTTTCATTTAATCTATCTTGCCTTGGACACATTTCTTACATTTACCAAAATACGGCCTCATATTCAAAGGGTTAGCCCAAGATGACAAACTGTTCTACTCTTGTTTTATTTCCCCTCCTAAAAACCCTATTCACCGCAATGCGAGCCTGAAGGGATGAAATGATACCTGTCCATGATACTTTGATGAGCTATCGTTCGGACGTTACCGAAAGAATGGCTTGGTAGAGTAAAACCGCGGCTGCTAGGGAGTACACGCTCGAGATTTGAACCCCGAGGTTTACGTGCAGAGAGCGAACGCATTGAATGATTAGAGCTGGCCCTTGAGCAATAATCCGGACGCTGTATTTCAAATAGCAAGTCCGTCTGGAGAGCACGTTGGTTGCACGAATCGTTTGTTATCTACTCAGTAGTGCGTATACCCAGCCGAGGATTTGGTCAGGTAGAGGGGTGCGCAATGGGTCAGCCAAAGAACATCTGTTCAAACATGTAGCCGGGAAGGTGGTATTTTGTAACTCCTCAAGATCAGCACGACAAGCTTTGCAAACGTGAATCAATCTATGAGCGTGGTAGATTTAACCACTGCAGCACCTGTACGAGAGTTTGACCCTCCCCTCGACAGTCCGACTCGTCTAGCCAGCACGATTTGGTATTCCACGCCATCTGCGTCCTTTCCACTGCAGCAGCACTGTCGGCAAGGTAGCAAAAACAACCATCATAGCTGTCGCCACGCCTGCGGTACCGCCCAGTCCAGTGGCGTCTATTAGCTGGGGGAACCTGTGACAAGGTAGATGGTAAGCACTCCGGGCTCGGAGTCATCATGATTAGCACCGGCATGGATGCATGTGCTGCTTACCAAAACGGACCCACGAATCCCCAGATCTGGCGGACGAACGTAATGAATACTCCGATTCCAGGCGCCTCCTCCCGGTAGCAGTCGATGGAGTACGTGATGTAGACGGTAGTAACGATTTGATTGCCGACGGCAGCGATAGTCGTGCCGACGAGGGGGCTGATGTTCCACTTGTTTCCCGAAGCGTCGGTCTGCACGCAGAACACAATCAGACCGACGATGGCGGGAACTTGGCCAACGTAGCTTAACCATAGGCGATACTCTGGGTCTGGCGCAGATCCCATTTTCTTCTCGCGGCGCAACATCCACCAGTCAGACGCGCGCCCGCCGACCTGCTCGCCAATGACGGAACCAATGATAAAGCTGAGGTACTGGAGACCGACCTGCTGAGCGTTGAACCCATATAACTCCGGGTAAAGCTGCGGGATCTCAAGCGAGGGCAGGATGGCCGCCCACATGAATATCATAGCATAGGCCATCGCAGGAATCCAGACCACCGGCCGCATCACGTAGCCGAGTGGCTGCACAAAGTCCCACCATTGTATTGGTCGCGGGTTGATACGACCAAAGTCCAAGTACCGCTTTAACAGTGGCGGCCGATGTGGTCGGTCAGAGAAGTCTCTTTGATAAAGGGTCTCGGCTCCTAAGAAGAAGTGAAAGGTGAACTGCAAGCCATTCGTCTGCATGGAATTACTTAGCCGGGCCCCAGACGATAGAAACAAGAGACAGGGAGAGTAGACATGCAGAAAAAGCAATAGTGGGTGCGTGTGGCTTACAATGGTGAGGATCCAGTAAATCCAGCGATAGTCCACCCGCACGGAAACGAAACCGAAGATGAAGGCAGCCAAAGGCACCCCTAGCGTGACCATAATCGTCCACACTCCCATGAAGGTTGCGAGCTCCTTCTTGAAGAACATTTCGGTGACAATGCCGCTGCCGATGGCTGCCGCTGGGCTGATGAAGAACGATGCAATGGCTCGGCAGACACACATAGCCGCGTAAGAAGGGCTCATGGCGCAGCCAATATTGCCCGCCATGCTGCATAGAAGCGAGCCAAGGAAGATGGGGCGACGGCCATATGTGTTGGCCAAGGGTTTCCAAATCAGAGGGGCGACTCCCAGGACCGCTATAGAGAGCGAGGCGAGGTACGAGGCTGTCTGAACGCCAATGTCGAGGTCCTCCGCAATCTCGACCAGCGAGGAGTTGATGGAAGCAGCCGTGAACATGGACATCATAGCATGAAAAGACACCAGGATTAGATTGGTGATTTTCTGGAAAAGGTTAGCTGGGTAGAGGGTTTTTGCGCTCAGTAGCAACTAGGTCAGCTAACCTTTCTCTGCGGCCAGTTGTATGGATCAGCTGGGTCCATACTTGGCAAGGGCTCGAGAGCCACACTGCCGTGCCGCTCTACAAGATATTCATTGTGCTCCGTGGTCAGCTCCGGGCCATCCTGCGCGTAAGCTACGTATTAGTATGACACCTAGCCGGCTGGTGAAGATTGGATGTCCAGATAGCGCAACCCACAAGTGTTGGATGAACTGTCGCGTGGCCGGCCTCCAATTTCTCGCTTGCCTGCATTCTGGACTTGTACAAGTTTAGCAAGGAGCAAAATATGCCCAAGCAAAAATTGACGTAACGGGAGAAATTAGGTGCGCTGTGCCCTCAGGGTCTCAAGTGGCAATGAGCTGTATCTGCGGAGCTCCTAAAGAGAAGTTGACCAGGAAGAGAATACAAGGAGTGATTTCTTTCGAAGGCAGAAATAAAGAGTCTAACTCTAGCATACCGAGTTATATATCGACTTTAGCCTCCCATCTGTCTCTTCACTCTCTTGTTAGTCTCTAATGTGGGGAGGCAGAATCTCGGCGGTCTGAACTCTGAAATCCGGGGCTGGCTAGTTCATGATGTGGGGAAGTTGGAGAAGGGGCTAGAGTGACAGACAGTGTAGACCTGGGGAACTTGGGTCTCCCAACAGCCCCTGCCTCCTGGAATTCCTGCTGTGCTGTCAAGAGGTGCGGTGCTAGGTAGAGGCAGTTTGTTATTGAGCCCGGACTCAAAAATCAAAATCAATCGCTATTACAACTCGCCGTCCACAATGGCCCCCAGGGCTAGGCTTCCGCAAAACCCCAAAAACCGAGACCCAGACCCAGTCTGGGTTGGGCTTTGGGACCAGATCTTTGACCCAGTACTAGGTCTGGGTCGATATGCAAAACCTCAAACCCGGTACTGGGGCCCCAAGGGAAGGAGCAGACGTCGATATATATCCTTGAGAGGGTATACTGGCGGAGAGGGAACCTTCGCAATCGCACCTTTGTGTTTGCAAATCTTTCACATATTACCAAGCTTCCCCCTACAGCCTTTATCATATTCTGGTCCCTCCTGTCTAGCACATACGACCATAGGGTGTGGAAAACAGGGCTTCCCGTCCGCTCAGCCATACTTAAGCCACACGCCGGCCGGTTAGTAGTTGGGTGGGTGACCACCAGCGAATCCCAGCTGTTGTATGTTTTTGCTTTTTCATCTTTGATTTGGTCGGTTTAGCACCCTTGTTGGCCATCAATAGCTGCATTCTTTCATTCTGGTCATGGTGCTCAGAATGATGAGACTATCGCAAGGGCGTTCTACATACAAGGCCATTACAAGAAAGATGATCTAATCTCCACCTGAAAGAAACAGTCACGTCTACCCTAAAACAAGAGAGAATGGCTCAAATGACAAGATAAATGAGAGTGGGCATCATGCTCATGGCCATGGATATATATATTATTGTCAAAATCCCTTCTCCAAACCATTCTTCCCCATGACTAGGTAACTTATAACGCACTCTCAGCGCTGCAGTGCTTCCACCATCACAGCGCATACCTTCCTTCATATGTCACCAACACAAGGCCATAATTAAATCCCAATCCACGAGACCACACAAAATATTCAATATCTTAACAGAAGACACAGAGACACTCCTTTACTGGGAACTTTGCACTAGACCTGTTTCCCAAATGGCTGCCCTTCCAAGCCCCCGGTTGTATGAGTCGGAAGCTTAGAACACCACATAAACTCCTCCTGTCTAACATACTGCTGGTTGTAACGTTCATAGCTCCGGCCTTGCCTGTTTCGATCTGCATCACTGTAAAAGTTCTTTTCAATATCAGCCTTCACAGCGGGCATGGCTGTGTTGTTGTACCAAGTGGTTTGTGCCGTGTGGTCTTGCTTCCGCGCTGGAGTGTAAACAGCAGAGTGGTATGTGTTGTCTATACCACTTTGTCTAGCTGTGTCTGTCCAAGGGCACATGTAGGTGTATCGGTAGTAGAAGTAGCCGCCACTTTTGTGAGACATGTTGGCTTTGATTGTATGTTGGAAGGTTATATGAGGGGTGATGATTTCCAGAGTTGAGTTCAAAGTAAAAGGTGGCACTGACAGGAGAGTGGTTTTTATAAAATGTGGTAGCTAGGGTAAGCAAGCTGGGGGAATTTGTTAAGATATAGAGGCTTAGCTGCCATCTGGCGCCCGAAGATTTGTCATATACGCAACTAGCCCAGTGTCATGTCATGCGCTGCGGCATCAATCGGGTGTTAATGTCCAACACCCTAGATAGGTTGTGATAGGGCTATGCTTTAGTCTGCGTTCGAAATAGCCTATTCAAGCAGCGAACCATCAAGCAAGCTCAGCACCCACCACTGGCACCGCACCCACAGAGAATGCTAGCCCGTAGTCCTTGCTAGGCGCAGCTGCGTTCGGACCCTTTCTGGTCATAGACCTGTTTCTCTCCTTGGCTGTGCAAGGCTAGCCAGGTGATATGGTTGATTTGACTAGGGTGCCTTGCAAATACGGAATGAGGGACACGAAGGCTGGGGTACGTACTGGAACCACGTTTGTCGATTAGCAAGGATGATAAGTCACACGATGAGGATAATACTACTCAGCCTCAAAGATGATAACAGCCATCTCTGGGGCTAAGAGACAGCGCTAACAGCGGCAGATTCCAAATGCAACAAAGAAAAAGCACCGTCTGACCTGTTAATCCCCTCGGGTTCTCCCCCTCGATCTGTCTGTATTGACCCGGCATGCCAATGTGCGACTAACCTGCTGCACTAGGTAGGTACATATGTACGCGGTGGTCACTTTGCAAACAGGGAGACTACCCAAGACGGTAAATTAGTGCGTAGTGATTGCTACCTGTCCAGTGTCTATTATATTACATCTATTCTACATGAAGAACCGATTATTGACAAGAAGAAGGATATGCCTCCATCCACAACCGATGCCCCCCCTCGTCGCACGCGACATCCACCCACGCAAAAGACCGCATCAGTTCCTGCATCTTTGCCCAAGTTCGAATATTCAGTGTGTGACACAACTTCCGTAATTGTCCTGCATACCAGCACCGTCGCTCCACCTCTCCATCCTGCGCCGCAATGCCCCCGATCATCGTACACCAGAGCACAATTTCACTCTTACCTCTATCCTCATCCTCATTCTCATCAGCCAAAGGATCACTGCTCCGGCGGATCGCATCTTGCAACTGCGGCACCAGACCCTCCCTCGTCGGCCGCGTGGCTGGGATCGGGAATGTGACGTGTGTACTGAACAGAAACGCTGCAAACCAGCATGCGCGGTAGACTTCCATTGCCATTGCCTTTGCCATTCCTTCTTCTTCTTGTTGTTCATCTTCCTCGACTCGTTGACGACCGTTGTTGTTCTCCTTCTCGAATATCCCCTCCTCCAACAGCGGGTCAGACGGTTTGGGCAGGCAAAGCAGCCGATGCTGCACCAGGTTCCGGAGATCACCCAGCCGGTCCATGGCCACGGCATCGTCCTGTTTCGGCAGGTGCAGCTGCACCGCCTGCGCGAACTCGCTCAGATCGAGCAGCGCGCGGACGATCGATTTCTTGATTCGCAGCGTCTGCAGTTGTCGGAATCCGCCGTTGCATAGGGTCTTGTGCCACGGCCTTGCGGAGATTTGCAGGATTTGAAACGGCGAGTCGCTTCCGTACATGTTGCCCGTGGCGTCCATGATGGGGAATTCGGGTGTGGAGGCCGTGAACATGGCGTATTTCAGTGAGGTACTATTCAGTCATGAGTATTCGGTTAAGGCAGCTGCTGCTTAGTGCAACTTACTAGGACAGAAACCACGGCGCCCCGTACAGTTTCACCGTATGCAACCCCCCATTCCGCATCACCAACTGCCGGATCGCATTCCAATGCACGCCATGGAAGGAGCTGAACCCGTAGAAATCCAGACCCTGCAGGTCTTGCAGAGGCGGGTTGAACGGGTTATAGTCCTTGGCTAGCGATTCTTTGATATCGTCGTGGACCGCCAGGAAGCAGATACACAGGATGATCTCGTCGAGGGTGCGCGTGCCGATGATCGGGCCCGTAATCGCTGACTGGAGCGCTCGCAGCGCGGCACCCTTGTGATAGAGCTGCTCTGTTGCGCGGCTGGGGTAGTTGATGGCTCCGCGGTTCTGGGCCGTGCGTTCGAGATGGACGGACGCGGCCATGCAGGTGGAGTGGAATAAGAGGGGGGACCATGTCCCCTTGAGGTAGGCCTCGAAGCAGCCCTCGATCCAGGCGTGAGTGCGGCGGAGAGATGGGACGAGGGTTGTGAAGACTGTTGTCAGTCAGTTCCAAACTTCAAATACGTAGGTGAGGACGAAGATGAGGAAAGACGCAGCATACAATGACCCAGCAACTGGGAATACCCCGGATCGCCGCGTCCGTTCGCGGGTCCTCCAAACGGATCTATCTGTCCGTCTGCGAGACGGGTCAAGTGCAGATGCACGATGCGGTTGATATTGCGCTTGGTCTTTTGGATCACATTGTGGTGGCGGGTGTTGATGGCTGCCATTTCCGCTGATTCCCCGCATTGGTTACACGTCTCATGCCCTGCTTTGATGATGGCGCTGCAAAAGGCACAGCAAGACCGATCACCGTTGCTGCTGCTCGCTAGGCCAGACTTTGCCTGTCTTGATCGCGTGGTCGATTTCGACCTGTGAGACGACGCTAGCTGGTGACACCCCCGCATGCTGAGTGCGAATTCGTCGATCGATTCGTCCACATGCGGATTCAGCAGCTCTTCAGATCGCTTCTCTGGCGGCAATCTCTCTAGAAAGACGCGCCGCATCAGTTGGGACCGGATCTGGCGACGATCCTTGACGGCGCCCACGGACTCCAGGCAGGGGCCATTGACGAAGATGAATCGATCCGACTTGTCCATTTCTACAGTAGGGATGGTTGTTGGAGTTGTAGCTCTTGTTTCATATACAGAATAGGGGATGAGACGGAGACGTCAGAAGATTTAAGATTGAAGGTTGGAGATAGATGTGGAGATGTCGGAGTTGGGGTTCAATTCAAGGACTAGATAGACCCACTAGATGTGACCAAATTGCCTGTTTGGGAACTGGTCTAGGGGGGTGTCTCGGAAGGGTGGCGTTATCCAGAATGTCCTGACTCTTGAGATGATGGTTTTCCAGAAATGAGCTCGTCATGTTGGGTAAAATGATCCATAGCTCACCACGACTTTTGATCCTATTCCACGTTCATATCCCAAATTCCCATAGGAAATTCCCCATAGGAATTCGGGAATCGGGATTACCCCAAAAGCTTAATATAGTATCCATCCCTCTCCTTTCCCATAGAATTTTCAGTCTTCATCCTGATTTCTATTACTATACATTATACTAATACATATGTAGGCTATGGGAATAAATACAGTAATCTGATAATTTATATACAGGGCTTGCACTAGACTCCCTTCGCATCCTTTGCATCATCCACAATGACATTATCGACATGGGAAACAGCACCTGCACATATACCCTCGCTCTTAGTTAAAGTAATCTTTTCCTCCTCACTCAATTGCTTTCCACCTCTCGCAAGCCGGAGAATGGTAGCCGTTGCGAGTGCAGGCTTGCTCCCGTCCCCGAAGAGCCGATATTGCGCACTCGAGCACATCCCGAAATACACCGCGTGGAGAATGGCAATCGCACGGATTGGATTCGAGGTGAAGATCCGCGAGAGAAGGCGTCCAAAGGTAGGCGCTGCGCCGAGGCCGTTGGCCAGCGAGTCACAGTATGGGAGGAAGTGGGCGGAGACGGTGTGTCGGTCGGATTGGATCCACTGCCTGCCCCGTTCCTCCTCTTCAGATGCGATCAGTTCGGACATCCGCTCGGCCGGTGGAAGCTTGATCCTCCCTGTTAATATCGCAGTGACCCATCGCGCCTGCAATTCCACGGCGGGCTGAATCGGCCCGGGTAGTTGAAACACGCCCATGATGAAGAGATTGCGGATATGCGGAGGAACGGTCAATCGGTATAGATGCACCGAGTTGGGCGAGTCCATGAACTTGCTGTGTTTGGAGCGATAGCAGTCTTCGGAGATAAATGGGTAGTCGATGTCGTATCCGGTGCAGAGGATGATTGCGTCCAGATTGTTGATTGTCTCTCCGTTCGTCAGAGACAATCCCGTGGCGGTAATATCTCCCACGCCGGCGCGGTGAGGGGTGATTCGTCCCACTTTGATATTCTCGATCAGGCTCGAATGGATTGCAGGATTCGCTCCCAGAATGTCGTGCTCCGGTTGCAGTTGCGGTGGCAGTTTCCCCTCAACGAGCTGGACGAGCGTTGTCAGGCTCCATTTCGAGATGGATGTCGGGAGCACCGATTGCGAGAACCGGCCTGGTTGGGTAGTCGTTCAGGTCAGGGGTCAGTCAAGAAGGACTGAATAAACTCACTATTCCATGCATGTATCGACTTGCCGAATATGTACCGTGGTAACACCCACCCTCCTCTTCTCGTCACCAGATGGCATTCCTCCGTCTGCCCGCAGATTTCGGACGCAATGTCGGCGGCAGAGTTACCGAACCCGATAATTGCGACTCTCTTCCCACTGAACCCTTCTGGTCGGCGATAGATATGACTGTGGAAGATGCGCCCCTGGAAACTTTCCGTCCCCTTGAATGCCGGGATGTGTGGTTTGGTGCTCTTGCCGGAGCATACCAAAAGAGCGTCGTAGACTGTTTCCCTTGGCTCTTGGTCTTTGGTTGTGTATTTGATCTTCCATCGATCGTCTTCCATCTGCTGACATGAAACGACCCTTGTGTTGAACAGGATGTGCTGCTTGAGCCCGAAGTGATCCGCATATTCATGGAGATACTGCAGGGAAGACCGATGGCCGTAGAAATCCGGGTATCGCGCTGGATCCATGGGAAAATCACTGAAACTCGATGTGTCGCGGCACGTGTTGGAAATGGTGCCCTCATACATGGAGGACTGGGCCTCGCCGCTGGCAGGGTCGGGTTCTTCATAGTACCACTGGCCGCCGATGTTGTCGCGGGCTTCGAACACAGTCACCAAGAATCCTTCCGCGAGGCATTGCTTCGCTGTAGCAAGGCCCGAAATGCCTGGAATCTCTCAGTCTGCTGCTCATCGCGATTGGATGAGGAATACGCACCGGCTCCGACAATTGCAACTTTTATTGTCATGTTGTCTCTAAGATAGAATACTAAGGTATAGTTAAGAAGAAGGAACACTGCGAGTATAAGTTGATTGTGAAATTAGTATCATTTGATCTTATACCTACAGGGATATATCCAAGCTCCTGCCCAATTAGCCCTAGTAGACCCATTAGAATTATTACAGGTTGGAATGTTGGATCCACTCCAAAGACCTCAAATTTGGAGACGGTGGAGCCGACGATTAACTGACGGTCAATGCTTCTGCCAAAACAGGCATTAGTGACTCTTTCCACAGTCCACACCGCATGTACAGAAGATGTTCCCCGATAGAAGGACTGAGAGATGTTTCAGCCGCAAAAGAATGCCATACAACGGTACTCCAACCTGGCACCATTTATAGCATTCGAACCCCAGCTATGTTTCTTTATTATTTTTATCACCCCGCCTTCTCTCCCATAAGTTTGAGAAACAATTCCCACACCATGTCAGCAGTCGCAGATGAAATCACGGCCAAGCCCTACGACTATGTAATCGTCGGTGGCGGCACAGCCGGCCTCACGCTGGCAGCACGGCTCTCCGAGGATCCCAGCGTGACAGTAGCTGTCCTTGAAGCTGGCGACGCGCATCTGAATGATCCTCGGGTCATGACTCCCGGCCTGGCTGTCTCGTTGTACGATGATCCGGAGTATGACTGGGGCTTTAAAACCGTTCCACAGGTGAGCATAATCCATGACTACAACCTACATGCTCAGTTTTTCAGTATTTCAAAGGACTAAAATCAACAGAAACACTCCCTCGACCACGTCTTCGCTTGGCCCCGCGGCAAAGGTCTAGGCGGCTGCAGCATGCTCAACTTCGGGGTCATGACCTATCCGTCCAAACGGGAGATCGACAGTTGGGGCGCCCTGGGCAACCCAGGCTGGTCCTGGGACGAGCTGTTCCCTTACTTCCTCAAGTCGGAGACGTACCATCCCCCCGCCGAGGGCACGACAGCCGCATTGAACAGCGCGTACGTGGAACGGGATGCGCATGGGCACGACGGTCCCATCCAGACGTGCTTCGCCCAGGTCTCGGGCCCGTTCGACGAAGTGTGGACGCCGACAATGGAGAAGTTGGGGTGCACACTCAGCGGGGATCCGAAGAAGGGAGTTGGCATGGGTGCATATACGCACATGCATTCTGTCGAGCCGGCATCGCGGACGAGAAGTTACGCCGTCACCGCGTATTATCTGGGCAATGCGCACCGGAAGAATCTCTCCGTTTTGACGGGGGCCATCAGCACGAGGATTATTTTTGAGAAGGAAGACACCATCCTGAAGGCCGTCGGTGTCGAATTCACACACAATGGCACATCGCATGTTGTCTCCGCAACCCGCGAAGTACTCCTCTGCGGAGGCACTCTGGGATCTCCCCAGCTTCTCGAACTCTCCGGGATCGGGTCTCGTTCCGTCCTCGCGTCAATCGGAGTCGAGGTCCTCGTTGAAAACGGCAATGTCGGCGAGAACCTCCAGGACCATATCGGCGCCGCGCATATGTTCGAGGTCGAGGACCCAGTCCTCCTGGGTCCCGACCTGCGCGACCCTTCGAATTTCCAGGCGGCGATGGAAGAATATCAAACATCCCGCACTGGTCCACTGTCCAAGGGCGGCATCTCCAACCTCGCCTATCTCAGCTGTGCCGATTACCTACCCGCTGACGAGAGGAACGGGCTTCGCACCCGAATCGAGCGCGCTCTGGAGCAAACACCTCCCCAAAAGCCGGGTCTCGAGAAACAATACCAGATCCTTACTGACCTGCTCCTCAATCCCGAAGAAGCAGGAGGTCAGACTCGACTCGTTCCGAGGCAGGTCGACGTCAGCGAGACCGCTTACCCCGTTCAGAACATGTCGAGTACCTTTATGGGAAGACACCCGGGAGCCTTCATTACCTTGCTGAGTTCCATCACGCGGCCCTTCTCGCGGGGTTCGATCCACGCAACCTCCAAAGACCCGACCGTTGCTCCGACAATCGACCCAAACGTGCTGTCTCACCCGCTGGACATCGACCTGTTGTCGAACCACGTCACCTTCATGGAGAAGGTGGGCCAGACGGAGCCGCTCGCCTCGCTGCTAAAGGATAAGGGGAGGGTATACTACCCAGGCCTAGAGGACAAGCCGGCCGAATACCGCGCCAAACGGTACAATTCGCTCGAGTGGCACCCCTGCGGCACATGCAGCATGCTCCCGCGCGAGCAGGGCGGAGTCGTGGATCCGAATCTACGTGTCTACGGCACGAAGAATGTGCGTGTCGTCGATGCGAGTATCTTTCCGCTGATTCCACGCGGGAATCCGCAGTCTCTGGTGTATGCGGTTGCGGAGAAGGCGGCGGATATGATTAAAGGGGGGTGGTAGCGGAGCGGGGCGGATATATCCTTTTCCTGATATCTACACCATATTCCAAGAGAATTATTTGTTTTTTCTTCTCCTTTCTTGTACTCAACTGAGCTCAACTCAACTACTCCATACTCACTCAGAAATCGCATGCTTTGAAACCCCATCCCCAGCTTGCCCGCACAATCAGGCAAATTAGACGACACTCCTGAAAAGTCAGATTCAGCCCCAATCCATCCCGATGATCCTCATCTCAGCCTCAAATTCAATGCTATTTTGTTAGCGTTATTCTTGGGCTGGGCTGGATTGCATATCAATTACCCCAATTAGTAGTACAGAGTAGAACTACCGGTCAGGCGGCTCAGGCCGGTGGTGATGGTCCTGAACTCCTGATGGATCCGGGAATAGTACTGGATCCACCCCTTGGCCCCCATTTTATACTACGGTAGGATTTAAGGAATTCCAAGTTGCAGAAATCCGCAGAAATCTTTCTAACTTAATAACTAATTAGTGTTAGTGCGGCTGACAACAAAGACAACTACCTGGTGGTCAATGCTTCTTCCTTAACCGGCTTAGGTCTGATTATAGAAGGGTTCTATAGATAGTTGAATAATCAATGATAAATTGATAAACTCGCTTATTTCTGCAATTGTTATTCCGATCACTTCTACCTCCTGTGCAAAGAACATGAACGTGGCGACAATAATCTGCTGGTCGGTGCTCCTCGCCATCGCATCAAGATACGCCATCTGGTACATATCAACCTTCCGAAAATCACTGCGCATCGAAGCTTCGACTCCTCTGCCAAGTGTCCGGATCTACACCCCTCGCTATTCGCCCTTAATCTATGTGATCTCGCCGTACATCGCCCCGCTGTTCAAATCCCTGCCCTTCGGCTGGGGAAAATGGATGCGGTATGCCGTCCGTGATGGCACATGGCAGCACAAGGGGACCCTGCCGCGCAAGGAACTCGGCTCGGACGTGTACTGGCTGCTGGGGCCCGGCGGTCCTCAACTATGGGTTGGCGATGCCGATTTGATCAGCGATATCACGCACCGGTGGAAGGACTTTCCGAAGCCGGTCATGTACTACACGCAACTGCAGCTCTTTGGTGAGAATGTGCTCACGGCTGAGGGTCCGCTGTGGCAGTTTCATCGGAAGATTACCGTTCGGTCGTTCAATCCGAAGAATAACAGGTTTGAGGCGTCCCTATTCGAGATATGCTTTTAAGGTTGACATCTTACAGCCTTGTTTTCACCGAATCTCAAGAGCAGGCCAAAGCGATGGTCCTTTCCTGGTCCAAGGACAGCAGGGAAAAGATAACCGTCGACGATTTAGAGACCTCGGTCACAAAGTTGGCTCTGCATATCATTTCCGCTGCAGGCTTCGGTCATCAAATGCAATGGCATGGTCATGAGACACAAAAAGTCACCTTCGCAGAGAGTCTGAAGACATTCGTGGATGAGATCTGGCTCCTCATGATCCTTCCAGCGTGGTTTCTGAAGTTTTCGCCCTCGGCTCATCTGCGACGAGTCCACAAAGCGCCCGACATTTTTGCAAATCATGTTCAGCAGGCAATTAACGAAACAAGATCCGAGGATATTACGCAGCGGAAAAATGATCTGCTCAGCAATATGATCAATAGCGACGGTATCTCCCATGGCTCTGACAAAGGCGGTCTTAGTGACCCGGAAATCACATCAAATGTCTTCATATTCACCCTCGCTGGCCACGAGACCACTGCCACCACGATACAGACAGCTCTGGTCCTGTTGGCAGTGCATCCTGAGCTTCAGCAATGGATCCACGAGGAACTGGATGTGATCTATGGAGAAAAGTCGGATGGCGAAGGACTCGTTTACGAGTCCGATTACCCGAATATGAGACGTGTTATGGCTTTGATGGTAAGTGAAACCATCTGCATCTGTGCATAACCCCCCTAATCTTGCCTAGCTGGAAACCCTCCGCTTATTCCCGTCGATCTCCGGTATTCCCAAATGGACCAGCGACAACCATCAGACTGCGCACTACAATGGCCAACGGTTCGATATCCCCCCGGATACCAGTATCGTGCTGGATGTTGTAGCTGTCCACCGCAATCCTCGATACTGGGGGGAAGATGCACATGTTTTCCGCCCTTCACGTTGGCTCATGGACGAAACGTACGAGCCACCCACGAACTCGGTCAGCCACTCAAAGCATCACGCGAACATGTTATGTCCGCGGAAGGGCGCGTTTATTGTCTTCAGCGATGGTCATCGCGATTGTCTAGGTAAAGGATTTGCACAGGCGGAATTCTGTGCGGTGATTGCGACATTACTGAAAGAGTACTCGATCGAGTTGGTACCGCCCGAGGGGTCTACGCCGTCCGATGCTGTATGGAGCGCGATGTGTCAAAACGCGTGGAAGGCTCTGGATGACAGGAGAAATATGACGAGCTTCAAAATGTACGGGAAAGTTCCTGTTCGGTTTGTTCCTAGGGGATCGGAATGGCGTCGTTGATCGAATTGTATATTACCATATCATATATTGCCCTGCTTTTATGCGTAGATGCTAGATAAATCATTGATGGCCTTGAGAGAATTGATGAAAAAGGCATATTCAGCGGTGCAGTCATCCCCTAAAAGAGTCGCGCCCACTCGCGCGTGGCCGGAAGGCCCGGAAACAGCAGCAGCACGTGATGTGCTAACCCTAACTCAAAGTAGCCATATGCAGTAGACTATTTCTGTATAATTCATACTTGATAGTAAAGTTTCTCCTTACCGAGTCTGTCCAAATGCTGCAAATAATAAGGAGTATCCTTGGAGAACCCAGGAGTCAGGATTATCTACTTCGTAATGAGACAGGAGTTCTTCTTAACTTACGCTAGTCTCATGGCTCATTCTATCGAAACAACCAATTAATTTCCAGGAGTGGGACTTACGAAGTATCGAAGTCTGCAATGTCAATCATCCGCTGAGTAAGTGCCTGCTATCCTACTTTTTCTTTATGTATTTTATCTGCACGGTCAATTTATGCTGGAGTGATGCTAAAAGGAAGTGTCAAATCGATGAAGGTGATCCGTATCCGTGCCTTAGGCAGCTGCACCCTCACCGCTCTGTGGTGAGGGTGCGCCTCACTAATTACTACTTCCCCACCATTTTCCACTGATTTGATTAGAATCATGATTTTGAGGCTATATAAAAGAGTTATATATATGAAAAAAAGTATTATTCTAATTAGCTGCATCTGCTAATTTATATAATACCTTATTCTCTTATATAGGTGCTGGTAGTGGTGGTTTACTATATACTTTCTTCTATAGCTTATTTAAATACTTCTCTTCTACTGTAGTATCTTTGGCCTTTCTTAAAATAATTAAATAATTTATATCTTATATAGTTAATATATTATCTTAGCTAAGAGGCTTAATCTACTACTTAGTTATTTAGTGCTATAGAGAGGCCTATGTAGCTCTAATCTATATAATAGTATCTTTAAATATAGCTCTACTCTTAGTAGTAATTTAACTATATTTAATAAAATAGTTAAGATTCTATTATGCCTTTAGTGCAAGCATCTCTATATATTTAATTAGCTTTATCTAATTCTTTTTAAGAGCTTTAATTATCCTTAGAGGGGAGATATTAATACTAGATAAAGAAGATAGCTAAGAGAATGTATAAGGAGGGCTTTTAAAGTTATCTAAGTCTTCTATTTTAAGCTTAATAAGAATTAGATAAGCCTTCTATATCTGCTTCCTAAGCTTCTTAGTAATATAATTACTAATAGGATAGATACTATAATCTTTAAAGACTTTATATATAATCTATTAGTTAAATATACTCCGCTAAACTAACTTAATTATCTATAAGAATTCTAACTTCTTTGCAAGCTCGCCAGCCTAGAAAGTATACTTATTATTAATATAGTGGTAATGCTACTTAAAGCTAAGAAATAGCTTCCTATCTAGTAGCTAGTAGTGTAGCGGGCAGGGCCCACTGAGTGCTTGAGCTTACTAAGCACTCACAATCTTCCTTTAGCCTTAGCTGAAATTATAAAGCCCTAGCCAGGGTAGTAGTAATTACATAATCTTAGTTATCATTTATATACTCCTTATTATATTTAACTGCTGCAATCTAGTTAGATTCCTTAGTGATTTCTTACTATCCAAATCTAGGTTATAGATTTCAAGGCTTCTAGCCCATGACATTAGAAATTACTCACTAAAATGAATAAACAAACCTAATAAGAAGAAGTAAATAAATAAATAAACCTAATGAACTAATGAGCAGCACACTGAGCTAGACACCCATAGAATCAGATGAATAGAACTGAATAAGATGACTAATCAGCTGAGATAGCTAAATTAGATAATATAGATAGTATAGATAGTATAAACTATAATAACACACTGTTAGAGATATCAATATCTTCTAGAAGATCTGGCAAAGAATAACTATTATAATAAAATAAAGTATAAATAAACCCTATAGCCCAGATGGCCTAGCAGCTATAAGAGATACTTAATTAAATAACCTTACTTAAGGCCTAATAAGTAGCTACTACCCCTTAAATTACTACTACTTCTATAGCTCCTATATAAGTAATACTAGCCCCTTAAGTAGTCCCTATTCTTATAGAAGACCTAGTAAGATAACCTAAACTAATCTTACTAGACCCTAAGTAATATAATAGCATTGATAAGATTATATATAATATTTTCTATACTAATCTAATTATAAAGCTTAAGATAGACCTCCTATTATTTAGTAACTACTATAACTATATATAGTATATATTTACTAAACTTAAAGATTAAGTAGCTACTATAATAAGCCCTTAAATAGATTAGTATACTAAGAATTACTCTATAATAGCTAAGGACTTAGATTATATAATTAATTAGCTTAATATTATATTTTAAGATAGGAACTATATAGAGAAGGCTATAAAAGAACTTTACTATCTATAATAAGATAATCACCTCTTTAGTAATATATTTATAGACTTTAATTAGCTACTAATAGAAGTAGGAGGCTATAGTTAGATAAATAATATAAAGTAGATCTTTATTAATAAAACCCTAAATACTAAGATAAAGATATAATTAGTTAATATAATTAAGAAATTAAGCTTTAAGAAGTACTGCTAGTAGTTATAGATAATTATAGATTAAGTTAAAGCTCTTTATATATAAAGAGTAGCCTAAGCTAAATAATAAGAAAGGAATATAATCTCTATAAACTATAGCTATACTAGCTATATACTATCTCTAGCACCCCTAGTAGTATCAGCCCCTAATATAATTAACTCTATAGATTAGGAACTAACTACTATAACCCTAGCTTATTAGTATTACTGTATAAAGTAGGTTAATAAAGTAAAGATAATTTACTATTATATTAAAAGAAGATGCCTATACTATAGAGCTATAGATTATATAATTAAGAGATACTAGTATCTTAGTGCTATTCCTCTATAAAATAGAGAAATAAGATAGCTCTATACCTTCTATACTATTAGACTAATACTTAAAGATAATAAAGTAGATAAGTAGGCCCTGGAGTTTACTAATAAAGTAAGTAAATTAAAAAATTAGTTACTTTTATAAAGAGACTCTTATAGAGGCTAGTTAAATAGTTAATATAACTAGAAAACTAGCATTAACTATATCCTAAGGAAGATATACTTACTAATTATAGAAAGTTTTACTAGACTATTAAATTTAATGCCCTAGAATTTATTATATCTAGAATTATTAATAAAGAATATAATTATAGAATTCTCTCTAATACTAAATATATATCTTATATAGTTATAGCTAAATACTTTACCTAAAAGCTATAACTAGAGTAGATTAAGATTAAGCTAATAATCTTAAAGAACTATACTAGTATAATAAGTAGTGTCATCTTAGTAATTATATACTTCTTACTAGATATTAAAGGGAACTATTAATATATAGTTTATATATATCTAATATCTAAGCTAGATAATAGGACTAATCTAATCTTAGAGACCCTATAGATAGTGTACTAGAAGGTAACTATAGAAGTAGAGGGGCCTTAACTAAGATTTACTAATAGATTAACTATTAAAAGTATTAAGAATAAACTAAAGCTAGTAGTAAAGTAGATTAATATCTAAGGGTTTATAGTTTATAGTTAGTAGTAGAAGAAAGATAAGATAATATAGATTTTTACTACTAGTATTAAGGATATTAAGAAGGCCTTATAGATAAAGAAGTATTCTAATCCTACTATAAAACTACTAGTATACTACCATAAGTTTCTAAAAGTATTTAACTAAAAGAAGGCTAATAAACTACTACTATACCACCTAGATATAGATTACTATATTAAACTAGTTAAGAATAAAAAGGAAAGGGTAATAAAACTACCTTAGAGACTATTATATAGCATATTATAAGGGGAGCTTCTAGTATTATAGAAGATATTAATAGAACTATTAGAGAAGGGCTTTATTTATATTAGTAGCTTAGCTACTATAGTATTAGTATTATTTATCTATAAGCTAGATAGTAGATTATAATTCTATATTAATTACTATACTCTAAATATAATTATAAAGAAAGATTATTATCTACTTCTTCTAATTAATAAGACCTTAGAGTATATCTTAAAGATAAAGTAGTTTACTAAATTAGATATAATTACTGCCTTCTATAAGATCTAGATTACCTTTAGAGATAAATAGCTAATAGCCTTCTATATATAGTTTAGTCTATTTAAATAGCTAGTTATACTCTTTAGACTAGTAAATATACTAAGCACCTTCTAATAATATATTAATTAAATACTCTAGGACTTCCTAGATAAATTTACCTTTATATATATTAATAATATACTAATTTTTATTAATAGATTATTAGTAAAGTATTAATAATATATCCACTAAGTACTAGAGCATCTGAAGAATATAGGCTTATAGTTAGATATTAATAAGTATAAGTTTAAAGTTAAGAGCACAAAGTACCTTAGATTTATAATAGAAGCTAATAAAGGTGTGTAGATAGACCCTAATAAAATAAAAACTATATTAGAATAGTAAGCTTCTATCTCTACTTATAGTATATAGTTATTCCTAGGCTTTATAAACTTCTACTAGTAATTTATATAAAACTTCTTAAATATAGTATAGCCACTGATAGTATTAATATATAAAAGAGCCCTCTTTATATAGAGAAAGGAATAAACTATAGCTTTTAAATTATTAAAGAAGATATTCACTACAGCCCTAATTCTTATATAATTTAATCTTAATAGGAAGATAGTAGTTAAGATAGATACTTTAAACTAAATAATAGAAGCTACTATATTATAATATAATAATAATAGTATATTAAGACTAATTACTTACATCTTAAAAAAGAATATACTAACAGAATATAATTATAAGATTTATAATAAGGAACTACTAGTCATCATTAATACCCTTAAGGAATAGGAATTAGAGCTAATTAATCTATTATAATTTAAACTTATTATAGACTACTATAACTTTAAATACTTTAAGATAGTCTATAGGCTTAATAAATGGCAAATATATTAATTATATATACTAAGCAGGTTTAATTATAAGATATACTACTAGCCTAGAAAACTAGGTATATACCCTAATACCCTATTATATAGAGAATAAGATATACTAAAAGATATAGAAGATGACTAGCTTAAGGCTTATAATTATTATCTAGTGCCTTTAAAGATTATCACTAGTTGTATGTATGTGTAAGTATCCTATATCTATAAATTAATATCTAAGATAGGCAAGGGCCCACTAAATAAATATAGTAATTAATATTATAATTAACCTAATTATATAATTTTATATATAATATCTATAATAATAACACCCTTACTACTAGAAGATTAGTAGAGAATAGCTAAATATAATAATATCACTCTAGAAGAAATACAGTAAGCACTTAAAGAGAGAGCTACTAAGTTCTCTACTAAGTTATATATATAGGTGTTAATCACTAAATACTTACTATTACTAGATAGTTATCTATTATACTAAGAATATAAATAGATCCCTAATTCTAAGCTATTATAAATAAGAATCTTATAGAAAACCCATAACTCTATATTAACTAGTCACCCTAAGAAGAATATACTATATATAATAATTATCTAAAATTTCTACTAGCTAGAGCTGTCTGTAGATATCTAATAATTTATATAGAACTATAATAAGTATAGTACTAATTATATATAGTATAAATACTACTAAAGACTCTTAAAATTATTACTAATCCTAGACTATAAATAGTATAAGATTACTATTAATTTTATTATAAAACTTCCTACCTCTAACAGCTGCAAGGATATAATAGTTATTAGTAATAAGCTTAGAAAAGGGATAATCTTAGTACTATATAAATAAATAAACTCTAAGATAGTAGTATAGCTTATAATAAATTAGTTTATTAAATATTATAATATTCCTAGTATAATCACATTAGACTATAGTCTATAGTTTATTAGTAAGTTTTAAAAGTACTTTTATAAGTAGCTATATATCTAATAATAGTTATTAACTACTTTCTATCTATAGACTAATAGATAGATTAAATATATAAATATTATATTAGAAGCTTATTTATAGAACTTCTATAATTATATATAGTCTAATTAGAAGTTACTACTACTAATAGTATAGCTTATAATTAATAGCTAAGATACTATAAATATTAGAGTTAGCCTATTCTTCCTAGACTATAGATATAATATTAAACTACTTAAGCTTAAAGTATTAGATTAAGAGGCTACTATCACTGCTATAGCCTACTCAGTAAAGGATAAAGCTAATATAATTATTATAAAGATAAAGAAGGCTACTAAAATAGCCTAGTCTAAGCTTACTATAGCTTAGTAATAGTAGAAGGAGTATTTAAATTAAATCTATTTAGTAAGCCTATAATACACTATTAATTTAAAGATATAGCTTAACTTACAGAATATCTAGATAGATTATCTAAGCTAAAAACTTAATATATAGTATATAAAGTTCATAATCCTTAAAGCTATTAGATTATATATCTACTAACTAGATATACTACTAGATATATATAATATATTTTATATTAGCCTGCTACACCCTACTTCTAATAATCTATTCCTAAGTTAATTAAATAATAATTACTAGCCACTACTAGTATTAGTTAATAGTAAAGCTAAGTATATTATTAAAAAGATTATAGATAAGTATAAGAAATATATTAGATAAGACCACTATACAGAGTACTTAATTAAATAGATAGGCTATAAATATCCTATATAAAAGCTAGTTATTAATCTTACTAATACAGCAGCACTAGAGGTATGGGAGAATAGATACACTATTTTTAGCCCTAGCTAGGCCAGCCAGACAGTAGTAATTTCAGCACTAGCTAAGTCTACCAGAGGGTGATAATTTCAGCACTAGCTAAAGATGCCTATTTTAAAAAGAGGGGGGGGTAGTGTAGTAGGCAGGGCCTACTAAGTGCTTAAGCTTACTAAATACTTATAATCTTTCTTTAGCCCTAGCCAAAATCATGAAGCCCCAGCTAGAGTAGTAGTAATTATATAATCTTAATTACCATTTACACACTCCTTATTATATTTAATCACTGTGATCTAGTTAGATTCCTTAGTAATTTCTTACCATCCAAATCTAGGTTATAGATTTCAAGGCTTCTAGCCCGTGACAAGTAGAGGTATATTAAATATAGAAGGAATCTAAAGAGAATAATATTATTATCTTAACACTTTTATATAAAATTAATAGTTATATAGGATCTATAGCTATTAAATATAAATATTTATTTCTCTCCCCTCTTTATATATTTATTTATTACCCTTATAAAGTATTTAATCTATTTAATAGCTATAGTATCTAATATCTAGCTATTAGATTAAGTAGTTATTATTATATCTAGTAGTAGAGCCTTACTTTTATTAAATTAATATTCCATAAAGACATCATTATCTAAGGAAGAAAGAATATATTAGAATTATCTAAAGGAATAGTTTAAAGGTATAAAAGAATTATTTTAAAGTTATTAAAGGGTAGGAATTTATCTTTAAAGATATATTATAGATCTATCTGCTATCCATCTATAGTAATATATTTAATAGTTAAAATAGTTTTATCTCTCTTAGCCTTAGTAAGATTAGTAGCTTTATCTTTACTTTTACCTCTTTATTTAGTACTAAATACCTTCTTAGATTAGCCTTATCTAGGCTGGAATCTAGCTTTATTAAAGTTATATACTAGCTATGCTGATGTGTCTTTAATTATTAAGAAAAGCTAGTGATACTAAAAGAATAGTTTATTAGTATCTTTAATATTTATATACTTTAATTCCTTTATCTTTTACTTCACTAGGCTGATATTAAGGTGTTCTAGGAGGTGATTCTTAAAGTGATATATCTATATCTTACTAACCCGCCTAGATTCTTTAGTGTGTTGAAGTAATTAATTTATATAGTCTTTTACTAGCCTAAATATCACTAGCATATTATAATTATATATAAATATAATCCACTATATTAAGGCTTCTTTCTAGTATTCTTTAAGAGCTTTATTAACTATTATTTAGGGCTTCTGAGGCTGCTTACTCTTCTTAATATAGTTATATAAGATAGTGATAGGAATGCTAAATTTATATATAATCTTAGTAATATTTAGTTTTTCTTAGGCCTAAGCGGCTTTATAGGCCAGAGAGAGGGGAGATTTATTAAATTTACTAGATCTAGGCATGGTGGTGGTTGGAATAGCTTCAAAAATCAAAAATATTCAAAATTGGTGGAAAATGGTGAGGAAGTGGTAATTAGTGAGGCGCACCCACTCCGTGAAGCGGAGTGGGTGCAGCTGCCTAAGGCACGGATAATCCCTATTGTAGCTACTTCTTTGGGCACTGCCTTCAGGGGGATCGTAGATCGGGCCCAGGGGCACAAGTAAAGTTCGGACTAATAGCGCCAGGCCCACAACGGACTGAATGTACAAACCGGCCGAAATAAATTTCTCAGTCTTGCGCGTCACGCGGCGCGTCGTTGATATTAATCAATACAGTTAGTTACTCATGGGTGCCAGGGTAGATAAAGAACAATCAATGGAGCAGCGCGACGATTTCAATGTCTGGCAATAGACAAGCGCTCGCATTAATATACAGCCCCTGAATCATATTGTTATCACCTGCTGTCCGATTGCTGCCTTGTTTAACTGAGATTTTTCTTCGCGAAGGGAATTGCCTCTCGAATCCATAACCTTGAGAAGCGCACGAATCCGAGTTGAACAAGACAAAAGACGAAAAGATCAGCCCAGAAAGCAAAATGCGCGGGAGCACTCTACATTGGATCCGACAGGCGCAGCTTAGGGACTCCCCAATCCCATGGCGGTGGACCGACGGAGAAGGGCCATTTATACCCTTCAAAACATCTAACAAAGTAGACATGGAGAGGATGGCCGAGGAATGGAAACTCGTGGACGCAGTTTGGGACTACGACGTATGGGGATATCCGCCCGCCCGCACGCGTTTATCAGACGCTGCTGTCTTCAAGCTCCTCGTCAAGAAGATCCCCAAGCGTCGCTCTGAGCAATGGCCATTTGACTTCAACAGCAGAGGTCAAATGAGGTTGGAGCGCGAACCGCTGGGTCCAACGGTGTGGATTGAGTTTGCGGGCCGATACTACTATCCCGAAATTGCAGGGCGATATGTTCTGGGCGGGGAAGTAGCAGGAATGATGCATTCTTGGTACATTGAGCCACCGCATGCTGTCAGGAGGAATGAGATCTACTTTGGGCGCGTCGAGGTGCCCAGCTGGGCAAAGGATCAGGGCGCCATCATCGTCTCGCCGGAGGATACTAGGGGTTTGATATTCTGTGACCACGCCCCCGTCTCCTGGGAAGGGAGGTCGGTGTATCAGATTATTTGGGCCAAGGAAGTGAGCGTCGAATGCCCTCAAGACCTTACGCGAGCCACTGTTGTCACCGAGGGGAAAACGGAAAGTGGCCAAGATGCGATCTTGGTCGATTATGGTTCAGACGAGGAACCGGAAGACACTCAAGACTCCACAGAGATGATCGACGTGAAAAAAGAGGACATGAAAGAAGAGGATGTAAAGGAAGAGGAGTTGAAAAAAGAAAGCATTCCTATCAAGTCAGAGGTGCTAAATGGAAGCCAGAGATTTCACCGCCCACATACGCTCAAAAGGAAGCCAGAGCCCCCCGTCAACAGTCGCAGAAAACGTTGCAAAGCAGAAATAACCGTCATGAAAATAAAGCGCATTCCGATCAAGTCGGAGGTGATAAATGGAAGCCAGGAAGTTCACCTTGAGAATCGAACTGCTGCTGAACCACTTATCACCATCCCTCAGCAACAGTCTTCAGCACACAACAACACTCCCCGGATGCCCAAGAGGGAAGGAGAGTGCCGCGTCGTCACTGTTCACAACAAAAGTACCTTACGGGAAGCCCATGAGTTGAAAATATGGTGGATCCATTGTAGAAATATAGTGTTTTAGTATTACCTATAGCTATAAAAGTTATATATAAAATATTATTACTATTTTAATATATGAATTCTTCTAATCTACATATTTAAAGAATAATATGAGTTTGAAATTTAGGGGATATATTTAATATATATTAAATATATATATATGCTTATTAATTTCTATATATTCTCTATTAATATATCTATATAGGTTAATTATATACCTGCAATATTACTATATACTAAGATATCTAGAATATAGATAGTAAAGTAATATATATTTATTAATATAATATAGAGATCTTGAGAATATATATTTTTTACTAAATATAGACCTTAATTAATTATATATATTTATATATCTATATATTTTCCTAAGAATATATGCCTATATAAATATATATATCTTTCTTAATTATATAGTGAGGACTTTAGCATAGGCATTACTTAGAATATATAGCATAAATAAATATATTTTATTCAGAGGTATGTTACTATAGTATATATATATTCTAGATATATTACTATTCTAAATAGTGTCTTCTACTTAATACTCCCTCCCTTCTTAGATATACCCTTTATCTATTAGTTATACTCACTGCCTGTCTATAATATATAGTAATATTATTATTTAGTATTAAGGTAGATATATTATAGAGGGATGTAAATATTTTAGAATACTAAAAAACCATATTATTAAGAATTATAAATATAACTAGTAGATTTGTAGCTATTAATATCAGGATATCTTAGATTAATTATCTAAAGTTTATATTAGATATCTATCTATAACATCTTCTATATAGAATTAATCTAGATAGGGTACTTACCTTATACCCCCTAAAATCTGCTAGAATCCAGACTCTCTCTATATACTAAAGGATGTTTATTAATATAGATAAAAGAATTTCCTATTTAGAATATACCTATAATTATTTAAAGTTCCTTATATCTTATTAAGTCTAATTACTTTTTAAGTCTAACTACTTCTCTAGCTTCCCTCTCTACTATATTAATATAGATGTATAAATACTAATAATAGATCTAGACTTATTCACTAGATCCTATTATTCTATGTAGGATACTAGTATAAGATAAGTTAGTATCTATTAAACTTATAATATTAAAGACACACTGATAAGGGGATAGGAAAAGACTTATTTTAGAGATTTCTCTAAATCTACTTTAATAGATAGGAGATACTATATATCCTTAGTATAATTAAGTTATATAGATTAGAACTTACTCACCTTAATTTATTTTTAGATAGATAATCTATATAGTCCTATCTAGATAGTTAGTAATAGTATTATAGATAGTATAGGGAATAAGATACTAATCCACTTTATATCTTTTTATATATCTAGATTCTTATTATCCTATTATATCTTCTATAAAAGATTATTAAAAGATTACCTACTTCTGCTAAGGATATATTAAGGATATAATCCTTATTATTACTACTATTAGAAAGCTGAATCTATAGATTCTATTACTAGGTACCTCCTATATATTACTAACATTACTCTAGATCTTATTTTATAGAATTTAAGTTAGTTAGATATCTATTTATATTAGGATAGTATTGCAGGGTAGCTCTTATATCTAGAATTACTATCTCTTAGGGTTTTCTATTAGAATGATTAGTAAGTAGATGAAGACCTATTTAAAAAGATAGATAATATAGTTAGTTAATATACTAATAAAATCTTAAGAAGAAATACTCATCTAGATATATTACTTTCAGAAAACTAATTAGAAATATTACTCTATTATCAGAAAATAACACTAGCTTTAATTTACACTATCTTAAGGTATAAAAGCATCATCTAATAATATAAAAGGAAACTAAGATAAAGGAAGATTAAAAGATACTAGAAATCTAAAAGAACTAGAGTAGAATTTATAGACTGTAATAATATCTAGAAGAAGAAAGTAATAAAAAAATAGAAGAATAGTACTATTACTATTAAAAAGAGAAGATAATAAGAAAATAATCTTAATATCCCTAAAATAAGTAATTTTAATAACTGTCAAAGGGTACCCCTTTAAAGTCTTAATTTTCTACTAAAATATATATTCTATAATATTATTTAAGTAAGCTAAATATCTAGCCTCTGTCCTTAAGAATTCTAATACTAATTTTAATTTAGATTTAATTTAGAATTAGAATTATACTAGTACTTTCTTATATAGTCCCTCTAATATTAAGGCATATTATATAAGTAATCTATAGTAATATTAAGAGATATTACTCTATAGAAAACTTATTTCCTAGATATATATAATAACTATACTCTCTATTACTCCTCCTCTCCTTATAAATAGTATGCCCTTAACTATAATCTAATATAATCTATCTTAGTTAATATTAGGTAGCCTAATAATTATCTAAGTATTATATTACTCCTCTATATATAGTAGTTAGAGGATAGGGTCTATCTAGCCTTCTCTTTATATAAGAGATATAATTATAAAGAATACCTATAATAGTCTATCAGACTTCTAATAGGTAAATATACCTATAACTTATCTATAGTTAGAATCTCTATATCTAATAAAGTTATTGATTGCAATGGTCTCCTATCTATTATTTATTATAGACTAAGAATTCTCTATATCCTCACTAGACAAGATTAAGTTAGTTTAAATAATATAAAGAAAATATATATAAGTATTAAGAAAGTATTTATAAAAAAAGCTTATCTTCTGCCACTATTTTAGAGGAATAGACTTAGATTCTATCTTAGAAGATTAGTTATAATTAGCCCTATATACCTGTTAGAGCTTTATAAGGAATAGATATAGAAGTAGAAGTATTAATATCTATATTAGGATGCTAAATTTTAAGATAATATTAGTGCTTAAAACAGCATTCCATATAAGGACTAAGTTATTAAAATCTATTAAGTCTATACTATACTCTACTATCTTATTATCTAACTTACTAGATCTTAGGGAGAGAAGAGATCTAAATATCTATAGATATAACTAAAATAGACCTAATATCCTTATTACTATTTCTTCCTATTCTAAAAGTACTTTATAAATTACTAAGTAGATAGTTCTTCTGAACCCCTCTTTATTAATTAATACCTTTTTAATATCATAGTAATTCATCCTTTATATATATTATTTATAGAATCTAGAGGCCTATAAGTCTAGTAACTAAAAAGGAATATATAGGACTTACTAATATTTATTCTTACTAATAAGAATATTACTATTCTAGGGAATAGTATATTCCCTGGTTTATTAAAGATAATAAAGCCTAATATATATATTAGATCTTACTTTTAAAGCTTGAAGTTTATTCCTTTTCTTAGTAGGATATATTAATATTTGTGATCTCATTAGTAATAGAGATTAGACTAAAATAGACTATAAGTATAAGTATAAGTAAGTCTATAAGGGGATTTAGGTATCCTCTATAGCTATAATAGCTATATCTAATAGTCACTAAATCCTATTATATCTATTATAAATAATGGCCTTTAAGCTCTGTCTATCCTCTATAGATATTAAATATTATATTAGGACTGAATTACTATGTGCTATCTTTATATATATTCTAGTAATCAAATCCTCTAGAGGAGCCCCTATTTTAGAGCTATATAGCAGTTACATTACAAAATAGAAGGCTAGTTAGATCTATTCCTTCTAGAGGTGTATCTGAAATATAAAAGGAATAATAACTAATATCCTACTATATTCTTAGAGGGTATAGTTATCTAAATAGGTTAGTAGAGATTATAACCACCCCTATCTAGGGGGGAAAGAGAAATATTATAGTACTAAATAGTAGAGTAGCCTTATATCTAGTATTAGTATCTAGTTTAGTAGGATGAAGTAAGCTATCTTTAATATCCTAGTAAACTCTAAGTATGCAGAATCTAATAGGAAGAAAGAAATAAGATTAAGATATAGAGTAATCTTAAAAAGTAGTGTCTATTCTAGTAATAAACTATATTTATAATAGAACTATTTCTAGGCACTATAGCTTATTATCTTAGCCTTTATTTAGAGCTAGAGTATCTAGTAATAGAATCACCTATATCTCTTAATATTAAAATCTAGATTTCCTTATTTATTCTCTTAGATAATATATTATTAGCATCCTTAACTAGCTATTAGCTATTTAAACCCAGTATTATCCTACTGCTATAGCATATCCCTTAAAAATAATAAAATAAATACTATAATTATTATTTTCTTCCTATTAACCTAGTCTACTTTAATCCTATAGTCTAGGATAGTAAGCCCTTTGAGGATAGATATAATATTATAAAAGTTACTTCTATATAGTCCTAATATAATAGGGAAGATATTATAGTGCTTAGCCCTTTATCTTACTATAAAATAAGCTAGTATTATATAAAAGCCCACCAAGCTATAATATATATTTTAATAAAGACTAAAACTATTAATAAAGAGCTAGTATAGAAATAAGATGCATCTTTTAACATCTATATTTTTAAAGTATTTTTAACTATACTAATTTAACTCTAGTTTAGTATAGAGAGATGAGCTCTCCTTAAATAACTTAACTATAGTATACTATAGATTAACTATTCTATATATAATAAACTTATTAAATAGGCTACTATGCCCTCTAATAAGAAACTTATAGTCTAGAATAACTCCTAGCTTATATTATATAATATTAGCTTCTATTATATAGCTAATATTACCTTTATAGATAATAAGCTTATTAGTATTAAAAGGAACTAATAGTGCTAGAAGATTATAGATAATAGGGGGAGCACTATTATAGATTATTAAACTTTAGATAAGTATAAGAACTTATCCCTTCTCAGTCTCTATAGCTTAAGAAGTATAATTCTTACTAATATATAGCACTCTATCTAGATATTATATATTAATAGTAGTATAGTAGCATTCTAGCAGTTTATATTTATAGTAGATAATATCTAATAAAAAGATGAATTTCTGGTTTAGATAATATATAAACTGCCTAGAGGTTGTCTAGATAGATAACCCCTATATCTATAACTACTAGAGTTTACTAGGCCTATTAGTAAACTGGCCTAAGCTAGTATACATCTTTTCTAAGAATCTAGGGCACTGTAACATCCTGGTGATTAGTATAACTAGATCTAGATAATATATCTATTATACTACTAATACTACTAAATTCTTTTCTACTATAGAAAGAGTAGATAGTTTTATTAATATAATAGGGATTTTCACCTATCTAACTAATAGAGTGTAGAATTATCTATAGAAGTTCTTCTTTAGAGTAGTAATGTCTATTAGGAGATTTCTAAAAGATATAACTTCTTTAACTATCTATAGAATCTCCTAAAGGGAGGCATACTAAGATCTAGAGATCCTAGTATCCTTACACTATAGTATAAGAAGTATCTGAAAATTAGATATATCTAATTTAGAATAGAACTAGGACAGGACTTCTAATTTATCTACCTCTATAGAGAATAATATATAACTAGGCAGAGGCATTAATACCTCTATAATATTAATTTCCTTAATATTATCTATATCCTTAAACTACTGCTCTGCAGCAGCTTATGCTAGAATAGATAATACTTCCTTAATATTATTATTAGCTATAGTAGTTTCCTTATCTAGGAAAATTATATCTAAATCCTAACTATATTAGTATATATACCTTCTTTCTAAGAGATCTAAGGAGAACTTATAGATACTATAGTATCTATACTAATACTTAATTCCTAGGCTGAGGTAAGATTACTTTGGGTATTAACTATATAAATACTACTATTCTTAATTAATAGTATCACTTTATCTAGAGCAACTATCAGAGCTATAGAACTAATATCTAACTTAGTCTATATCTATTATAGAGGTGTTGCTAGACACTATCTAAGATTAATAGTAGTATGATCCTAGCTTACTATCTATAGGACATAATTTTATATCTATCTAAAACTAGGCTGCAATATTATATATGGAGGATATATAAATAATAAGAACTAGATATAAATAATAATAAGGTTATTCTAGAGACTAGAGAATATAAGGTAGAGAAGTATAAAAATATCTAGTAATATAATAGCATATATACAGCTTACTTAGTACTATATAGATTAAGGTGCTTTAAAATTATTCCTTAACCTAGGGAAAACACAAAATAAAGCCCTAGAAAATATAAGAAAATATTTCCACTAGTTTAATATGCCCTTAAGTCCTAGAATAAGATATATCTCTAAGATTCTATATAATATCTTTATTATAAGCCTAAATCTTATTATATACTCTACAGAGTTCTTAAAAACTTCTAGAGATAGTATTAAAATAATTAAAATCCTCTTTAAGATAGATTTATCCTCATTCCAGCTTAAAGTTTAATATTAATATCTAGTTATTAGAATTTATAGTTATATAATAATATATCTATTTCTAGCTGCTTGCAGTCATCCCTCATCTTTTCTTTAGTATTTTAGATTATTATTAACTTCTATACTAGTTTAATATTATTTTATTAAACTACATTAAATTGCTATTAAGCTATATTAAATTAAGAATCCTTTATTCTAAATATACCTTCTCTACTATTAGATCTATTAAATATAGATACCCCTATAGCAGTCTATAGTAGTATAGGGGCATAGTATTAGTATTAAGTAAGTACTTCTAGTCCTAATAACTAATAGCTACTCTGTATTATTAGTATATTAATCTAAATTTTATCTATAGTTATAGAAAACCTTATTATTAAGACTATTCTAAACTCTAATTATTACTCCCCAGACAGCCTCCAGCTTCTTATCTATATCTATTAAAGAGAATATTAATCCTAGCCTAGATATACTAAGTTAGGTTAGAGTTATAGGCTCTAAAGAGCTTTTTAAATATAGTATAGATAAACTAGATCAGATTAATAAATTACTTATATTAACCCTAGAATAAATAATAGTAGGATTAAGTACTACCTAGAAGAGGGATAGATAGATAAACTATCCTTTAGCTACTAAATTTAAGTAGAATATAAAACCTCTTCTTAATAAACTATATAGAGAGCTATGCTGACAGTATCTAATATAGTTTATAAATAATAATCTTTTAGAACTTATTATAACCACCTTTAGTCTTAATTTAAAGGATTTATATATATATAGCTTAAACCAAAGCCATACTATAGAACTAACTTAGGGCTAGAAATCTAAATCTATTAAGATAATAAAGGTACATCTATATTATCCTATCTTAAATATAAAGATAGAGAACTAATATATCTATAGATCTATATCAGAAATAAAAAGGAGAAATCCTAATAGGAGAATCTATAGTTTAATATAGTAGGATCCTTAGATCCTAAGCAACTTTATAATTATTTTATAGCTATATTTACATTAGATAAGTTCTTTTATATTTTCTACTAGATAAAATAAGTCCTTAACTTTAAGTAATTATTATAGCTTAGTTAGTAATATATATAATATACATCTATAATACCCTACTATAATATAAGAATAATACTAACTTAAATTTATTCTTAGATATCTATATAAATCTTACAGTTCAGATTAAGCTATATAAAAATCTTATTAAGTAGTTATAACTCCATCTCCTAGAACATAGTTAATAGGAACTATTGGCCTTTTAGGATAGGATAGCCTAATATAAGTAGTTTATTAGTATAAATGTTAAGAGGACAGATTTTACTATTTAAGAGAAGATAAGTATAAAGAAAAAGATTTATACTATATTATTTAATCCTTCTATAATACTTTCTAAGCTTATATTCTCCTATTCCTCATCTATAAAAGGTATATAAGTATAGCAGATATCTAAAGAATATTTTCTTTCTCTATATATTAGTTATTTAGTTTATTATAATATCCTGTACTAGTGACTATATTTAATATAGTTTTTTTTTAATTTCTGTTCTAATATCCTCAAGAGTCTATATATTTATAATTAATAATGAACTAATATTCCTATAATATATTTTATAATCCTAAAATTATAAGAGCCTTTTTATAAATATATACCTCTATAGAGTAGGACTACCTTAGTAATATAGTACATATTTTAATCTTATATATCTCTTATAATATTATAGCATACTGCAACCTATAGATAGCAACTTCTCTCTATCTAATAGGAACTCTACTATTAACAGTCAAAATAATTAGAGTAGAAATAGATAAAGCTCTAATATTAATCTAGAGTATATTATTAATAGTGCCTAAAACTTTTACTTAATCTCTGAGCCCTACTAAGGAAATATATAAGATATATCTAGTATTATAGCTATTAAATAAGCTAATAGTAATTTTTTATTATCTAAAGTCATAGTCTTAATTATATAATCTGAGATATATCTATCTACTATATAAATAAGTTATCCAAGTTAAATCTAGCCTAAAATTAATTTTAATGATGTCTATACTATATCTCTCTCTTTATCTCTAGAATAGATCCTCTTCTAGTATCTGCTATCTTTATTATTAATATTAATCCTTCTAGCTATTACTAATTCTGAATCTACACTATTCCTAAGCTATATATAATTTAAAGATCTAGAAATATTCCTAGTTATTATTCCCTCTAGGATTATTAAGATTACTAACTATTAGGCTCCTTCTACTAATATTTAGGACTGGGCTATAAGATATATCCTTTATAATCTAAATCTAGAAATTATATTATAGTTAAATTAAGATATTTATAGATAGTAGCTATAGTTAAGTATATATATTATATAGTACTTTAACCTATTTAATTAATTTAGAAAGTGAATGGAAATACCAGCTGTTATATAACATCTAAATGGATATTTAGATTATATTTATTATAGTTATAAGGAATATTAATATGTATATATATAACTATCTAGATAACTTAGGTAGTTATATCTATATATATTACTTAATATCTATAATAGATACCTCTCTAGTCCTCATTTATAATTATTCTTCTTACCCCCCCTAATAGTAATACTTTAGTGAATTCTATTTACTTTAATATTTATAACTTCTATTTATAACTTGCATTTATACTATGGAGAAACCTTTTTCTATACTAGATTTAGATTCTTATTACTACCTTAATATCTAACTTTTATCTACTCTATAAAAATTATCTCTACTATATCCCTACCTATCTACCTATATATTAGACTCCAGAGAATGACTAGTTTATAAATATATTCTATTTATTATAGAAATATGGCTAACATCATATTTTAAACATAAGCTTAGAGAAAATAAGTTTAAACCTATCTAGATACTATAGATAGAGGAATATAGGTATATTAGTACACCTTAGTAACTAGCTAGTAAGTCTACTCTTCTACTATAAATAAATACTTACTTAGATCTATATCTAATAGCTCTAATCCTCCTTAGATCTTAAGATCCTTAAAATCTATAACCTATCTATTAACATAGTCACATAGATAACTAGGGTCTAATAATACCTATATAACTATGCCTTAGATACTAGAAAATAACTAAGGTATTATTAGACCCTAGAAAATAATATAGCTTATAAGTACACTCTCCTTACTATAAAGACTAATACTAATATTATTATTTAAATATTAGCTTCTTATTAAAATCCTTAAAATCTATAATCTATCTATTAATATAGATAACTAGGGTCTAATAATGCCTATGCCTTAGACACTAGAAAATAACTAAGGTGTTATTAGACCCTAGAAAATAATATAGCTTATAAATATACTCTCTTAATTATAAAGACTAATACTAATACTATTACTTAAATATAAGCTTCTCCTTAAAATCCTTAAAACCTATAATCTGTCTGTTGACATAGATATAATATTAAATATTTTTAATCTTAGATATAAATAAAACTCTAAGCCTAGCCTTAAGTAAGGCTCTTTATCTTAGTAGATAGTCTGCTAGGAGAGCAACTATCTATTAGAATAAGTAGTATAAGAATATATATAAATAATCTAGAAGGTTACTTAGATTACATCTAGTATAAATTCTACTATCTATTCTATAATATTATATATAATAACTACTAACACAAAGTAGCTAGTACTAATAATAATAAAAAACTAAGAGGACTATAACTCCTAGCTTAAAATACAAGTATAGAGAAAAGGCTAGTGCTATAACTTATAGAGAAGGGAGGTTATAATATAATATAACTTCTATTAATCTTTAAGATTTATAATCTCCTTTTCCCACTGGCAGCACATTAGGTTTGGAATTAAGAAATTAGAATAATAAAAGAATAGATAATAAGGATATTAATCTCCTTTAATAGTAATATTACTATATCTAGCTAACTTACCTAGGGAAAGTAGCTATCTATTATCTATTTCTTATTTAATACTATATTCTAAAGATACACAGCACACCTGAGTAGCTTTATTAAGATTAAGGGATCTTCCTTAATAAATTAATCTTTTAAATATTCTTAGTCTTAGTAAAGCTACTCTATTCTTTCTAGAAATTAAGCCTATCTATTTCTTATTTAATATACCATTCTAAAGATACACCTGAGTAGCTTTATTAAGACTAAGGGATCTAATGACTTAATCTTTTATTTATAATAAAATTAATCTTTTAAATATTCTTAGTCTTAGTAAAGCTACTTAATCTAGCTTACTTAAAGAAAGTAGCTGTCTAAGATATTATCTATTTCTTATTTAATATATTATCCTAAAGATATATCTAAGTAGCTTTATTAAGACTAAGAGAATAAACTCCCTAGTAATGTTTCTATAAGGCTAGTATTCTTTCTACTAGTATAGTTAGCTATATATTATAGCATTAAGATTATTTAGAGAATTCTCTAGAATCTAGACCTTTCTTTATCTTATTAAAATAGTCTAAGTATTCCTATAAGGCTAGTAGTCTTCTACTAGTATGGTTAGCTATAAGGGTAATAACTAGGGAGAGGAGCTCCTCTAAGTTCCTTTCTAATAAGGTGGGTGCAAAAATAGAGGACATAAAGATGAATCTATCTTTAGGGGCATTCTAAGCACCCCTACTAAGCATTCCTGCAAGGCCAGCAGTCTTCTACTAGTATAGTTAGCTATATAAGTAATAATTAGGGAGAGGAGCTCCTCTGAGTTCCTTCCTAACAAGGTAGGTGTGAAATGAAGGATATAGATAGTTAATTATCATCTTATATTTCCTTAGTAGATTATCTTTTTATATAATTAGAAAATACTATTTTACTCTATATCTTAAGATGACTGCTTTATTCTAAGTGTTTTAAATAATTATATCTAATTAGTAATATTATTTTACTTAAATATCTCTATAAATATACTGGAGTCTATATTTATATTATTATTTTATATAAGTATAATATATATATATTATCTATAGAGTTAATTTCTAAAGATATATAATAAATAATATATATATTTATTACCTGCTATAATACTATTATATAGAAATAGGAAAATAAGATAAATATAATAGATATATAGCTTCTATATATATCTAATAATTTATACATAGACTCTTATCAAATATGTAGTGTAACCTTTAAAAATATATATAATTTTTAGATATATAGTAACTTAAAATATAAAAATTCTTAGAAATATTAAGATCACTATATCCATATATATATAATAATAGATGTAACTTTAAAAACTATATAGATATATAAGGAATTTAAGTGTATACTATATTTATATCATACTTCATCTAGATATGGTGGCGGCACCGTGGATCCACCATATTCTCAACTCACGGCTCTCCGGTAAGGTAGGAGAGCCACGTCAACTGCCTCAACTCAAAGCGGCGGGACCGAACCATGGGTGGAGACGGCTCTCCAGACTATCCGCCAGGCAGCCTCCGTGAACAGGGAACATCAAGCGCAGCTTCGAAGGATTCGCGAGGCCGTCACATCTCTCCAAGCCAGAGTAGACGCTTTAGAGGCGTCAGCGCCGCTGCCTAGAGCTCTAGAGGATGTCCGGAATCTCATGGCTGAGCACCAAGACGATGTGCGGGGGACAGCGGAGATCGGGAGAGCAATGGAAATCATCCTGCAGAAGCTCCCTTCGTGATGTCCAGGAAATATTGCTCCAGTCTATGTGTATGTTGATAGCAGGCGGGAGTACTCGATGGTCTAACGGTTCATGATTTCCGCTTGTCACTCCTAGAGAACGAGCGCGGGAGACCTGGGTTCGACTCGACTCCCAGTCGGGGAGATTGCTTTGTTCCCAAATATTTAGTTTTGTCCCTCCTCTTATTTTTGTTAGGATTTGTTTGTTTGAATGCGAAAAGGGCAATATGCAAGGATATATAATCTACAGATAAACCGCATTCCAGATCTCCGACAACCTTCCATCCCATGTTGTGAAATCGTCTACTCGCACCAGCGAATACCCTGAATCCTCCAGCTGACGCCCGTTCCTGGCCTCCCATCGCCTTCCAGCAGCGGAAAAGTCGTCAAACCAGCTATCTTGCAGCCCAATCTCGAGTTTCTCCCACTGTCGCGAAGACGCCAGCTCCGACCAGGGACGAATCCAGGCTTCATCCAACTCTTCTGGAACGGTTCCAGCCCGCGGGGTGCAGCTTTTGTTCAAAATATGGATAACCAAGCGCAAGCGCCTGACGCCAACGTACGCTAATCGCAACGTCCGGAACAGTGTTTGGTATGTCTCCCACTCGTGGTCGGTCATTGTTGACGGTGTAGTTGCCTTTGCGACGTGCAGGATATCCAGAGAAGTGATGCGCGATAAATGTGAGGGCACAATCATTTTCGGCAATCGACATAGCTTGACCGATGAGGAGATGAGGAATGTATTTGTGCTGTAGAGAAGAGGAAGTGCTTCTAGGTATCTGGCGCACAGTCAGCTCGATCCCGCCGATCGTAGAACTTTGCAGCGCTCACGCTCTTCGACACACGCGCAGCCACGCCACGCCTTTCAGCTTGTGCCGCGATAACTCTCGTCGTCCAATACGCTTCGGATCCTCGAGATCATTGGTACGACACATGTCTCCCGGGTTTGGATTGTCCTCTTCATCGCAGACGCGATGCCACCAGCGCCATTGGTCGGGCGGTCTCTTATCTCTCCGACGGTAGCCCGGCGCATAGCCAAAATCGTATTCGAGGTGGACCGACCGGCCACCAAACAGCTCAATGTATATTCGTTGACGAATTTCTTGCGGTAGACGCGAGAAGAATCGACTCTGGTCCTGGGGAAGCGTGCTGTTCTCGTTCAAATCGAGGAAATTGGTAGTTGATGTATTGATGGCAGTGAGGGTGTTGCTCCTGCTTCGGATGGTCGTGAGCTCTTGATCGGGAGGAGTCAAGGGTCTTCGAGGTGGGGGAAGAGGCATTGCCTTGAAATCGCGACAGTTGCCATTTTGTTTGCAGGTTTCATGATAGATTCCCACCCGAGCCAGAATCGTTCGCGGGTCTGATTGTGAAGGGTCCTCTTGCGGTTGGTCTTTCTGTCCATTTTTGACCTTCTCTTTCTCCTTCTCCTTATCCTTATTGCGAAAGCGCTGGAAGAATTGAAAGGTCATGGTGGTGGTGGAGGCAGAGGAACAGGTGGTCTGTTGCGGTTGTTGAACGTTGATTGCTTTGGAAACGGAGAACTTGGGTTTCACACATTAAATGAAGGGCGCAACGGCAATTATTCGAGTAACATGGCAGTCTGTGCAATTGGGGCGGATCACGGCCTTATTTGACGAGGATCAGGCAGCTAGCCAGATAACAAGACTAGATGGATAACAGGCTGTGAAATCATCGTATTCGTGTGATGTCTGGAACTCTGGATCAACAGGGGCAGTGTCGGACTGTGGAGCTGCCAATTCGCGCCAGTTAAAGTAGTCCCTCATATCGGCAAATGAAACGAATAACAACGGTCTGGATGGAGTCTGGAATTGATTAGGCTGTTCGCTAGGATGGTCATTCCTTGTCCCGGTCATTATTATTATTATTAGCTGTGAGTCTATCTCCGACAGTTCAACAGCCTCGGAGTCAGCTGCCCAACTTCAAGTCTCCATCAGAAACTTTCAGAGCGATGGATTGGCAAATGAGGTAGTTTCCAGCCGAGTGGAAAGATTTCCCTCCTCCTTTTAACTCCGTATCCCCGTCCCGAATCCCAAGTCAGGAACAAAGTTCACTCCACTCAGTCCCCTGAGCAGCCTAGTCTGTGAATCCGCAACCTCTAATTTCCCCGTCTGCTTGAATACCTGCTTCCGAAGTTTCGGCAAGCCTGCATATGTCCTGTGACCAGCGGCCCATCAATGCCATGAACTGCCGATCGGCGAAGTCGGACCGACTATAGATCAGGAATATTGTTGGTGAACCTCGGATCTTTGAAGGAATAGTGGGAACTCACTGTTGAACACCTAGATACACAAGTAGACTACTAACAAGAAGCTGGAGGTCACTAGTTAACTTGAAGAGAGCTGCAAATCTTCTTGGATAGAGAATTCGAAACCGAATTGTCAAGAGTGTTGTCGAAGTCACAGTCTACCAGGAGAAAATATGACAGTCTATCAAGAATGAATGTGACAGTTCATCAGGGGTGAATATGACAATCTATGAGGAGTGAATATGACACTCTGTGAGGAGTGAATTTGAATATTTATCTCTGCAGCCTATGAGTACTGGACGTCAGGTAGGCCCAGAAGGAGCGCAGATCAAAATGTTACTGATCGAAAGGAAACCTCAACACTACAGCGGCGCTTCCACCGCTACTGGGAAGCAGACAAACGCTTTTAGGGACGCTAAAGATAGACTACAGAGATCTAGATCTAGCTAACCACGGCCCTTATCGAGACTTCTCTCTTCCTGTCTTCTTCGAACCACTGCCTCCCGAGCAACTTTCTCCCCTGGACCTTCGTGATGCTGAGACCAAGAAGGAATACGAAATTACAAAAAAAATATTGTCAGGGCCCTCCCGCTACGAGAGGACTGCCCATGATAGCGCACACTCGCTGTCCTCGAACATAATCTCGACATTTTCGGAATTTCCGCGTGAAGTCCCGGCAGGCAGGTCTCTTAGTTTGAGGCGATTGAGCGGCTGGCTCGGAACGTAAGTCGTGAAAGACCCAACCATTTCATTTCCTTGCCTTGGGCATTCTGTTAACCAGCATGTAAATCTGATAGCGGTTTCTCTCCTTCCATTATCGATGACGAATTTGGCGACCTTGTCTTCGAATCACAGGAATGGAATCCTGGCAACGCATTTACGACTCGAACGGGCTACTCTACTCACGTCATGTTCAGTTTGATTTTGGGATACGAACCTGATGAGAGACTGCTTAGAGCGGAGCTTATATCGATCGTAGCAGCGATAATCCCACGGCTGGCAGATCCTGAGTATGAAGACCACAGCGTTGTCCCTGTAAGTTGTGGCCTGACGTTCCCGTTCATTCGAAGTTCTTTTCTTGTTTGTTTCCCGCGTTCGTACTAACATGTGACTCTCTTCCAAAGGTAATGGTCGTTTCGTTGCTCGGACAGAGGAAAGTGCGGATCCCACAAGCACACAACAATGATAGACGAATTGTTATCCGGATGAGTGGCTTTATCAGATTCAAGTCCCCCGAAGAAGCGACGGAAAACATGGATCTTCTTATGCGATTTATGGCGAGTAACACTGTTGGTGACACTGCTGATCCAAAGAATTTCTTCGGCGTGAGTCAATATATCCTGGCAAGTATCCTACTAATGGCCGTGACGATGTTGACCAGAAAACAGCCCGAGACCCCTCCGTCGATTCCGGGCCCCAGCGGCGTTCGGTCATCGCAAGAGGAGCTTCCCGAGGAAATCCCAGAGAACATGTCACGTCTCAGTCTGACAATGGTCAGGCAAGGCAGTGTTCGGGTAAGGAACTTTCTGAGGTCGATTCGCAGCCGTCCTCGTTTAGTCTCCGGGGGCCCGTAATATATTTGAACCTCCAAGACCTGAAGACCCTCCCACAATTGCCTCCCTGCGTTCTGAACCAGATCCCGAAAGGCGTCTGTTCACTCGGTCGGACGAGCAGGAAGTACCAAGGACCTCACCTCCAAAGCAGGAGGGCCATCACCCTATTACTAGATCCGACGAACATGAGTTACAAAGAGGGCCTGTTTCGAGGGACCTCGACCCACAGACGCCAGACTCAGAGGAGCTAGATTATATCCCGCGCCTATGATGCTAGCACCAGTTGGAGGATTCGATATGCTGGCCACTCGCATCGACGAATTCTAAAGTTCAAATTTTCAGAGAAATAGCCTCGAGGGCTAGAGATATTGTCAATTTTTGGTTCTATTTTTTATTCTATTTTATTTGATTTTTCTTTTTTGGCCTGCTATTTTGCTTCATTTACTGTTGGATTTTCTTGGTTGGACCTTGACTGACTTTCCGTAATATACTGTTGAACTACATTGATGCGTTTGAAATCTAATTTCAACATTCGTCTATGTGACCTGAGAGCTATACTGGTAAAGTTAGACAGCTACACTTATATTTCACTCAGTACCACCAGTCATCATTTACAATGATCGAAATCATGTCACCCAGCAAGCTCATATGCTCGGTACTCAGTCCCAGGAGCCTCGAACAACGCCCTCGCGCCCTGCTTGGACGGAATAGACTGACGGGTGACCGACATATCAGTCATGTAGACATCCCCCGAGCTCAACTGAGACGAGGGGGTTAGTCCAAGCCGCTGCCCTCTCTGTCTCTTCCCGCGACGACGGAAGAAGTACAATAGTCCTGCAATGGCTGCCAAACCAACGAAACCGCCAACTGTAGCGCCTGCGATAACTCCGGTATGATTTTGAGCTGGTTTCGGCTCGGCTGCAGCAGGGGTGGTCGTTTCCGCGGCTACTTTACTTGCCGTTGGTGATTGACTTCCTGTCGTTGTTGAGTAGCTGGTCGTCGTAGCAACAGATGAAGAATTTGCTGTGGCCGAGGATATTCTTGAAGTAGAAGATGTAATCTCCGTCGTCGCTGTCACACCGATCGTAGTCAGAGCGGTAGGTGTACCTGCAAAGAAACAGCCGAGTCAGCTCTCGGGGCCCACCTGCGAGCATCCGAAACACATGGCTGTGACAAACCTTGGAAAATCAATACATTGTGTTGAGCACTGCAGTTGACATTCTCCATATTGTAATCGATGCAGTAGTACATATCCAAATCCGTGTTTGGACACTTTGCAATCCCCTGTCCACCGGCAAGATTGTCCTGGTTCGGCGGGTCCGGGTTGATACAGAACAGTGGACAGGCAGAGCTGCGCCATGTTTGATCCGTGCAGGATCCTCGAACGTACAGAGTCGCGCCTGGCTTCTTGATCTCATCGCCTGTTGCCATGCAGATGGAATTCGAGAGGCATGCGTAGCCCTGGCCGCAACAGGTCGCTTGCTTGGTGGAGTCTTGACATGGTGTGTCCTGTGGTGCGACACTGCCGTCTGGATAGTAGCACGCTGAGAGAGAGGGGTCCGGGAAAAGAAGCCATAAAATGGCTAGGAAGCAGGTGATGTTAAGCCGGAAGGACTTCATGAGGCGTTTGGTGTATATTCATTACTGCATTGTAGCATTCTCATTAAAGTCGTGGTACAAAGTGGGAAATCAAGGTATTCTCATAAGAGAGCCTGCTCCGCCCCCTTATCATCATTGTGATATGTGGACTCCAAGCGAATGAACAGGGGATGAAAATGGCGCAATTAGCGCTGTAATTTACCGACAGAATGGATGAGGCTGTTGGGATGCTGTGCTGGAAGGCGTTTATTCGCTGGGCTGGCGAAATGCAAGAAGACCAAGACTCTTAGGATGCCGCTACGCCAGCGCTCTTTAAGCGCCCACTGGTGACTGCGAGTCAGCGACGGCAGGTCAACACTCCCACTCCCACTCCCCAACTCAGCTCTTTGTTTCCATTCCAAGTCTTCGGCGATATAGACTATCAACCTTTCATCCATCTATGTGCTAAATGTGACTTCATCTATGTGATAAGGTTCATTTATGTAGCATATCGTTTCTGTTCCCTTCTGCTTGGTCTCATCAGCATCAGTCATTCTTTGAACATGAATATCAAGCGACGCCACTCATTCATCGTGTCAGTCACTGTTCTCAGCCTCATTTGCCTGTACTTTTATTTCTCAAGATTCTCTTGGCCGGTTCCGACAGAAGTCAAAGGCCAAGTGACTTTCCACGATGAACCTGGTCCATCTCCAGACGATAATAATGCCTCCGATGAAACCAGGCAAAAAGCACCTATCGCAGAGCCTACTTTCTTGTGGACGCGTCGTCCGACTCGATATCCGGTCCTGTCAATGACTCCGCTGCCCACAGAAAGGCCGCAGAAACTGCCAAAAGTGCAGGCAGACTTTCCCGCAGAGACAGATCCTCAAAAGGCGCAAGTTCGTAAGCAACGGGAAGAGGCAGTAAAGAACGCCTTTATCCGATGCTGGAATACATACAAGTCTCGCGCCTGGATGGCCGACGAGGTGACGCCTCTATCTGGGACAACGCGCAACTGGTTTGGTGGATGGGGAGCCACCCTGGTCGACAGCCTTGATACCCTATGGATCATGGGACTCCGCGAGGAGTTCGAGGAAGCCGTGTCGGCAGCCGTGCAGATCAACTTCGAGACAACCTCTCTCAGCCAGATTAATACCTTTGAGACCAATATCCGATACCTTGGCGGTCTGTTAGCGGCCTACGATTTGAGTCTCGACAAACGACTGCTAAGCAAAGCCGTCGAGGTTGGCGAAATGCTCTACGCCGCGTTTGACACGCCTAATCGCATGCCCATTACCCGGTGGGACTTTCAACGCGCCGTTCGCGGGGAGGAACAGCTAGCGCCTGAGGGCGTGCTGGTAGCAGAGATCGGATCTTTCACACTGGAATTCACCCGGCTCTCGCAAGTTACCGGGGACCCGAAGTGGTTTGATGCGATCCACCGCGTGATGGAGATCTTCTACCGGCAGCAGAACCTGACGAAACTGCCAGGAATGTGGCCTGTGGTCGTTAACGCGCGCGCCGAAGATTTCACCCAGGACACGACCTATACGCTGGGAGCTATGGCTGATTCGGTCTACGAGTACCTCCCTAAAATGCATGCGCTTGTGGGTGGCGTTCTCCCGATGTACGAAAGCATGTATCGCGATGCGATGGATACTGCCATTCAATACAATCTCTTCCGTCCAATGACCCCTGACGGGGCCGATATCCTGGTTGCCGGGGCTGCGCGAATTGTGAGCGAAGCCGATCAGCCAAACCGCGTCACTCTGGAGCCCAAGGGCGAGCATTTGATCTGTTTTGCTGGGGGGATGATGGCACTCGGCGGACGGCTGATCCAGAATGCCACGCATGTCGATCTGGGCCAGAAGCTGACCGATGGCTGCATCTGGACGTATAAATCGCTGCCATCAGGGATCATGCCAGAGGTCTTTCACATGTCGCCTTGCGCATCCCGAGCTTCATGTCCCTGGGATGAAGCGCAATGGCAGAGGGAGGTGCTGAGTAGGGCGAAGGATCCACAAACCCAAGACGCCGCGGATATTATCCACGAACAGCGCCTTCCGAAGGGGTTTACTGCAATCGCAGACCGGCGGTATCTCCTGCGGCCGGAGGCTATCGAGTCCGTCTTTATATTGTACCGGGTCACCGGACGAGAAGATCTGCTCGATACCGGCTGGGCGATGTTTGAGGCGATTCAGAAAGCTACAGAGACCGATCTTGCCAACGCAGCTTTATCAGACATCACCGTTCCCCAGCCCCCTCAGACGGATTCCATGGAGAGCTTCTGGATGGGGGAGACCCTCAAATATTTCTTCCTTCTCTTCAGCAGCCCCGATCTGATTAGTCTCGATGAATATGTATTTAACACTGAGGCGCATCCCTTAAAGAGGGCAAAATAAACTATGTTTTGGTTATCCCCCTTGTTCAAGTTGAGCATGATCCTTGTATATATTTGAACTACTCATCAGGATGAACTAAAGTGTCTCTATTCCGGTTATACAACCAAAGACGACGAAGTCAACTGGAGGTCCTGCTTCGTATTCATCCAGAACCTGCTATTTGGCTTCATTCATTTTCAAGCCGGCAACCTATATCTGAGACTCTGACCATCTCCTCAGGTCACACAGAGGGCTGCTATAGTCACGTGATCTACTCTGTATATGTCTGCCCAAACAACGCAACAAGCCCTCTCAACCCTCAAATCCAATTTCAAAACTCAGCATTAACCAAATCCTACATCACACTGTAAGGAAGTATTCCGTACATATACCCATTATCATCAATTCCGTTAGGTTTCACGCATGTAACACCCTGAAACACCTCAGGGGTCCGCTCCGCATCCGGTAAGGCGGCTAAGCCCTACACAAATTAACCAGGCCACTGCAATCTGCAAGCAAATAATAAAACCTCGTATATTAAGTGCTTACGATCATCACTGGCGCTATTAGCGATCTGCGAACTCAACTTTAAATAACTCAGATGGATTCGTGTGTTATTTCATATAATTATAATTATCATGTCTTCTCCCTTGCTTGAGGGCATTGTTGTTCCCTGCGCCCTAGCCCTAGCTTGATGTAAGGTACACAGTCTGTACGGAGTACTGTGCTTGAATGATCAACGGAGTAGATCCTCACGGGTGAGAGAGGGAAGTAGGCGCTGCAGGGTTGTGTATAGCCTCGGTTGAACTTTATGCGTTGGTAGCATGTGTCAGTTACAAATACCTGACTATTGGCTGAGATTCATCAGATTGGCATATTCCCATTATAGAATTATAGACATCGTATTTGGAATTCATTATTTGTGTAAATGCTGGGCAGTAGAGCAATGTCTAGAACGATGCAAAGCCCAACACCGATCCAGCCATCAAATGCATCACAGAAAGAACCGACACATCTACATCGTTTTAGAAAAAGAATGAGTACACGAAGATCAAGATCGTAGCAGCCGTTGCAACAGTGTACTCCAGCTCGAACCAGGCCGCCTGACCGCCGAACGCAATATTCTTGCTCCGGGGAGTCGGATGGGCAACTCCAGTCTTGGGGTCTCGTATCAACAGATCCTCACGGTCGGGCATGGCTGGAGGGTCGACGGCGTAAGCAACAGGAGTCCAGAGGGAAGTGCAGATGAAAAGGAATGTCAGCGGAGGCCAGAAGGCGTGTGTGATCAAGCAGAGGATGACGTCTCGGAAGCTGCTCTCCTGCGAGAAGCAGCGATACGAGGAGATGACGACCGCGATGAGCGTGACGTACACAAAGGCAAGGTGGAAGAAGGCCATGTAGTTGAGGAGAATCACCCGCAGCCGAACGAACATGTTCTTCCTCCGTTTCGGATCACGCTCTTCGAGTGCCGAGCTAAGTGAGCCGGTCGGCTTGAAAGCCTGTGCTTGCCCCCCGAGCCATCTGGGAAGGATGAATGAGCGGACAATACAAAGGGCAATGTAGGGTGCCATCCAGAGCTGGTAGCGCGATCCTCTCTGTCCGGTGTGGTAGCCGGCGGGGATGAAGAGGGCGAACTCGCAGATTCGGTTGGAAACGGTCGAGGCGAAGCAGGCCCAGATGAGCCAACGGAGTTGCTCCTGAGTCGCATAGGCAACAAGCTGCTTGCCCCACAGGAGAATAATGGGGATGGCGAAAATCGAGGCAGTGAGAAGGAGAGTGTACAAGCTGAGCGTTGCGTAGAGAAATCCCGAAAAGCGTTGAGCAGCAGTCATCTGTCGGACGGCGTCACCCCACAGACAGAATTTGAGCTTCACAGCGGTATCGACGGTTCCGATTGCCCATCGGGTACGCTGCTTGAGATGTCCGCCAAAGTCTTCCGGCACGGTACCAAACTGGAGAGGTTCATGGATGTACGCGGTCTTCCATCCCTTTCCCAGCATCAACGTGGATGTGGCAACGTCTTCGGCCAACGAACCGAGAGGGAAGTTGCCGATCTCGTCCAGGGCCTCGCGTCGAACGACGTAGCCGGATCCAGTGCACCAAGCGACACCCATCGCATCTTTGATTGGCTCGATCACATGCACGAAGAAATCCAGACTCTGTGCGAGAGGGTCCGAAGGAGGAGTGTTGTAGAAGAGCTGCGGCGGACATGCAAGGGCCATCTTGGGATCGACGAGGAGGTGAGGGAGGACGGCACGCAGCCAGTCTTGCTCGGGGATCTGTGAAACCAGTTAGGAGAACAACTCGACTCAAGATGAAACGCCAGTGGAAATTACCATGTCAGCATCCAGCGCCGCCATGAATTGGCCGGCGCCTCCAGGCAGATAGTGCACCTGGTCAAGGCCGTAATTGAGGTTACCCGCCTTGAAGTGATGTGGTTTGCCAGGAATCTTCTCTCGCGCCATGTAGAAGAGATTGGGATGAGTAATGGCGAGCTGGCGGATAGAAGCTTCCAGGGTGGCCGACTTGCCGTCATCGAGGACAATGACCCTAAACCTGTCGCGGGGGTAGTCCTGATCGCACGCTCCACGGACGGTATCCAGCACAACCTCGTCATCTTCTCCGCAGCAGGTGACGAAAACATCCACGGTAGGAACCTCATTTCCGGTCAGTCGCAGCTTGGGTCTGCCTCTTTTCTTCAGTGCCATCATAGTCCAGCAGTTGTGCATCAACGAGGGGATCGCAACAGCGATCTCAATAGCTACGAAAACCCATGCTCCGGCGTAAACGTATCCAGCCGCCTTTTGGGCTAGGATAATACAGGTGATGCGCAGCCCGAGGTAGAAGAGGTAGAGACCGGTGTTGGCCAGCGTGAGGAAGGGAACGAGGCTGAAGACCCATCGCTTCCATCCTCTCCAGATCTCGGCATCATCACGCTTGTGAAGACGAGCGATCGACCCAGACTGTACCCAATCTTTTGCAAACAACGGTGATGCGGTCGCGTTGACGAGAGGAGCGAGACTCTGTTGACTTTGAAACAGCTGGTTGTTTGGATACTGTTGGCCGAGATATTTTGTTAGTTTTGTGTGCACAAAGAAAAGCAGCGGAAGGAAGGACTGTAACTACCGGAGATGGTGATGCTGAACGAGAGTCAAACGATTCTGGACAGAGAGACGACCGAGCCGTTGCAAAATGATATCCTGGAGAATAGTCCTCCAGAGGAATCTCGCCGGCCCGAATAGGCGTCTGAGTTCCTGGTGGCAGCTGATCTAACGAGTCGAGACTGCTGTGATTGTGGTGGCCTCGATGGTGGACTTTGAGTCCGAACTTCTCTTCCTGATCATCCTGGCCATAGCGCCCGTTCATTTTGGCCTTGAGTGCGCAAAAATATGTGACAGTCAGTACTTTAACAAACGGATCGGAATGTGTCAAAGTATTCGAAGTATGAAGACGAAAGGCGAGATATTCTGATTCAAATCCAGAGAACTACTCCCAAGTAATTAAACGAGTGTGATAAGCCCAGAGAGCTTTAGAGTACAAGGGAAGTAGAATTGCAGGTGGATGGAAAGATACAACGAGAGATGAGGCAGGAAGATGGGCGAGGGCGAGGGTGTCCGGCGTCTTCCGTAAGTACTTATTTCTTGTCAGTTGTCACTACACGCAGTACCTTTTCTTTGCTTTGTTGTAAATTTTATTTACTACTACTACCAAGGCCTCAGGCCAAAGTAACCAGAGCATGCGACCTACCGCAAAGATCTGCCTCCAGGTAATTTACCCTACCCTAGTCTAGTTGCTCATTTACCAGTTGCCTTGGCTTGCTTTGAATGCTTAATCTGAGTGGCTGAGGCCCTGAAACTAGTGTGATCTGGATGCAGCGATAAGACTACTTATTGGTGGGGCCACACCGTTTGCGCACTAGTCTGTGATAAGCGAATATAAATAGACCGCGCTCAGAAGGGTTTTCCGCTTGCGTCATCCTTGTTTTACTGGCAGCAGCAGATTACAGGTAAAAGAAATTCGAATCTCTTCCATGGTCGCCTCCCTCAACAGAACCAAAAAAAAACTACCATAACTAGTAACCAAAGAGGAAATTTCCCCTGCCATCCTTGCCGCATATGCTTCTTAGACGCACCACGGCCAATACATTTCCAGTATTCTTGAAGATTCCTTGGTTGCACTGCCCGATTACCTAATATCTTAGATTTCAGGATCCCTATCTCATTACATCCACAATACTAGTTTGATAACCAATCAACTCCACTTGCTATCAGGGACCACCCCGGTCGAGCATATGATTAGTCTGTTTTAGTTCCTGATCACCCACTCGAAAACTCTAAAGATGAAAACAATTCAATTTTTTCCCTGTAAGTTACACCTTCCTTACATCTAGATGCCCAAGGCAAACGTTTGCTGATAACCGCGCTCTCTCCCCACTGGACCAAAGCACCCTATGAGCCACTGACCACATCCGCTTCCATACAACTCACCTTCCATGACCTTCCTCTTCTACATCTCCGAATAATCGACAGAGTCTTCACATTAAACTATCATGGTGCTTCGATGGGTTGTTAATGCCGGCCTTTTGGCCATCCCGATCGGAGGCACGGTAGGTGCTCTGATGGGAATCGATGCGCACCGACATGCGACAGGACAAGCGCCTCTTTTCAGCGGCGGCGGTTCAGGCTCGGGATCGGGCTCTGGCTCTGGATCTGGTGGCAGCGGTAGCACTACTCATAATGGAGTGACCAACACAATGTACTGCCAAAACTCATATGGAATCACACCTCAGACAAAAGGAGAAAGCTTCACATGTACGTCCCCGCGAGTTCATACCGGGTTTCGAATGACTAACCATTACCGCAGTAAATCCCAATCAATGGGGTGTGACCGGCGATACAGTCGGAGCATTATGCATGAACGTAAGTATTGAGACGCGAGTCTTTACGAGCTATGCTAGTAGCTTTGCTGACAAGTTTTGGAAAGGTCACGACCTTCGAAAACGGGACATACGCGACCAAGAACACAGCACCCGAGTTCTCTGTTACATGGCAATTCGACCCCGGTCCGGAGACGCAACCTGTCCACGCCTTCTCGAACGTGATGGTTGACGCCGGCTTGCCCATCTCTCTGGAGAAACTGCAGGATATGAACGTCGATTTCCACTGGACGTACGGAGTAGGCAACACACCCGCTGCGGCGACCAACGAGGCGGAACTGACTAGCGCATCTGTCAATACGAACGTCGCTATCGATATGTTCCTGGGTAACACCACGGACAACGCGAAGAACAGTGCCGATGCTTCTCATGAAGTGATGGTCTGGTTTGCGAAGGTCGGGCCCGCTGCGTACGTTATAGGACAAGATGCTGGTATCGTTGCGTCCAAAGTGGTGAATGGAACCGTCTTGTGAGTAAATTATCAGATGACTGTTGGCTACCTTTCCTCTGACACGCTTTTATTTGCAGCAACCTATATTCAGGCCAGAACGGCAAGAAGCAGTGGGTTCTGACATGGCTTGCGAGTGAATCTGCGAACGTTCAGGCCGGAGAAGGGAAGACTACGGAATCGTTCACCGGTGATCTCTTACCTCTGATCACCGATCTATATACAATGACTGGCGAGGCTTACCCGTCAAGATCCGACTACTTGGGTATCTTCCAGTTTGGTACCGAGGCATTCTCATCAAGTACGAATGTCACATTTTGGGCACCCAAGTTCTCAATAGATATGCAATGATGAGGACGAGAGGTGTATATATTTTTTTGTTCATTAGCATTTGGGAGTTTTGGGGCAATCGGATCGAATATACATAATGAAGCATTGGTATATTATCGTTACAGAGGAGGGCGCCACTTGTAAGGACCGCTGAGCTAGGTATACTCCTTACAATAAGATGGACTGTAAAAATGGATGGAAGCATTGCGTACGATAGGGAAAATCGTCCTGATGGGGACTCCGAACTCTTGATAATCGTCTGCGTTCGCTGTCGCAGGCTCTAAGCTCTGGGAGATTTCCTCTCACGCTAGGAAATCAGCCACGGGCCGTTTTTAACGAGTAGGCCGTTCGGGACCTGTCCGGCAGCGTACAGGCCGTTGGCGCGAACTTGGCCGAACTCGGTGAAGCTATCTCCTTGAACCCGGTATGATGGAGTGAGGAATGGGTGGGACCACATGCTTTGACCGACGCCAGGACGATCGCCAGAACGATGATTCCATGCTCCTCGAGGATGTTGGAGGGTCCGACGCCATATACTATAAGGAACTGGGGGTGATCGGAATGCGCCTGCTGAGAGGATCACTTCGTTTTTGCAGACAGCGTAAAGATATTGCCGAGAGCCCACGGTACATGGACTTCGGTGGCCTTCTTTCGTCGCTGAAAATAACCTTCTCTGCTAAGTGCTAACGTGTTGGTCAAGTAGTCAATGTGGAAGGATTGTTGGTTAGGAATGCGGCCTGAGAACTGCTCCGCAGTCCATTTCCCTGGGGTTGATGGTGGACGTGCAGTATTGCAGACTTGCAGTCCCATCAGCAACCCAAAATTGGACTCCGTGATCTCATTTATCCTTATCGCCTCCATTCCTCTCTTCATCCACGAGGAGAATGGCATGGCAAAGTTGGCGTAGGGTACCTGCAGTGGCCCGCCTGCCGAGTCGCACGTAGCAGCGTCATTGCACCTCACGCATTTCCTGCTCGTAGTTCGGTATTGGAGTGTATGAATTGGACACCCGTGCTTGTCGTACGGAAGTACTTCTTCGATTGCGTAATTGCTATTATTGACCGCAGTTGCCCATGCTCATGGACTCGCGCGTTGGTATTCGAATCGGTTAGTTGTGCGACTGTTCAAGTCACTAAATGGCAAACACCGTTGATACATCATAAATTTCAACGCCGACCTGTAGGGCCCGCCAGTTCCGTCACTTTAGCCAAGTGCCAGCTGACTTACGAGCTCCAAGACGCAAGACCTTTCCTTTTGGTATAATGGACAGATCGTCCATTGGCCCCTAGCTAATTTTCTGCAACAGAGCCCCGTTCGATTGCGAAGGATGTATCAAATGCGACTGGCAGGACATCTACTACAGAAATCGCAGCATGTGACTCCAGCTCATATGTCCGGCCCGCCTCGACCAGGCAGCCTTGAAGAGTGCTGCGCCAAGCGGCCGGCCACGACGCTGGCCGTATCACCTCCGACCACGACATAATCAGACTCTGTATCTCCGCTGAACAATCGTTGGTGTTGTTTTTTTGGTGCTGCTGTGGATAGTCTGTAGTGTGTAGGCAATTACAGCGCCAAGGGCAATTGCCTGGGGCGTCAAAACAACAGGAACTGTCCGAGAAAGCCTCTGGATTTGTCAATTGATCGTACCTTACACATGCAAGGGGGATACGCACGGTGCTCTTCGTGCTACCGAACTTGTCACAGTGTACGCGACGGTCGCGACCAGCTGGCTAATCACAGGCAGACAGGAGGATCTTGAGGGCTCAGGCCGTACTATTTTGTAGGACGCAGGCCTGAGCTAAGTTGTTCGATGCCTCCATCCTCTCATGCTTTTAGCCCACGTTTTTCCACCTTCGTAGCCATTTTGTGGAGCAAGAACGCCCCCATCCAGGAATGTTTCAAGAAGTGTTCGAGATAAAACAATGGAAGCCTGGCCATCCAGGTTTGACTATCGATCTCCCATTGTCTCAAGTCTGGGATCGATTTTCTTTGTTATGGGAACTTATGGCCAGTCACCTTGCGTGTTTCGGCGAGTCGAAAAACGGGTATCTGCAGAACCCAACTCCGGGCGGTTTCAAGCAGAGACAGGGCTGAGACTATGGAGATTCAATCGATAGATTCGAGTATCCTCTAGTATTCGGAAAATCATCATTAAATTCGCTCATCTTCAGTGGTGAGGACAGAAGCAAAATAGTATGCCAGAGTTGGCACGAATAGCGACGAGTTAACGGGAAAACAGAAGGGCGTCAAAGCTTGTGATTGGTCAGTTTATCAATGGATCACGTGATACCTGGCGATCAACTCTGATTCGGATCTCGGTGAGCTCACTTTCTTTTTTTCTCTTGCAGTTTTGCTCCAATCCACGCATTGAGACGGGACAGAACAATTTTCCGCGACTGCATCTGGACCTAGGGTTTGGCATTGCTCAGTCCTCCTATGCACCATGCATTATCTCGGCTTGCTCCGTCTCTGCTAGATGCCCAACACGGCAAGTTATCACGTGTGGCTGATCATTGCACATCACCTACCAACATGTGACATCATGTGACATCCCCTGTCTGCCGGCGCATGTACAGCCAGCAAGCCATGCAGAACTCTACTTTGATAGCCAACTTTTCACCAGTAATTGAGAATAGAAAGGTAGGTTCCTCGTTGCTTAAGATTATTACAATTTGCCCCTGCAGTTGCTGACTGGTTTCATTGCAGTGTTATTACTTGTCATGCATACCCCATCCTAGAGACCACATCAGTCTCCAGCTCTCTCCTTGAGATGGGTCGAATACGTAGCATAATCAGGAGATATCGTCCCCGCATGCGATTTCTCACCCTCCACTATGCTTACTTTATAGGAACCTGTCTAATCAGCTCCCTAATTCTCTGGGGCGCCGCGCACCCCTTGGGTAGTCTCCGTTATATCGATGCCCTGTTTCTCGCCGTCAGTGCTATGACGCTGGCAGGCCTGAACACAGTGAATCTGTCGACCCTGAGCATCTTTCAGCAGCTGTTGCTCTTTTTCTTGATCATACTCGGCTCCGCGGTAAGTTCAAGACACTTCATACTGCACCAGCAAGCCAGTACGAGAGTGTCAGCCAACTTCTGCTGTAGATTTGGGTGTCCATCGCCGTCCTCTTGGTTCGCAGGCGCGCGTTCGAACAGCGGTTTGGCGATATTATCCGAGAGCAACGCCTGCAGAGAAGGAGCACGCAGGGGTCCCTGCCAACAGGCCTCCGCCTTTCCCTGTCGCGGTCCTTTCGCCGACGAGGGACTACACTGGACAATCCAAATCTGCGATCTGTGCCAACCGGTAACACCCAGGCACCTGACTGCAATGATTTGTCCCGCCAACCTTCCAGCCACTCACCCAGAGAGTCGGGTGGTGGAGATGTCGATCGGCCTGTAGCGACGGCTGCGGGAGTCGAACAACGGCAACCATCTATAGAGAGCGTGGAAAGCCTTGCTCGCCTGGATCAGAAGTCTTCAGTCAACTCCAATCCTAGCTCTCCAAACCTCAATAATCACGAGGAGGAGAAACCTACTCGCTTACATCGGAAGTCTTCAAACAACTCCACTCCTAGCTATGCGAACTTGAATAATCGCGAGGAGTACTCACGCCTTGCCTTCGCACCTGACGTTCAACCTCCTCGCGAACAGTCATCGAGTAGGTATCCTCGAGCGCGTCTTCTCCCACCCTATACGAACTACAGACGGCCGTCCGATCCGGCAGATCGTGGGCCCAGGCGCGGAGAGAATGCAGCCTCCTCTGGTCATGAGCCCTTGGCGTTCCTACGCCACGTCGGACGGAATTCTACATTTCCTACACTGACCGAGGAGGAACGCGAGAAACTCGGAGGTGTGGAATATCGAGCCGTGTGTCTGCTGACCATCATTGTACCCGTTTACTTTGTAGCCTGGCAGTTTTTGGGAGGGCTGGGAGTGGCAGCTTATGTGGCCCGTAACAAAAGCACAGTGACGGAGACGAATGGCCTGAGTCCATGGTGAATATCCCATTGCCCCTTTTCTGTTCAAGGCTTGAATTGATTGCTTTCTCCAGGTGGGCCGGATTCTTCTTTGCCATTTCCGCGTTCAACAACTCCGGCATGAGTCTTGTGGACGCCAACATGGTGAGGCCAGGATAGTCCATCCAGATTATCCATACACTGACCTCAGTCGGCAGGTGCCTTTTCGATCATCAACGTACATGCTCATCACCATGGGTTTATTGATCCTTGCGGGCAATACCTGGTACAGCCACTCCTCGAAACTAAATCCCATCGTGATGCCAGACTCATGAGGACTTCTAGCTACCCGATATTTCTACGATGGATCCTGTACGCAATGCTGCACCTCCTGCCCAAGCATCCCTACTTTCAAGAGTCCCGTGAGACTCTGCGTTTTCTGTTGGATCATCCCCGTCGATGCTACACCAATCTCTTTCCTTCACTGCATACCTGGTGGTTGCTGTGCTCCGTGGTCGTACTCAACGGGATCGACTGGGTGGCGTTTGAGGTTCTAAATGTAAGCACTGAGTGCCCACGCCGGAGCTAAGAATTGTATTAAAACCAGGCAGGTTGACAATCCCGCGGTAACCGCGATTCCGCTCGGCTCCCGCGTCCTCGACGGACTTTTCCAGGCCCTCTGTGTGCGCAACGGCGGCTTCTACGTCGTCGGCATTTCCGCGCTTCAGCTGGGTATGCAGGTCATATATGTGATCATGATGTACATTTCCGTGTATCCCGTGGTGATCACCATGCGCAACTCCAACGTCTACGAGGAGCGCAGCCTGGGGATCTACGCCGACGATCTGCCATCACCGTGGCAGGATCCAGACAGCCAGGAGAAGAACCTAGCCGGGAAGACACCCTCCGGTCGACTTTACTTTATTCAACAGCAGCTGCGGGCGCAACTAGCATATGACATCTGGTGGATTGCCCTGGCCGTCATCATTATATGTATCGTGGAGGCGGGCAGTTTTACCCGCGACCCGGTGACATATTCCGCCTTCAACATTATCTTCGAGACCGTGAGTGCCTACGGCACCGTCGGAATCAGCACGGGCCTGCCGGATCAAATGTATAGCTTTTCGGGGGGCTGGCATACACTGAGCAAGCTCATTCTCTGCGCGGTGATGCTGCGTGGCCGGCACCGTGGATTGCCTGTCGCGATCGACAAGGCTATTCTGTTGCCCGGGGAGCACCTCATCCAGGCGGAGCAGGAAGACGCGCACATCCGCTTGGAAAGGACGATGAGTCGAAGTCGAACTCGGACTATGGCGTAATCTCGGAAGAGGTTCTGTATATGTGCTGGTATGTGCTATCTGATTAAATAAATGTCCTTGTGGATGTCAATTGGTGATGAGAAGGGGACCTGTCAGGCCCATGATTTTCTGAAAAATGCAGATCACCAGTTGTGAGTCATTCCACGATGGTCCAGCCGTCATTGGCGAGAATACGAATTATGCTGGATCTACTTAATAAAGCTTAACCAATTTAAGTTAATTCCATCCGAGACATTGGCGCTTATATATAGCCAACCCCACTGGACGGTGGAGGCTGTCTGCTCAAACGCAACTCAACAACACCCACAATAGAGAGGTAGAAGTCCACTACCAGTTGGACTGTGGCTGCAGCCATCCCTACCTCAATGGCCAGCCTTTCTGCCTTTCTGCGCCATTTGCGCCTCAGATTCCTGGTCTCCTTCTACCGCCTCATTGTCAAAATCTTCGTCTCGCAGCCGAGGCCTCGCCCCGACTCCGTACTGAGAATTCCGTCACGCGATAGCAGCCGAACTATTAAAGCCCATCTTTATAAGCCCTCGGGCGAGTACACAGAAAGCAGAGCTTCCCATCCAGTCTTACTCAACTTTTACGGCTCCGGCTTCACAATTCCCCTCTATGGCGCCGACGACAGTTTCTGCCGGTTCATCGCCACAAACACCGGCTACATCGTCTTGGACGTCGAGTATCGACTCGCACCAGAGCACCCATTTCCAGCGGCGGTCCACGACATCGAGGACGCAGTCAAATACGTCCTCAACCGGCCGGAAGAGTACAACACCTCGCAAATCTCCATCTCCGGGTTCTCATCGGGCGGCACCCTTGCGCTCGTCGCCCCCACGCTGTTTCCGGCTGGTACCTTTCAGTCCGCCATTGCGTTCTATCCGGCGACGGATCTCGCCAGGGACCCGAGCATGAGAAAGCCCCCAGCGCCGAACGCGAAGCCGCGCTCGGCGTTCTGGACTCGGGTCTTCCGCGAAGCATACGTAGGAGACATGGATCCGCGAGATCCGAGGATCTCGCCTGCGTATGCTGATACGACCAGATTTCCTGGTAACATACTGGTTGTAACAGCGGAGTTGGACTCGTCGGCGCTTGAGGCGGAGGACTTGGCGAAGAAAGCTGAGGCTGAAGGCGTAGCCAGCGGTAGGAATGTGGTACTTCGGAGGATGAAAGAGTGCGGTCATGCATTTGACAAGAAAATGACGGATAGAAGCTGTGTCCAGGCTCGAGACGAGGCTTATGGACTTGTCGTGGATGTGTTGAAGAGGGTCGCAGGCGAGAGCGGTTGACGGACAGTCATAATGTATGTAGTAACACGGAATCAAGTTATAGTATCGCATCATCGATATCAACCATTACGCTGGTCTGAGTGACAGGTGTTCCATCTCGCAATTTGAGAAGCTCGTTAGTGACTAACCACTGTTGCGTGCAAAGCTGCCGCCAGAATAGAATACTTAATAGGACCCTGAACCATAGTCTCTGGGTGGCCGTTGAAGCCGATTGTGTCCCCTGTTGCCTTGTCCATTGTGAAGCCGTGTTTGCGAAGCGAGACAATCGAGTACTCGTCAAGGATCTTAGGGCGGGTGGAAGGACGGTCCTGTCGCTGAAGGGCAAATCCACTGGTTATAGGGATTGACAAGGATACGCAAAACAAGCACTATCACCATGTTAACTGCTGCTGAGAAAGTACTTTATTAAGACAGACATTAAGACGGACTTCAAGGATGATGGACGTCTAGGGATGGGTAAGGTTGGTTTGCAGAACTGTCGTAGATTTAGTGAAGTAAAACTGTCTTAGTATTCATTCACTTTACTCTCACCTTTTCACTAATGTCTGATGGCACTTCCCTTCAGAAAATCAGTTAGAGTAGTGAATGAGTATTGCCTCACTTTATCTTACGTCCTCTCGCATAAATTACTATCAACACAAAGAATCTCAGTCCAGTATCTTACACTCACTCACTTTCTTAACTTATCTTTGAGCGTCACATTAAAGATATAATCTGCATATTACAAAGCAAGAAGTTACTCAATATCAATCTGCTCAGCAGAGTGGGAGTCCAGCCATGTCACTCCTCAACCTCCCCCTTGACTTGCTGTACGAGATAGCTTCTCACCTTTATGACCGCGATCTGAATACCCTCATCCGCACCTGCTCTCCTCTCTACACGGTCTTCAACTTCGAACTTTACCGACGCGATGCCAGGCGGGAACAAAGTCAAGCGTTGTTCTGGGCCGTCCAGCATAACCAGGACAAGACACTACGGAAATCACTCGAGGCCGGAGCACGCGCACCATGGACAACACTGCTTTGCCTAGCCACTGAGCACGACTCTGTGGCTGTGATGAAGGTTCTTGTTGAGCAGGACGGCGTGGATATCAACATTGTGGAACAATTCGAAGGAATTCCACTTCTGGGAAAGGCTGTGATTGATCGTTCACTGAAAGTGGTGCGGTTCCTTCTGACGAGAAACGACCTCGATCCGAACGTCAAGAACGTAGGACGGACAATTCTTGCACATGCTGCCTATGTGTGCTTCAATGACGTTGTCAAGGTTCTCCTGAAGTGCCCCGATGTGGATGTGAATTGCATAGATAACTATGGCTGCACGCCACTCCATCTAGCAGCAGGGCAAAGCAACGTGTATGTGGTCAGAACGCTGCTCGCGCACCCTTCGATCGATGTCACTGTGAGGGATAATGTTCATCACTGGACGGCTCTCTCAGCTGCGGTGGATACTCTTCGCGGTGAGCTAGCCTGGCGGCCCGACAAGGTCAAGTTGAAGCATCGGCGGACAATACAAGCACTCCTTGAGCACCCTTCCACCTCCGTGAACTATGATACCGATCCAGATCTCCTGGTGATGTATCGGCACAGCGCTCAGTACGGATACGAAGAGATCTTCAAATTGCTATGGACAAAAGGGGTGGGGCTGCTCCCGGGAGATCTTGATCGCGCTGGGATCTTATTCTTCGTTGCGGAACACGGCCAAGGAGAGATCATGAAGTGGTTGTTCGCGAATGGTTTTGAGCCTGAAGCACAGACTGAGAAGGGCCGAACAGTGCTGTCGATTGCCGCAGAGCACAAGCAGATTGAGGTCATCCAACTCCTTCTCTCGACGGGCAAGGTTGACGTGAACTCCGAGGATGATGATGGACGAACACCGCTGTGGTGGGCTATGACCCACGGGTGGAGGAAGACTGGAACGGATGAGACTTTGAAATTGCTAATCGAGCATGATGCTACAATTCCGACCATCCAAGGGAAAAAGGCGGTGCTAAAGTCACTATACAGAGCTCTCGAGAATGGCAACTGTTTTCTATCGGAAATGCTTCTTGACCAACTGGATCAACACAAGCCCAACACCGGCATGACAAGACGATTGCTGCTATCAGCCGTTGCAAAATCTGGAGACACGTCCCTCGCGAATACTGTTGTGGAGAGAGCAAAAATTGATCTCAACGCGAGGGATTCCTACGGACAAACGATACTGGACCGGGCGACTTTCTATTGCGACCTCCCCCTTGTTGATCTGCTGTTAGGCCTCGATGGGATAGATCTAAACTCCAGAGACAGCAATGGGGATACTGCGCTGGCAATTGCCATGAGAGGACTTAGCAAATGTTCCCCAGGAGCCGAGCACACGCAGTTCTACGAAACTTGCGTAGAGAAATTGCTTCGCCATAAAGATGTCACCACCGCATCGCTGGGCACTCATTGGCTCATCGACTATATTATTTCTTACCTTGACGATGGAGGAGATCAAAGATTGATGAAACTTCTCATCCTCAAGGATGACCGTCTCGTCTCTGATACCGTTGTTCACGAAGTTGATGCACACACATTACTCGAGTGGGCTCAGCAGAACCAGCACAGGGCTATTGTTCGAGCACTGAAGCAAAAGGGAAGGCATATGCGGACGACAGCTGCAGCTGCGAGAGCTGAAGCCGCGACAACTGCAGCCGCGACAACTGATACTGCGACAACTGATACTGCGACAACTGATACTGCGACAACTGATACTATGACAACTGATGCTGCAACATCTGAAGCTGGCAGGCAGGCCAATACTTGGACATTTACGATGGATCGTTTCCAACGCGGAATGGAATTGGCTATCGAGGTGTTTCTGGGTGGCAGGTGATGGCGCTGGTTTCGGAGGATGTCCAACCCAATTTTCGCCCTGGACATCAACTGATTGACTTGAAACATGGGAGCTCGGATTTGGATTGGTGACGGTTTATAGAGGAAGTTATTTCTGGGATAATGCGTCTAAGTGTACATAACATCCTCGCAGGTGCCATCTCTTTAGTATCGGAAATGCATTAAGACTGGCTCATCTACTATCTCTCCCGAATCCCTTATGAGTGGGATATACAATAAGATTGGTGAGTGCCGGAAGGTATTCGAGACGCATGTCCAAGCATATCCATACTGTTAGCTCCGTGTTCAGCAACGTTTCTTCATACAGAGGGCAGAGCACACTGGCTCAATCGCACATAGCAAGATGTTCGACCCTGCTGGGGTACAGTACTGGAGTAGAGCATCTGGCAATCTGAAGACGGATCTTCTTCATGGATTGAAATCTGTGGTTGACTTATATTACTACGGTAGAATGCACATTGAATCAACCACGTACACGATCACAGAATCGGCACATTCTGGGCACCACCGGTAGACGACGTGCTAACCGTCACATCCCTCCATGCCTCCATCTCCTCCTGAGTCTTCTTCATCTCAGCCTCCAACAACGGAAGCGCCTCCGGTCCCAGAAGCAACCTCACCGGCAATGGCCGCTCATCCTGCCCATCAAGGACACCAAAGAGCGCCTTGGCGCAGTCATCCGCCTCGGAGAAGGACGCCTGAGCCGCCGGATCCATCATATACTTTATCAACCTATTCAGCGGACCGTCGGGGGTATCATACGCGGGATGCCTAGGGAGAAACTTCCCATTGGCCCCAAAGTTGGACTTGATGCCGCCCGGCGCGACAACCAAGAACCGGATATTCCAGTCGGGGTTCATCTCCTTGGCGAAGGACTCGGTGAAGCCCCCCAACGCGAATTTTCCGGCGTGGTAGAATGCGCTCCCGGGGAAAGTCATGTACCCGCCGATCGAAGAGATCTGCACGATGGTCCCGCCTGCGCCGGCTGGGTTGACTTCGCGGAAGATGCGCACGGCCTCCTGGGAGATGAAAGCTGGGCCCCAGAAGAGGGTGTCGAGTTGGAGGCGGGCGTCGGACTCGGGGATGGTTTCTGTATCGCCCATGAGGACGTAGCCGGCATTGTTGATGACCATGTCGATGCGGCCGAATTTGGTCACTGTGGCGGATAGGGTTTCATGGATGGCTGGCTTGGAGGTGACGTCCAGGGCGAGCTTGAGCACATTCGGACCATCAGGGAGGTAGGAGAGGGAGTCCACGTTGCGAGCTGTCGCCACGAGCCGATGGCCGGCGCTGTGGATGAGACTTGCAAGGGATTTTCCCACGCCGGATGAGCAGCCGGTGACTGTGATGTTAGTTAACGCTGGTGTATAGGGAGGGTGTACGTACTGAACCAGACGGTTGATGGGTCGAGCATATTGATAGATTTACTCTTCTTTGGTAATAGCGGACGATTAGACGTAAAGGGGATGTTCGTTCTATATATACCCATAATACCCTACGTTCCACACTGTAAGACATGCGGGACGGGGTTTGCGGATATAGACGGACATGCGGACGAATGGTGCGGGCTTGCAGCTGTCAGCATCTGATGCCATGGCCAAGATAGCATGATTCAAACCATAGAGAAGAATATCATGCTGCTTACCCGCATCAGAACCCCGCTCTCAGCGTGCTACACCTCGTCCAATAATCAACGCCATGAACGGCTGAATGCTGGATCGGCACTACAGGAAATTGGACACGTCGCCTGAGGTTTTAAGTGAAGCGATAAGATGATTCCCTGTCGACGTTATTGGTAATATCAAATAACCTTAACCTATAAAGGCAAATAACTCGGGATTCGGTTGGACTGTTAGTATGGCGTGACGATGTGGCTGAGCAACTGCTTGGCTCTTGAGAATCTCCATCCTGATTCTTGATTCCTGACTCATTCTGGCTCATTTTAACCATGTTATCCAAGTGAACGAGTCAGACAGCCTGGCTATTACCGTATGCTACCTGAGCTAGAATCAGCCTCACGATACCACTTGCATTCATAGAGAGGGGTATATCCAGGAAATAACAGAACTGGTAGACGTCACGACTCAACAAGATCATCAATTAAAGAAAAGATGGAATTGCACAAAACTCGTCTCTTTCCTCATATTCCCCCTTCTTCCCCCATAAATACTCCTCTATCCATTCTCGATGCTACCGTTGCCCGATTTGCTCCAGCAGGCGCAATATGGCTATTCGATAGCCCCCCTGAGAATATCACAGAAAGCGAATTCATCAATCGCCTCGAATCCTCTTTCGCGCAAACACTATCGGACTACCCCCAATGGGCCGGTCAGCTACAATGGGCCCCAGTTAGAGAGGACGGCCTACACACCGAGCGCTTCAACCGGCCCATGGTCGTCTACGGGACGCCTAATGACCCTGGCGTTGAATGGCGTGTCATCAAACGAGACGACATATCGGTCGGATGTCTAGTACCGTCAGCCATAGAACGAGCTAACGCAGGAACCTGGAACGGGGACGATTTTCCCCAGAGAGATTTCCTGTGCGATACCCCATTGGCATTGCATGATCTGCGTGAATACCAGGGATTACCCGGTATGCAAGTGCAAATCACGCTATTAAAGGACGGTGGATACGCAATTGGAATCCGAATGGCGCATGTCCTGGCCGATGCACAGAGTTTGATGGTGTTTGTGCATCAGTGGGCGGCTGCAAGTAGGGAGGCGTTTGGTTCAGAATATACAAAGTCATTGATGGGCGCTCCGGCCTTTAATCCAGCGCTCCTAGACGCCCATGCTGCTGGAGATATTGATGGTCCAGCGCCGGATCCGAGACTGATTACTGCAGCGCGTGAACTCCCACTGCACCGGTTCGACTGGTGGAAGATAGACGATCCGGGATATCCTAAGGCAATGGTGCCCAATACGCTGAACTCAATGCCTTCTCGCGAGGTACTGGACAGCATCGAGCTGACTCCGTCGACATCTGCACCATGGACAACGTGGGACTTGTCAAGGCCAATTCGCTATACGCAGATCCATTTCTCCGGGGATCAGCTGGCACAGTTCAAACGGAAAGCGCTCGCCGAAAGTGAAGGTCGACGAGACATCTCTCGACTCGACGCATTACTAGCTCACCTCTGGATCTCCATCAACCGCGCCAGGAATCTCGCCAATTGCCCCGGCTCTGTCTTCATGGATCTTTCCATCGGCGCTCGAACACGCGTCTCTCCTCCCCTACCCGACACATTCCTCGGATCACCGCTCTTCCTCACGCACGTAGGCGCATTAGGAAAGACCCTTTGCGCTGCATCCATCGGAACCATCGCCAGCCAAATCCGACAGACACTGACCCTATTCACGCCGGAGAAGATCGGCGCGATGCTGCACGATGCCGCGTACGAGATCTCCCCGCAGCGACTGTGGCAGGCGTTCTTGGGGTCTCGACATGTGCTTGTAACGTCCTGGCTGCGGCTGAGAGTGTACGAAGTGGAATTTGTGGGAGGAATCCGGCCGCGGTATGTGCATGCCGTTTTGCCCAAGCTGGATGGGGAAGTGCAGGTTATGGAATCGGGGGTTGATGACGGCGGGATGGATGTGGCACTGTATCTGGAGCGAGAGGTCATGGAGAGGTTTTTGGCTGAACATAAAGCAGTTGAAACTACTCCGTCAAAATAAGGTATATCTTCAATGTTGCTGCCTACCTACGAAGAATGTTATAATAGAGGAGGCAATTGCATTCGCACAACCCTGATGAAAATTATCAACGATGAGTAGAAAGTTTTGCATTAGAGACCTTCTGTACATCCGTAAGCTACTTTGCAAGAGAATATCAGTGTCTAAGTACTATGGCTGAGCGGACTGGAAGGTCTGTCCTCCACACTCTATGGTAGTATGCGCTTTCTTCTTCTTCCTACATCTGATATACACTACAACTGCAAGCCGTTGTGTAAGGTAATTTGTTAGGGTTTTCTGTTGATAGCCAAGCCCCCCGGGTTGAAGTCAAGAAGACCGGTCTCGTCATCCTTATTCTCATGGGTCTTGCCCAGAAACATATTCACTGCTATGAAAAGCAAATGCGAAACGTATTTCTTCGCATAAAACTGAGCATGCTATCTCATGTGTAGTTCGTATTTGATAAGTCAAGACCTCTCGCTTTGAAGATGGAATCGGGCAGAATGCATTCCAGCATATTAGCGTTAACTCAATACAATGCTATTATGGCCTAAAATATGCAGAACAGCAGGGAACGATTTCAGGATCAATGAGTCTTATCCACAAACTTCATGACCTTGTTCCCCGTGCTACTCTTCTCAAATCCCGCCAAGCTGTCAAGAAATGTGATGCGAAAAAGGTGTCGATTCTCAGGGAAAACATAGAAGAACTTCTCCAACCTCTCGACAAGGGCATCTTCAGCCAAGAGCCGTTCCCCGGCTGCCGCGCGAAAGATGCGAATTTCCAAAGTCGGCTGCGGGGACGAGCCGAGATGACCCAGGACGACTTGCCACTGCAAGATCCCGAACTCGACGGTCTGCATGAGAGCGACGATGTTTCGGAATTCAAAATACTCGCCGAACCATTTGAAGCTGAACCGGGGGTCGCGGCCTACCAGACGCAGGACTCGGAAGTGCTGAAGCTCGGCCTCGGGAATGATGCTACCGGCCGTCGCGGGCATTGGATGCAGAGATCCAATGTCGCCGGTGATATACCGCACAAGGGGGTTGCGCAGTCGCTGTAGCGAGGTCTGCACGACGATGCCTTGTTCTCCATCGGGTACGGGTCTAGGGACCGATGAATCCCCGTCCAGAACGGACGGATGGAAAATCTCAATCAGCACAGCACGCGTGTCAAAGACAAAGTCGGTCGTGCCTGAGGGCGTATGAGCCCCCGTGAGTTTCTGATTACTGATTGCGTAGGGCCCCGCCTCGGCACTACCTAGAATCGAGTATATGTCGACGGGCCCTAGGTTGGCGAAGACGTGGCTCCTCTGGGTCTCCGTCAGCGGCTCGGAGGTATATATAATCTTGTTTAAGCTGATCTGCTGCCTTTGCGACTCCGGGAGTCTTGCAATATAGTCCACGATCTGGATGATCTGACTGCTATCGCCCGTCAACACATTGGCATGGTACTGCGCCAGGGCGCCGACAACCTCCGCTGGCGGCATGCGGCTTCCCGCACATAACACGGAGGCTCCCGCATTTTCCAGAATCTCGCTCATGAGATCGAGCGATCTATACAGATATCCGGAAGTATGGGTTGAGAGAACCCAGTCCTCGGGCTCTACTAATCCACACGCCGCGATGAACGCGCCAAACGCTGCCCGTTGCTGGCGGTTTTCCTTGGAATCTGTTGCAAACATCATTGGGAACCCACCAGAGCCTCCACCGGTGGTGCTGATGTAGGAGCTGCGCCGATAGCCATTCTGTGCGCATGTGTCAAATGTAAGCCGCTCGATAATTTTATACCTACAACTCAGATATCAATGGATGCTGTGTGTGTATTGAGGGTTAAACGGAAACCTACAGGTCTTCCTTGCGGAGTAAGGGCTGCGAATCGAAGTTTATTCCCGGGGACTCTGTGGCCGCTCTCTGAAGAGCTGCTTGGATGGCCTCTGGACCCGGAGGGTACTTGATGTCGGAATTGTAGAATGGATGAATTTTCGCAACTTCTAGCACTGCGGCTAGGGAATATGGGCCGTCAGCCATGACGAATAGAGACAAGAAAGCAACTTGTGTATGCGCACTGAATGCTGCGATATACCCTAGGTAATGTTGGCAACGTTGGCGTCGTCAACGACTCACTAGAAGGGTCTGCATACCATATAAAGATCTTCTTAGAGTCAGCGCAAAGAGGCTCCTCCAGCGCTATATATAGAATGCACTATTGGCACTATTGGTACTATTGGCCACTATGGAACCACTAATGCAACTACTCTGCATTAGAATCGCTGATCCTTCAGCCGGGATCTGCATATTGAAATAGAAGCCGAAACTCTCAATTTTCGTTGAAAGGCAGGCAAATATCTTCACCATAAAACTTAGTGTGATGGCTGTCAACTGCAGCTGCAGGGAAAGGATTCGAATTCCAGCGCACGCGGCGCAAGTGGCGCTCTGGATCCTTGATCGGGTTCCGCGCATGCAGCCAACGGTGATTGTCCAACAAGAGGATGCACTCCGAGGCTGACAGTCGGGTGTGAGATGGAGGGTCATTTTCACCGCTGAAAAGCCACGGTTTCAGCCCTTCCAGAGCAGTGGTGGCTTCGGAAGTCGAAGGAGTGATGAGATCTTCTCGAAATCGCAGCCTACAAGGTCGAGGGCAGTTACTGGCTGCCAATAAGCGCCGATTATGTAGCGGCTATCGTCATGTTTGATAAATTCAGGGGCACAGCAATGCGGTAGTGGGGTTTGAGAAGAGCGGCCGTCGTGGTCGGGGAAAGGTGATGATCTAGTTGAGCAACATTCATCACGGAGAGTGTGCCACCGCCACAACGATCGTGTTGGAGAACCTGAAGGGCAAAGAGCCGTGGTGGGGAGTCCTCGTAACTACAGTCTGCATGCCAGGGAAACTCCTGCATGGTCTCCGACCGGGCCTGATGTATAAAATGATGGCGCAACTCATGTATCCATCGAACCATAGCAGTAGCTTCACAGAACCCACCTTATCAAGCGGAGAATGCGACTGTCACTGGATGCCTCGCGCATATACGTAGTCGTTCAACTCAAACCAGTAGAAGTTACATCCGCAGTCTCTTGCATCCCAGATTGAGCCCACAGTGATTTGGAAGCGCAACCGCATCTGCTTTGAGAATGTGATGACACGCTCACTCCTTTCAATTGCCCTTATTCTCGAATCTTTGTCACAAAGTTCGAAGCAGGAAACCAGATAGGCAAGGTCTGTGCATGGGATAGATCGTTGGGTCAATTGGAGTACCATCTCAAACTCGTGAAGAATAGCCTGGGATAGCATAATAGCCTCTAGGTCACGTTGCCCATAGGGATGATATAGGCGATGAATGATAAGCAAGGCGGCAAGACGCAGGACTCTGGACTGTGCCAATATTGCCACCACCTCGGCTTGGGTGAAAGTGAAACGATCAAGAAAGTCGACAGGTGTTGACGGCTGCCATTGATCGACAGCGGCGTGTATTGCATTCAATCTTTGACGCAGCTCTGGAAGCACTGCTTTTGCGTGTCGCATGGAGCAGCTTATTTCACAGATGTCGTAGAAGTAAGTTAATATCGGGGAGCTGAGTCCAAGATAGCGATCGACTCTGTCTTTTCCATCAAGGTCAATTCTCATTGTCGGGATGTTTGATCGCAAAAGACACTCAAACGTCTCCGTACTGGTCAAGACCATAAGAAGGTCTATCAGGGAAGGGTCCAGCGTTGATAGATCGACATGTTGAGATTTGAGGAGGCTCAGTGTATAATGCGAAATGAGATACGGTCGACCTTCTGCAACATGCATCGCAAAGGTAACCATTGCGACCCCTAGGATCAGTGCCGTTACCAGGTCGTGCTCGCATGATATTCTGAAAGAGCGAAGAGCAGAAAGCGCCAGGGCAGCACGGCTGTGCCCTATCTCACTACTTGGCTTGGAGTGCTCGGGGATTTGATCTCTAAAAAAGATGGCAGCACATGCAACTGTAGCATTTCTGACGACGGATATCGGTTGTATGATATTCTGGACGAACAAAGAGTGATCTGACTCGTGAAAGCTTGGACACACGAGAAACTTGTCCAGGGGTGACGGAGCCAGAATATCTTTCATCAAATTCAAGAAGTGACGCTCCACTGGATCCAGATCTGATAATATCCTTGGATTACTCGCAAGTCCTGCATTTCGGGACAGCCATGCTGGAAACGGAGTGAGCGCCATTGAGGCGGACGAGGTTGGAAGCGTATAAGGCACTTTTTTCGACATGTTCGATTTCCGCCCCGGCTTTACAGCGCATCGTACTGTCTGGCAATACTGTCCTATGCGGGAGCATCTTTCGCATGCAGCAGAGGGATCTGACCTTCGGCATTTCTCTCTCACTGCATGGCATTGATCACAGGCACGCTTGGTGGCCATGATGGCATTTCTAGCGGTGATCCTTGGCCATATAGCTTGGAATCACGGTATGTCTTGGACTAGCCGTCACGATAGTTTACTGAGAGAATTTAGAGAATTGTTCAGGCACAGAACCATCTGCAAAGACTGCAATAACGGCTGTGGTCGCCATATATTCAGCTATCCGAGGAGGAACGGGTGAAGGATGGAGGGAAGATCCAAAGCTCGAGGCCAGACACTGCTTGGAAAAAGTCGGGTGGACCTGCCTTTTGGGGAATACCAGTCATTGGTAAACCGAGGGCTCAATGGCTAGTTAACTGGTCAACCCGATTTGTTTACTCTATCCCCCATTCCCCATCTTCTTTCTGGCCTTAATTAAGTCTGGGGTTTGTGTGCATACCCACTCCAGACAGCAATCCCCCTCTACCCTTTTCATCTGATACACGTATACTGACAGTCTACGATTGTTCCTGCCATATCACTATTGATGTCATGCATATAGACAGTCGTAGGCTCTCGCAAGACATAACATTCCATGCCGAATCTCGTCTATATCCTCCCAAAGTCCTGGTCAATACTTGGATCTCCCCCACAAATCAAAACATCTGGTTGACATCTGGCAACGATCACTTGAAATACTCATCATTACTCTTCGCCCTCATTTCGACGCCAGACCTTAACCCTTGCGTGTAGAAAGATAGTCGGGATAATGCTGACAGCGACGACGAGCGCAGAACAGATATCTGCACTTGGAGCGACTCCGACATTCTTGAACATGGGAGAGAACCTGAAGGAAGGTTAGCTGCACTGTGGAAGGTACCACCAGGGTGATTGAAGAGGCGGTTTACCAAAAGGGGCCAGTGTACCCCCAGATCTGGCGTACAAAGGTGATAAACACACCAATGCTGGCGGCCTCCTGGGGGTGGTAGTCAAGAGAATAAGTGATCATGACCGTTGTTACCAGCTGGTTACCGACCGCACCAATGGCAGTGCCGATTAAAACTATGATGGGGTACTTGGCATGTCGAAGATCGTCGGGAGTGACCGCGCATAAGCTACCCAGACCTCCGAGAGATACAGGAGCCGGGGTTATTCTTCGCTGAGCGGATCGAGTTGCCCGGAGAGGAATGCGCATAGTCTCCATTGATGGGTTGCTCCAGTCAGGACTGACGATTCACCATGAAGGTGTTGTACCCCGGATATCATCCCCTTTAGTCACACTCACATCCCATCCCGGCACCACAGGGTAGCAAGCTGATGGGGCATCGTCCTTGCCAGCACGGCACAACCAGCTTGTCCAAGTACCGAGCAGCTGAGGACGACGTCGCATCCACTATCTACAAATTGTCTCATGGCAGAAATAGGGTTCAGGGTGGGTAATGCACGGGGGCGGATGTCTCATGTCAAGCACGCCAAGCCGGTCTGTTTCACGACATATGATTCGATATTCTTTTCTCCGAAACTGGTGCCTGCCCTGGTTTGGATATAGACATACAGTACCCCCCAACGATATGCAATTAGAATACCCCTTTTGTTTCTGAGGTCGTATCAGCCCGATGTGGTGCCAGGATTTCGAACCCGGCATTGGAGCAAATCTTTTATTCTAGGACTCTCAATGGCTATCGTGGACCACAATAACCATGTGATCATTAATTCATTATGTAGCGTTTAGGTCTGTGTATTCATTGACTTGGACCAGCCTTCCCCTCTGGCCAATAGCTCTTGCTGAAACCTTCCGGAGGGATACCATCTGAGGGGCTGTAAGGTAGTTGTCGGACTGGTAAACATATACCCGACCCAAAACATAGGCAGCGATATGCCAGTGTATATATATGGTATGCGTATCTGCATTCTACCGATATATCAAGCTGCTACATATTTTGCCTCAAAATAGTTCAAGTCATGAAGATGACAACTCTCAGAATGAGATTCCTGTTTGCAGCCAGCCTTATTTCGCTTGTCCGGGTAGGGACAGCAACACAAGGGTCCAACTACAATGTCACCGAAAGCTTCGCAGAAGCGCATAGTTGTGGCTCCAAGTGCCAGGCTGCCTTGAACGAGGCGAATGCAATCGACCTCGCTACCTTTGGCGAAAATTTCGACTTTGATTTCTACGAGACAGCTGCCAACTTTTCCGGTTCCAAGCCAGGCGACCTCTTGAAACTCCAGCCTGTGGACCCTGTAACTCTTCAGATTAATGCAGGGACGACGGTCTATCGCATTCAATACACGTCCCGCGACCTCGACGGGTCACCAGTGCCCGCTACTGGTTTCATTGCTCTGCCATATGCACCGGCCAAGCAGAATTCTAGCACGTATCCCGTCGTGGCCTACGCGCATGGAACCAGCGGGATCTACCGCGGGTGTGCACCGTCAAATAGTCCCAACCTTTACGACTATAACAGTTGGCAGCTCCTCATCGCAAGAGGATATGCGGTCGTCGCGACCGACTATGCTGGCCTGGGAAACAATTACACCCTTCACAAGTATGTTAGTTTCCCGGCGCAGGTGAACGACATCTATTTCTCCATGGTCGCCGCTAGAAAGGCTTTCGACATCTTCTCGGACACCTGGATGGCAGCTGGCCATTCCCAAGGAGGAGGAGCAGTGTGGAAGTTGGCTGAGAGCGAATACGTCAAGTACGACAAACACTATCTTGGCACGGTTGCACTGGCCCCAGCGGCCAAGGTCATAGACATGTTCCTGGCCGACAGGGACGAGGTCACTTCCTCTGGCTACTTGCCCCTCCATGTCAAGGCGTATCAACGCGTGCACCCATCGTACAATCTGACTATCTTGTCGGATATCATGCGCGACCGCATGGTCATTTCCGACACAGCGCAGCTTTGCCTGGATGCCGTAGCCGCCCTGTCCTCCGACCTGACAATCGACGAGAGTATCTCAAAGAAGGGGATCAACACAGACATACCCCTCCTGCTGAAGTGGCAGAACGAGATGGCTCCAGCCTCGGGGGGCCACAACTCTCAGCCCCTCCTTGTCGTCCAGGGTCTGAATGACACAGCCGTCGTGCCATCCGTAACTCGGGCTCTATGGAAACGGTCCTGCAATGACGGAAATGAGATCCATCTGGCCGAGTATCCCGGGATGAATCATGATCAGGTCATTCCTGCGGCCGCACCAGAGTGGCTGGCCTGGATGGATGCGCGATTTGCACGCCAGCGGACTTCTGGGACCTGCGCTATTGTTCGGGAAAGGCCATTCGATCTGAAGTATGTGGAATTGGCACCGGGAACCTAATTCCCTACTTCATGTAAGATCCTGAGCTGGAGATTCCTGGTGATTGAAATCCAAGTCAGGTTGTAAATATAGCCTCGTTGTATAGTATTATATCGACCCCCGTCTCGGGATCTGCTGGATTAGGGGGAAATACTGGGATGTCTGCTTTACAGTGGACGATGATGGAGGTTTTGCGCAAGCTTAGCAAGGTTAAGAGAGAAGACAGAAAAGAGATTTAGGTGACTGGGATATCCACAATTTCATCGCAAATTCTCTGTTGTCCATCGGTGTTCTGCAGCTGAAAGTGAACAGCGCTATCCATAGTACCCAACGACACATATCCTGAGTTCACTACCCTTGCGTAGTCTAGCCATTTCATCTAGGTGGTTAGTTCTTGAGACTTACCTTTGCTGCTTCCCCATGAATGATCAAGGAGATGTTGCGTATTAAATCGACAAGAGACGAGGACGATATACCAATATTTGTGTATTACGTGATAGTGATACCGAGGATGACGATGATGTTGATTGTCTGAGACCATTACAAAAACCTACGAGAGAGATACATCAATCGACGGCTAGGTTATACGAGGACACATTCAAAAGTATTGGGTCTCTACGAGATGACACAGACTCTGAATCAAGAGCAATCTATAGAGGAGGCGTGGCTAATTTCTGCCTCGGAAGAAGGGGGAGATGTTTCGCTTTGTTGAAGTCGAGTAAATATTTCCATTCGAATTAGGGACATGATGGTTACTCTCATACAGAAAACCATTGCCTATTCGGCTTCAGCATCCCACACCAACTCCCCTTCAAACCAGGTCTTTAATACTTTGACATTTTCAAAGTCGGCAACCTTCTCTTCGCTATCGCTGACAACATCCCTGTCTAACATGATGAAGTTCGCGCGTTTCCCTACTTCAATACTACCACTGACTGCGCTCAAACCCACTGCTGCAGCTCCCTGTTTGGTCAACAATTCGAGGACAAGTCTAGCTCCCAAGGAGACTGGATTGCTTTGGGTTCCCCTGACGGCGCCGCCTGTCTTAACGTTGCTTTTGATGGCCCAATCGCCCACTCGTCTAGCAACATGATGTATCTTTGGTAACAGACAAGGATCGCCGCGTGAGCCCCAATCTGACCCGATCGTGATCGGATATGCGTGCGCTTCTAGAAGCTCTACAAAATCCCAGTTCATGGCTCCGTTACTGGCTTGGGTAAGTGGGTGGTCAAAAAACGTCGCTGGTGAAAGCTCGGCGGTCACGTTCTGTTTTGCAAAGTATTCAAAGTCATCTGGATATTTTGTTTAGAATGATGTCTTCCATGTTATAGATTTTAGTCCAAGGTATACAGACCAGGGTGGATCCCATTGCAGTGTGCTATCTCGTGCTTAGTATTGCTTCCATTGTGTTTTCTCGCCTCATTAATGGCATTTAGTGCTAGCCTTGTACTGCCTTGACCGGTAGCGTGTATCTTGACCGTGAGACCACGCTCATCGAAGCGTTTTACAGCATCAACGACATCATCCACGAGGATTTTTTGACGCTCAACATTTCCTTTACCGTCCAACCCGGCGCTAGAGAACATTGGTGGAAGAGGTACTCCGTCGAGTAAGATTTTTACGAAATTGGTGTGCACATGCTTTGTTGCGAGTCCAGGGGCACGCTCAATCAGTGCTTTAAGAGAGCTTTGACGCTCACTTCCGAGAAACTCGGGCGCATAAGCTGAATGAGCGGCGATATCCATTTTCAGAGAATTGTCATTGTCCAGTTCGCGAATAGCGTCTAAAATCACTGTATTAGTTGCTGCCTCTTGACAAGAAGTGACACCTGCTTGATGTAAGCGATGAATGGCGGCCTTGATTGCTCGTTTAGCATGCGCTAGCTTCGGATTGCCCTTTGAGATCATTGCTTTGCTCATTGCCAGCTCCGCCAATTCACCGGTCAGACTGCCGTCCGCGCGCCGACTGAATATCGCACCCCTCACGTCCGGCTCATTATCTATGTCGTAGCCCGCCTTCAGCAGACCAGCTGTATTGAGGAATGCACTATGGCCAGCTCCACCATGTATGACAACCGGCGTATCTGGGAAATCGCGATCGAGAGAGGCGCGATCATATTCCGGAATGGCAAAGGTGTGTCCAACGACCCAGTCCTGAAACGCATGCTGGTAGGCACACGTACACTGGCCCTCTTGCATACGCTGACCGATATTATCTACAGTCGTGTCTCCAGCTAGACTGACTGCGCTCAGATATGAAATGCCAGCGGAGAGTAAATGAACGTGAGCATCATGGATACCGGGCATTACAAAGCGCCCGTTCAGATTGTACGTCACATTCTGATTAGCCCTGGCCTTGGTAAAGATTTCTTCTGTTGTGCCCACTGCCAGGAAGTCGCCTTCGGGGGAGACGATGAAGGCCTCCACTACCTGGCTAGAGTCGTTGAGAGTATGGACCCTGCCATTGTAGTAGGTGACGGCGTCTTTGAATGTCGCCATGATTGGAAGATGTCCATGAAAATGGAGAAGAAAAGTAAAGAAGGCAGAGAAGGCAGTAATTGGTTAAACAAGATGTCGGAATGGGTGGACTATGTATTTTATTTGGGCCAACAGCCTCCTTGGCCAGGCGGTCTGCTGCGTCATTTCTAGGATGAGGCGAATGGGAAGTCAAGGCGTTTGCTTGTCGGTACTGATGAACTTTTAATGGGAAATGATGATTGTGATGGTATTCGGTTGATTCTTTTATGGATAGTTGTTATGTACAGATAAAAGGGAAAACAGGAAAGGAAGTGAGGCAGTTGCGCACTTGCGCTTAGTCAGAGCTGTTTGCATTGTTTGTACTTCCATCCAGAGCTTACCTTATCTTGGTGTCAAACCCCCGGGCATGTCCATCGGAGAGAATATCAGCGGGGCACGTCACGACTCACACGTGGCGGCTTACAGTAAGAACTAAGAACTAAGAACCTTGGCACCGCCGTCCTGTCGCGCCCGCCGTCCTGTCGCGCGGTTGTTATACTTATACGAGTTATACCACTTTCCTTTCTGGTATAGGCTTATAGCGCCATGTCGGCTGCTTTATATAACGTCATGACGTCATAGAGTCCAGGTGGAGGGAGGGGAATAAGCTGAAATGGATGGGCGAGAGCGGGCCATGTTGTCCAGGCTTGTCTGATCCAAGGAATTAAACCCCACTGCTTCCACAGATGCCCATTCCCAGAGAAACAATTCAGATTTGCCACTTTCCTTGCTCAAGAGTTAAGTTGACTCTCTATCCTCTATCACGACAAGGTGCTAGAACCTGGACGAATTCTGGGATATCCAAGCAGCGAGGCTGGATGTATCTGAAGTCCCATCAGAGATCCTCACCGGATTTGGGCACTGGCTTGAGCATAGTCGATTATGTCGCTCAAGCGCTGTGTATTGTGTTGGTATCAATCTGTGTGCTCTTGAGGTTTTATGCCAAGCAGAGTGTGTGGAAGGCGTTTGGCTGGGAAGATGGCGAGTGTGATTCTATCAACAACACTGATATAGCTACTGACTTGTTGCAGTCATGTGTCTGGTTGCATGGGTATTTTCACTACCTTACTCTCGACTGGTATATCGACAATTAATGAGAACTTAGATTAGCGTTATTGGTTTCTGTGTTGGGGGTCTAATATGTAAGAGATTATTCTACCATCTCTGACCACTACTTTCTGACTGATGGAGATGCTTTTCTTGGAGGCGGCTCGCATGAGTGGGAATTGAATGACTCGCAACTCCGATCTCTCACACAAGTATGTATAACTAACTGACTTCCACTTTGATCATTTCTGATCTTCCTGGTAGGTTTTCTATGCCATGGCTCTGATCTGGGTTGTTGCAGTTGTCTTCATCAAACTCCTGCTCCTGGTCATGCTGAAGCGCATCTTTACCCCGCGCCAGAACATGGCCCGTTTCATCAAAGGCCAAATTATATTCCTAATCGTATACTATATCGCTGTATTCATTGTTCGTGTTTTCGCTTGCATACCAATCTCGGCATTCTGGAACGGGGGTGGTAGATGCGTCAACTTAGACGCGTTGTTCCTGGTCGATTCTATTGTCAGCCTCATTACCGACCTAACTATCCTTATATCACCTATCATCCTCGTCTGGTCTCTCCATTTATCACTTGGAAAGAAGGTCAGGGTTGCCGCCATCCTTGGTGCAGGCGGTTTGGCTGTTATGATAGGGGTATACCGCCTGCCTCTGTTTTTCGTCCCATGGAGAAAAAGTGATAGGACAGTTTTTAATATTCGCATTATATTCACAGGGTATGTTGATCTGTTGCCTGTCTATCTGTTCAAAGTAATATTGAAGCAGAATCATCTATTCAGGATCGCGGAGCTCGGCATCGGTCTTATTTGCGCCTGTCTTCCTGCCATCAACGGTCTTGTTATTCACAAACTACGGACACGGTCTCAAGCACCAATCTCGAGTGACTCCCAGTCATCACCGCCCCAAATGAGACAAAACAATTACATCTAAATCAATACTTAGTTGATTGTTGATCTCACGAAAATACAAGATGATCATCCATTGGAAATTTGGGCTACAAATTTGCTGGCTGTGCTTCGCCCAAGAAACTTGCTTGTTTCACCTGCAACAGAGCTGGAAAAAGTCGTGTACCGGAGTGGGCATACGAATCTCAAGAAGTGCAGTATCTGGATTATAATCCCACCTGTGCTTGTCAGCCAGTAGGAGCCAGCAATCATCAATGCCAAAAGCATACTGCACTTTGTCAAGGTCACCGAATATTTTCATAGCACGATGCACGACAAACATGTCAGATATTTGCTGGTGCTCCAGAGGGGTTAAAGGAAGGAAGATATTCCTGCCTGGAGGACTGTTCCAATCCACATTCAAATTGCAGGATTCCTGTGTGTTTGAATTTTTGAGAGATTGTCACTGACTTGGCCATACTTTGGGGTTTGCAAAGACAGCACAGCTCAAGAAACCATGCACCTCTCCAGTCTCCTTATCAGTTACTGAGCGGGTCAGAGAAACATAAGCTCCGACTTAAGTTTCACCTATTCAATTGGCTCTGGTGGCTGCTTTCAAACAGGTAACCACCACCAGTGATAAGGGCGACCTTCCCTTTCAAGGGGAAGGAAGTTGCGCTTAGGCGAACCAACTTTTTTGGGCTGACAAAATTTTCAAGAGAAATCGCTGGAAGGTACAATTGGGTTTGACCGTTTGAGAGATTTGGTCCATTTGGAAGATTGCTGAGTTGTGTTTCCTAGGCAAACTGCAAACACATAGACACACACAGAGCTTATATAGATTCTGACTCTCTTGTTGTTGAAGACGTGTGGGAAGGAATTATTACCATCTATAATATGTACATGCCTCTTTCAAAGGATACAATCATACAACAGTGTCGTAATCATCAAAATTATGTAGAAGATGATAAGGATTGTAAATATGGACGGATCCGGTCTTTGCCGCTGTCACAGTCTTGGCAATAAGTGGTGACTCGGTGGCTTTTTTCACCTGTCAGCCATCAAACCACTACGCCAAAAAGGTGTCTAGAGTCTAGACGACCATTTCTAGCATAGTACGAATGGTAGGCATATTCCTGGTTGACATCACCCTAGACGGACTCGTCATGGTGTAAGCTTGATAGTAGTATTAAAGCCATGACCCACCCTGCATATACAGTGAGATCTTATAGTGAGATTGAAAGGAATGAGAAGTGGAGACAAAGGCAAAAAGTAATTAAAGCTAAAATACGACAATAACAGTCTATACATGTGATGGATCTTAATCTCTCATATAGGTCCTGTTTAGGGTATGTTAAGTAATAAGTATGTAATAGCATGGGTGCTAGCACTGCTAGGTGCAACCTTCTAAAATAGCTCAATTAATGTAACCTATCACTATGCCTCCCCTTATCTTTCCAGTTGCCTTTAGATATAAAGCGAACTAAAATTATGTCATTGAAAATGATTGTGGTCTCTTTAAATTATTTTCTGTCCTAGTAGTTATGCTACCTGCAATCAGCATCTCATTGGGTGCCTCCATGCCCATGGTGAAACATACCACAGAATTTCCCTGTCAGGCACGAATCCAGAGTACAATATCAGAATCGATATAATCAGAAATCTAGAGTTATGAGATCTTAGATCAAAACACTATCAGGTTTAATGCCTTGCATACAGTAATGGTATCATTAGTCCGAATCAAGTCAAACCTGAGATATGTACAATCATGGCAACTATGGAACCAACTATTATAGCGAAACAGGGAGAGTCATGGAACAAAGACTAAGTAAAGAGAGCATCAAGCTAGCTAGTCCTGTTCTCCTTCATATGTTCAAGATATCTATAATCACTCATTCATACCGGTGGGTCTAGAGGCTTTGTAGCGAACTTCCCTTTATCAGAGTCAAATACACTCTCCGTCTGGGCGATGGTCCTCATCATTACTGATGGTTCATCCAATCATCATGGACCTCTACCACAACGGGCCAATGGGTCACATTGCCGGCTACATTACCGCCGTATGTCAAGTATCCAGTAACATCGTTGATGGGCAGCTTCAGCACTTCTGTGTGGTTACCGAAGACCCATACCATCTGCATGCCCCTGTACGTGCATCCCGTCAGTTGAAGGTTCTGAAACAAGCATGTACATGAGAAAAGGCTTACATGGCCATATGCTCCTCGATATGGCAATGAATCATCCAGACGCCTGGGTCCTGGATTCTCAACCGCCATGCTCGCCAACCCATCTTGGTTCCTGGAACGCCTTCGGTCAAATACCGAAATAAGGGGGTCGTATCGCGTTGAGCAGGATGCCATCCCCGCATCCTCTTCTCATTCTCCTCGAAGTCGTACGTGCCGTTGCCGCTGCCGATATCATAGAAGTGCAGGCCGTGCGCGTGGAAGGGATGCGTGTCAAAGCCACCTGTCGCTTCACCAGTGCCATCGCAGACATTCTGTAGAACGATCTCGAGTACCTCACCAATCTCTGCAGGCCAGGCGTGCACCACGGGATCAACGCCTCCATGTGCCAGGGCACGCTCCATCGAGGGGAACTCGACGCCGTCGTTCTTGTAAAGCGAGACAAGGTACGGCTCCCTGGGGATGGCCGATGTCCAGGTTACGTTGTTAAAAAAGTAACGTTTCTTGCCATTGACTGAGACCTGCTGGACATCAATGTAGACTCGACGGGTCACCTCTTCCAATGTGGGGAAGTTATTGTCAAACAGTGGTTCAAGAGTGTATTCCAACCAGTTTACGTCGGTGGGCGGGAGGGTCAAAGGTGGTGTTACGGGCGGATACAGGGGCTTTGAATGCTTGGGACCATAATTGAGGATCGCGTAATTCGTCGCAGTTGTTGGTCGCTCGCGGCTCTCAACTTGCATGTAAAACTGGCCAGATTTGATGTCATCTCTCGTCCGTAGGAGCGCACTAAACGTTTGACCTATAGTCACCTGCATGAAGCTGACGTCTACAGGTTTAGTGTATTGTCTGGAAGACGTCAGTCTGTATCGCAACAACATCATATAGTTACAAGGAAATATACCCGTCTGCTTCAATTACAGTCAGGACATCGTGACCTTCAATAGCAAAGGAGGAGAACGTAAGCGCTGTAGCACCGATGAAACGCAATCGATAGGTCTTGCCAGGTTCGACGTCGATGACAGACAAACTCGAATTGCACGGATAGCCGCTAGCAACACCTCCGCCCTTGCCATTGATTAAAATACCAGCGGTCTCAGCGAAAGAGATCGGATTAGCGAGTACACCGTCAGTGACGGCGGCATTCGTCCCATTGAACACATCGGTGAAATGTATGATTCGTTCCTCGTCATATTCATATGGGGGCCGACACTTGTCTTTGACGATCAAAGGACCATTGACAGACACAGCCTGGATACCGACATGACTATGGTAGTAGTAGGTGCCAGCCATACCTACCGGGACACGAATCTCATAGTCGAAGAAATGCATCGGGGGGATAGGCCACTGGGCAGCCTGGGGGGTGCCGTCACTGAATGGGAACAATGCCATCTTGAGTCCATGCCAGTGCTTGAATGCAATGTTAGTCGAATAATCTGATCGAGGCATCCTAGGCTTACCATGGTGAGGTTCTGGTTCGGCATGTCATTATAGACCCGAATCCACGTCGTCACGTCCTCCTCCAGATAGATCGCTGGGCCCGGTGAGGTGCCATTGACCAGGGCGACCGGTTTCGTGGGCACGCAAGGTTGCGAAACATTTTCCCAAGTCACACGGAGAATGAGATCAGGGACGAAGGTCTCGTCATGCTTGACGACCCGGTGGGAAGTCGCCAGAATGGTAAAGCATGAGAGGATGAAGAGAATAATGCAGGACAACTTATTCTCATGCCAAGACATTGTGACGAGACAGACAAAAACGTCGGCACCAATACTTGAAGATCAGAGTTCAGAACTTGCTTTGTAAGGATAGGATATAAATCTGAGCAACACACGCTGCCGCTCGTTTCTTCACTCCACAGTTGTTCGGCATCCTGGTGCCGTCGAACCAGTCTGATCGATTATCCATCTCGGCGAAATGCCGAAGCTATGTGAGGTACGTGACATCGCACATGTGGAGTTCATTCTTGAGAATGGGTTTAAAGCAGCAACGCAGCCCGTACCACCCCACTGACGCTAAGTTGGAGTCAATGAATAGAACATGATATCCTGGCCACATGGCTTACTGAGTGTATGATTAAAAACCTCAATGTTGTGGAGAATGCCGGGAGAAATCCATGGCTCACTGATTTTGGTGGATCACCTGTGGTGGCTGGATTCCGGAAGGTATGTGTAGGTACCCTCGTGCAGTATTGCTTGGCTAACCTGCGTTCTGCGCACTGACTGATTAGACCTTAAATTATACTTTCCATATCTTCATCCGATTGGATACTCAAATGTTTTGCTGGCCTTGCTTTACTGTCAGAGGAAATGAAAGCCGCCTGTACTCTTAGTAGGGATGGCCTAGCGCTTCCCTGCCTGCCTTCTCTTCGGTATACTCTCCTTCTATCAATGTCCAACCTACCCATGACTTCGTTCAACAGCTAAATCGACGTAGAAGTATTTCCACAGCGTCAGTGTCCCGATTCCCGAAGTATGAAATACGGGCCACAACTACAAGGCACCAACAGTTCAAACAGTGGGTCCAGTTCGGAACTTCGGATAGCACGGGTAGTTCTCGGCCGAGCATTAAAGTAAGACATCATTAACTTAGCTCTTAGAGCTACGGATGTAATCCTCCGTGCGCAATAATATCCGAATTCCAACGCCGTGCCTCCACACCACCACATTAATTCCGAGCAGGTTAAAAAGCTCCAGAAGAGGGGCAGATCCTGCTTTGGACTTGGTCATGCTCTAACAAAGTGTCAGATTAAAGGCATTCACGGAGCGGCAAAAGCATGTAATGTCCTTTATCTTACACAGCCGCTAGGCTGTATAGATTACATTGAGAAGGATGCTAGATAAAATGAAGGTTGATCCGAAATCCCGAAACAAGCCGGGCAAAAAAGCTTAGCATGCTAAATATCAATATTTGGACCCATTGACCCAAGCAGCTGCGGGATTCTACCCCATTAAAAATTACCTCAATTAAGTGATTAACCCGCTAATTTGATCACACTCCATCACCCTTTTCACCGCACTGTTTGGAAAAAATATATTAGAATCATAATTAATGGGATATAAATCATATAATTCAATATGCATGGCGGATATCCGCCAACCTTAATTCTATCTGCGGGAGCTAAGCCTAATTGAGTTAGTCTCTGAATGACAATGGCTACGGAGACAACCAAGTGTTCAGGCCCTCAGGGTGGCTGCCCATTTTGAATTTTCCGAGGTCCGTGGCGGAACTCTGGCAATTGAGGTCAAATAGTACGTTGGCTGGCCCTGCCTGGTTCGGATAACACTGACTAGTCTATCAGTTCCTGCCCTAGTGCGCCTCGCAAACATTATTATTGCGTAACCGGCGGGGAACGATGGCAGCGGAGTACATCCGAGGACACTGACCGTACCGAATACAACGAGTTGGACGTCGCCGCTGCCTCCCATTTGGAGCGGTGTCTGATGGTTCTGGCCGCGATGTGGGGCTTGCAGTATCAACTAGAGCGACCGAGACTCAAACAGACCGCCGACTCGGACAATGAACCGGAAGTGAGGAGAGTGAGAGCGAGAAGAACAACCGGGACTGAAGTATTGGAATGAATCATCTCCAGAGACGTTAGCGGCGAGTTCACCTGGCGAGACTAGATCATATACGTCGGACCACGCCAACCGGTGATGAGCGAGATTTCGCTACGGGAGGTACTAGAGCGATACCCTCTACCACCCGGTTATCACTTATCAGAGACTGTCGTTTGAGACGGCCGAGTTCAGGTGGCGTGTGAGATCGGGGCTTCGGCTCAAAGAGATCGGCATGGAGCGGAAACTAGGAACCTCTATAAACATCTCCATTTATGCCATAAGAAATTCTGCTCCTTGGGCGGAGCGAGATCCTTGACCAACCCGAAGAAATCAATAATCCATTTAAAAGGGGTGGAAAGGGGCGATATCTCTGGATTGATACGAAATCTTGGTTTGCCAACTAGGATGCATCTATTTAATTTAATGATATATATGAAGGTTAATGCTATACTAGTTAAAAAGGAATATTTAGAGATATATAATAATAATAGAGATTAATTAGCTTAGCCTTATAAAACTTAAGATTAAACCAACTGGTTTCCTTCTTACAGGCCACACACTCTGGCTAACCATTGCTCTCCAGAGATCCAAAGCAGATGTCTAGTATATCTCGAACCGTAGCTGCAAAGTCCCCTAAATTCTCTACTCCATTCCTAACCCACTACTACTTCTTCAAGTCCATTTTCTCTTTCCTCCCCCACAACTTAAGCCACTCCTCGATGCCAATGCTTGACTTTTGCAGTTCGGCCGCACATAGAGCACGGATCTTACTGCATTGGATAACTCGCATGGCTCGTCGTATATTGCGGCTCGTCGGAAACTCCAGGGCTCGTTCGACATCCTTGCTACCGGGAACATTCAAGGCCAAAACGATGGGGTAGTTGAGTTCTCGGTTTCGCAGATCCTCCGCCAACGAGCCCTTGAGGTCTGCGTACTCAGCCGAGTAAACATTCTTGCAGTCATTTTGTACTTGAGCATACCATCTGACAATCATGAGATCAGCAATTGGACTCTCCTCCGCAATGGTCGAAAAGGGAGACGTTTGAAGGACATACGCAATCTGCGTCAGAGTCTCGTCCATGGAGCGGTTCTCCAACACCAGATGACCCAGTAACCGAAACAGAGCGCCTGTCTTAAGGGAGGCCATTCGACGATATGCGTCTTTCCTCTCGCGGTCGTCAACTGGGAACCCACTCACCCCGTCCCTGCGCCATACCAGGGAAAGATCCTGTCCCTCCAGGATCTCTTCCAGATCCTGCATCAGCCACGGAGCCAGACGAGGAAACTCGATGGTTGTTCTCCGGAGAATTTGCGTCACCCGGTAGTAAGCGCGATTTGCTGTTTCTGAAGGGCCGTAGATTCTGTGGGCGGCAATGTGCCCTTTCCGGAGCTTACTTCCGTCAGATATCTAGACTTTTGGTCAGCACTAACCCTTCTGGGTCTCAATCCATTGACCTTGTTGTCAAGTACAATAATACATCGTCTACCAACATCAGACACAGATGGATTGCGTCCATGATCTCATTGACAATCTCATACTTTGCTGGGTCGTCCTTCCGAAGACCTGGTGATAGTCTTTCGACAAAGGGGGCCCAGTGCTGATGGCCGTAGATCTGACGAATGTAGCTATATGGACATTCGTGAGAGGTGATGCTAGCAGGGTTTTTCTTTCCGGGGATGTGGTAGTGCTCGGTCGACTTCCATCGAGCTGTGACAAGATAAATGGTTACTGTCACCGCGTAGGCGAACATGCACAGTTCCAAGAGCCAACCGGTCAAGGGATAGAGGACAGGGAGACCCCAGAGAATTAGTGACCCCATTTTGCTAGGCAAGCCTGACCAGGACAGAATAAAGATCCTTCGGGGTCTCATCCAGGACGCAACCACTTCTTATTCTGAAGGTAAAGCCGCAAGTAGCAGTAGGGAAAGCGTCAAAGTATTGATGATGGTGTTACATTCACAAGAGTCGATTCGGCTTGAAAATCAGCATGTGCAGTTTGATGTAACCCCCTAAATGCCGGCGTCGCATCTATAGCATACGTCAACTTCGGAGAATAAATTGACAAGTAGCAAGCCTCACAAGCAGTTACTTGTGTCACCACCGAGTACTTCAAATGCTAGTACAGATCCCGCTCTACAAGCTATCTTTGCGACAGCTGTTATAGCGAAGAAACGCACCAGCTCAGAAACCTACAATCACAGTCTGTGTCTCTTGTGAATTGAGTTTGAAATAGGACTACAATAAGATGGATGGCTTTGGCGATGCCAACGCACCGCCAGCCTACCATGCTGTTAAGCCGATTGCCGACCTCTTCGTCCTTTTCATGGGAGTCGGCTGGGTGATTAACTACACCGGGATGGTCCACAAGTCATTCCAAGATCGAACCTATGGAATGGGAATCATGCCTCTGTGCTGCAACATCGCCTGGGAAGTGGTTTATGGGCTGATATATCCGTCTCCAAGCACGCTCGAGAAGAGTGTCCTTTTAGCCGGCCTCACCATCAACTTTGCAATCATCTACGCCGCCATTCAGTTTTCCCCAAACGAGTGGACGCATGCCCCGCTGGTGAGAGACAACCTCGCCTGGATCTTCCTCGTTGGGATCCTCGGCTTCACCACGGGCCACCTGGCGCTCGCGGCAGAGATCGGTCATGCTCTTGCCTACTCGTGGGGCGCGGTGATCTGCCAGCTGCTGTTGAGTCTTGGGGGTATCTGCCAGCTTCTCTGCCGCGGCAGTACGCGTGGCGCTTCATACACTCTATGGTAGGTGTTGTTTTGAGTTCTGTGAAACCACGCAGCTAAGAATCGCAGGCTGTCTCGCTTTCTTGGGTCCGCGAGTACCGTCATCTTCGCATTCTTGCGGTGGCGTTATTGGCCCGAGTCGTTTGGGTGGTTAAACAGTCCGCTCATCCTGTGGAGCTTGGGGGCGTTTCTTTTATTAGATGGGTCGTACGGCGTATGCTACTGGCATGTGAAACAATATGAACAGCGTCTTGGCCCGAAGTACTCGGAAAAGGGCGAGTGATCCATTGAATGGTTGGAGAGGGGGAAGGGGGGGCACATAATACATTTATTAGCTAGGTTCAATGATTGGAGGTCATCATCAGTTTGTAGCATTACCAATGAGGCATGGAACAACTGCAGTGTGGATATTTTATTGGATTCTCAGGAACGAGTAAGTAGTAGTAAGTGATAAGTTATGGACGTATTATCTAGCGTTCCGTGTGTGCCGTGTGTGACAGTCTGATACCTGCAAGACCTGTCAACCTATCAAGTCAAAATGAGCATCCATGTTGGATGTCCGGGCTCAGCCATTCCCACTGCATTCAATTCAGTTCCCGGTGAGTTATTAATGCGTCTATCACCGGGAATGGCCATCGCATCTCCAATCATGATTATCATGGAACAGAGTCATGTATGACAAGCATTTTCGGGACATTTTTCATCCAATAACTGTCCCCTATAAACTGGCCAGCAGCTGAATATATCCTATATCACATGGGAGAAACATCAAAACGGCAGATGTGAGAATAACCAAAAAGGAGAGCATGGGCACTTCCCTTGTCAGGGCGTGTTTGATACTTCGACGATATGGAAAAATGCGGTTTCACTGTCATCATCGTCGGTGGCTCGATTGCTGGACTCACACTAGCACATTGTCTAGGACGCGCGGGAATCAACCATATTGTACTCGAGAAAGGGGCTGATGCTGCTCCCCAGGTGGGTGCATCTATCGGCATTCTGCCCAACGGAGCCCGCATCCTCGACCAGCTCGACCTCTACCGCGAGATTGAGCATCATACAGAGCCGCTGGAGACGGCTACCATCTGCTATCCAGATGGGTTCAGCTTTACTTCCTCCTTCCCAAAGCTGATACATGAGAGGTAACTGAACATGGTCCATGAGAATGACCTGCCCCGCTCTAATTCGGAGGCATATTTTCCATAGGTTTGGATATCCCCTCGCCTTCTTGGACCGGCAGAAAGTGCTGGAAATTTTCTTCCGTTCATACTCCGACAACAAGCGTATGCATCTCAATTCCGAGGTCAAAGGCGTGGAGGAGACCAGTGACGGGGTGGTTGTAACAACCACCGACGGAACCAGATATCATGGTCATCTTGTGGTTGGTGCCGACGGCGTCCATAGTGTTGTCCGGTCAGAGATCTGGAAGGCATCACCCGTTGTTACAGAAGCTGAGAAAAAGAGTGAGTCGTGGCCTCTCTCCCGACATATGCGTCAGCTGATTACTTGCGCCGCGGCGCAGGCATGACCGTAGAATATAGCTGCATCTTCGGGATCTCCCTTCCCATCGACGGTCTGAATGCAGGAGACCAAGTCAATGCGTTCTTCGACCGTCGCACCATCGTCACCATTCAAGGCAAGGGCGGTCGTATCTACTGGTTTGTCATTCAGAAGCTACAGCGGAAATACATCTATCCCAACAGTCCTCGTTTTACCAGCAGCGACGCCGTCGCGGCAGCGGAGCGTTTGCGAGACGTGTTGGTTTACCGGGATATTACGTTCGGGGCTCTTTGGGATCGCCGCGAGACTGCATCCATGACCGCGCTGGAGGAGAATGTCTTTCGGACCTGGCACCATGGCCGGATGGTTCTCATCGGTGACAGTGTTCACAAGGTCCGTCCTCTCTGCAACTGATCTGGCATATGAGTTAGTTCTGACTGATGATAGATGACCCCAAACCTCGGTCAAGGGGCGAATATGGCGATCGAGGATGCCGCCGCGCTGGCAACGCTTTTAAACAATCTCCTCAAATGCGGGGGCAATCTCAATCTCCCAAGTGCTTTGGAGATTGAATCTGTTCTACAGCAGTACCGACGAGCCCGCTACAGTCGGGTTTGTTCTGTTTATAGCATGTCCCGGTTCCTAGTGCGCATGCAGGCCAGAGACGGTCTCTTTCATACTCTGTTCGGACGCTATTACGCCCCTTATGCTGGAGACCTCCCTGCAGATGTAGCGTCAGAGTCAATAGCAGGCGGGGGCATATGTGAGTTTATATCCCCGCGGTTGTCGAAAGATCGCTGGAAGGAGTATCACGGCAGGAGAGGAAGTGGGCTAGTGTGGCTAGGTCTTGTCTTTGGCCTTGTCCTTCTCCTTTTATTTAGCCGCTACAGAAGACACCAATGGACAGATACTGGGACCCTCTGACTAATTAGAACCTTTTGACTCTTGGTGGTTAATATTTAGTAAACAATTCAATCAACGCCATAGTGCAAGCTCCTCCAGAAAATAAGGTAATCGGGTGAGCCCTACTGCTGTCAATACCTACGGTATACCCATGTTATAGTTTTTAGACTGGATTGTCTGTACCTGGACAGCCAGCCAATCTACCTGATCGACTGCATGACTGAGCTGATCATGCGGATCTTGCCGCACAAGCTCCCCCGCGTGCTTCTCCGGGACGTAAAGCTGATCGCAGATGATCCCATAGCTGACCGGAGAGCATCGGGATCCAAAAGTGACGACGCCTCGCTTGAGTAGCTGGATGCGATCCAGGACTAGACCGTGGACGACGGCGAGCTGTCTTTGCGTCGTCAGCATTGAAAGTTGAGTGGATGGCAAGACTCACGGTTCCTCGGCCATTAGGATTCGCAATGGCTCTTGAACTACCATGTCCATTCGACATCCCACTGCTGTACCTGTCCATCAGCCATTTGCTACAAGAATAAGCAAAGATTGAGAGTAACTTGACGATTGACTTAAAGAGTGATCTACTCCTGGAGAGTGTCTGGCTTCTGCTTGGGTACTTAAGAAGAGGGCATTGATGTGGTGTAATCAGGTATTCATTAGGAGCGTGCTATAGGTCCCATCATGTAATGCAATAGAATCACATTTGTATTCCTAGGAAACTCATTCTTCTCTAGCACCTGAACATCATTTCTGATTGTCATTGAGGTTTTCCTTATTAGATTTGGGGAGGCTTGACGCTGACTATGAGGAGCTGGAGAATCCTCATCGACAAAAACAGGTTCGAACTCTGCGCCATCTCGGGGTTTACAATTATAGTAACGGACGAAAAGCTCCAGCTTTTCATCGTTATCCACGAAATTGTAAATCGGCGACGATCGGATGTTCAAGGTACCGGAATTGTCGAATTTAGCCTGCAGGAGACGGCCATGCCTTGGCCCAAAGAGCGAAATAACGAGCACCTATTTACGATATAATGTCAGCGCCGTTTTATCATAGTAGAGGCATTACTAAGTCTGTACCGGGAACAGCGAGGTCTGCTCGAACTCTGGTTGGGCGAGACGGCACTGGATTGCATTTGCGATAGGCCCCAGCTCGCCATGAAGCAGTTCATCTTCTTTAGCCTCCGCCCCAGTGCAAGTCACAAGCTTGATATGAGCGCGAGTCGTCTTCGGATCCTCAAGGTCGTCTCGCCATTGGCAGATGGACTCAGCATTCCATCTCGGAAGATCGCTAGGCTTCAAATGTCCAATTCGGAGACCGTACAACATTCCTTGTGGTCCATCATGGAAAGAATCCTCAGCCCTAAAGGAACAGTCCATATATTAGTAGATAGTTAAGCAACCATAAAGCGAGCCTTACTTGACGTGATGCCAGTGCGAGAGGTATTCCATCGAGAAGGTATCTTCACCCCCATCCTTCTTATCCCCCTTCTTCTCGTAGTAGCATTGGACGATATTAAGGTACTCCAGAATTTGACAAGCTCTTTCCCACATGCGGCAGTCTTCCGATACCTCGTAAGGTGCGAATTCATTAAAAGTCTCCTTAAATTCGCAGAAGTGGTGGTGATCGTCCTCGGGAAGTTCGTTTTTGTCGATTGTGTACTCTTCAAGCTCCTCCCGGGTTAGAGGCTCGAAGAGACAGGCTTCGGAATCGATGAATGTTTGGTCCTCCGGATTGAAAGATTGAAGGGAAACTCGAAGTTGGGTGAGTTCAGTGTGCGTATAGGCAGGCTTGGACTGAGACTCAAGAGCTTGGACAATGGATCGTGCTGTTAGCTTGTACTTGTCTCTTAAGGAGACGCGTTCCTGCGCCAGGTCAACAGGAGAAGAAGCCATGGTGCATGGCAACGAAGAAGGCGATGAAATTACTGAGAAGGGGAGAGAAAAAGATGGTTTGTGGGTGGACTTAAGAGTTAGGAGGTGAATATGTAGATAAGTCTGACGAAATGCAATGGTACACTTATCAATAAGGGACCTCCTGCCTCAGATAGTCAAACATTGCACAAGTGCCAATATATTATCATATGAAGTATTAGGGACATCCAAGAAGTAATATACAGTGCTAACTGTTCTGCACCTGCACCTGCACCTCCTTAGCATTCTTAACCAACCGCCCCCTGCGAGAAACAGAGCACAAAATGATCGAAATAATCCTCTCCCATCTGCATGCAAACCACCATTAGTCAATCATACTCAGCGACTGGCACACTACACTTACGCAACAAGAATATTCAGTGCAAAGACAATAACCTCTGCCTGCTCCGCCACGGACGGGTACTCATGATAGACAAGCCCCCAGTAAAAGGCAAAATCCCCCATTGCGAGAGACGCAGCCCCGATACCGCAGAGGATGATGACGATGATGTCAAGAACGGCCGTCGCCGTGATGAAGCCGATATACCGGAATAGCAAGAACAGGGCGAGGAGGTCCGTGACGATAGCCAGGGACGCCTGCAGTTGTTAGATTTGTTAGATGCGAGGAAAAAGGGTGGCTCACTGTGGCTAGAACGACGGGAAGCACAATCGGGGGGTCCTCGTCGTCTCGTACTCCTCCCCATCCGGTTGCCAGGCGGGCTGTGACGGCGAGAAGGGCGATTGCAGATGCGCAGAAGAGGATGCGCAGGCCGAAGTGAATCCAATCCCTTCCGCGAAGGGAGTCGGGGCCTGCCATGATATTGAAATTGTTGAGTGTAGTAAGTAGAATACAATTAAGATGTAAAAGTGGGAATGGAGGCTCATTTTAAGAAAAGGAAGAATAACTTAGCCCATCTGAGACACAGCGAATCAGCGCTTGGTTGTTATTATTTAGTTAGACTTTAGAGTACGGAGTAGTACTACGTTAGCTAAATGTCCTTGATTGAGGCTAGCCTCGTCGTTCGTATAGCGCAGACTGGATTAATGTGGATAGACTGTATACATATCTAAAGATTCTTAAAGGACTGGATACAATCAGCTTTGGTCACTGACAACATCGAATCCAACAGACTCTTCCATCTCACCTCGCTCAATTCCTGTGCATTTCTGAATATGTGCTGCCAAGAACAGAAAACGAGCCTGGACTGGGCGATTGCTTTTAGAGCGCAGCTAAGCTGTCCTAAGACAACTAGTGCTAGCTGCCTGGAACTACTCTGTTTTAGTAAATGCTTCAAAGAGAATGGCCTAGGGTCCAGGGGCTCAACACAGCCAATCATCACTGAGCATCCAGAATTCATCTCGCTTAAATCCGACTCCTTTTAGGGAATTTGAATTGGTTACATCGCTTGTATTCTTCATGCCATTATCACATAGCTAGTGGACTTTACAATGTCCTCGTCGGTGAGAGCAGCCCATCACAGCATATACCTGAACAGAGGCGACCGATCGCCCATCCTAGCCAACTGAGCATTATCATACCCCGAGACATCCATCTGGTCCCGTTTCTTGTTGATTCGCTGGTACGACAACCGCAGGATCACCACTGCGATGATTCCGACCACCGCAAAACCCAGTTCCAACGAGTGGCCCAGGATATAATTGGGTGCGTCTCGCGCGCGGTAAAAGTTGGATGCCATGGCTGCAATAATTAGCATTTTTCTGTCTAAAGCATCGAAAGAGACGTACCGCCGGCCATATTACCCAACCCGATATGGATGGCCATTCCGGCCGCTCGCTTGTAGTCCCCGGCCAGGTTGACGCTGAGCCAGGTGACGTTTCCTGGGAAGGCAGGATAGATACCTAGCTTGTCAGACTGGTTGATATTCCTTATTTGCTGGGGAGGGGGACTTACCGACGACAGCGACGAAGACACCAAAGTAGACAACCCCTGGCACTCCTCGACCCGTCGAGGCAATGACAATGATGAACCCGATGGCAATCAACGACATGAAGAAGAGAATGAACGGAGACCGCTGCTTGCGCCGATCCGACAGCCAGGCCGAACCAATGGCCACAATGGCCGCTGTGATATAGATCGGCACCGTGAGCAACTGCGCCGTTGAAGACGTATACCCCAAGTCCTTGATGATGGACGGCAGAAAATACGAGATACCGTAGAGAGGGGTGCAGATCCCCCAGTACACTGATCAGTTAGTCTCTGGGCCATCGCTAAAGCAGAGGGACATACTGAACAAGCCAACATAGATCTGCCAATCGGTCAACGCATCAATCACGTAGCGCACGCGGAAGCGCGATTCCTCGTGGACTGTTCCGTCCTGCGTGGTGTCGCGGCCGGATTGCGATCGCAGTTTGTGAATCACCCATCGGCGCTCTTCCTCAGTCAGAAAGGTAGCCGTCTCGGGGAAGTCGTGGATCGCAAACGGGGCGACAAAGGCGACCGCAACGGTGAGAAGGCCCTCCAGGATGAAAATCCAGCGCCAGCCCGCATACCCGCCCACCCCGTCCATTTTCTATCTCCGTCAGCTTGTGTCATTGCGGGGAAGACGGAGACATACACTGATCGCGTAAGCGAGAAGTCCCGAGAACGCACCGGCGATACTGGCCGAGCTGAAGAAGAGAGCCTGTCGGTACTGGGCTTTTTCTCGGGGATACCACATGGTAATGTAGTAGGCGGTTCCAGGGTACAGACCAGCCTCTGCTATGGTCAGCACTAGTATGCTTCTCGGTTTGGATGCAACTCACCAGCAACACCGAGGAAGATACGCGTGGACAAAAGCCCAGCATAGTTGTGAACAACGCCCATCAACGTCTACTCCGTCAGCAGGTATCCTCCTCATTGTGGCAAATCATACATACCATGACAATCCCCCAAGCAATCATCAAAAACGGCAACCATCTCGACGGCCGCAACTTCTTGAGCAGCAGATTACTCGGCATCTCAAACGCACAGTACGTGAAAAAGAACACCGTTACTGCGTCCGTCAGCACCATCACATATCCCTCAACTTTTGAGGCAACATACAACACCAGCTATACTCCTGACTCGTCAACCCCAAATCCTCAACCAACCCTTCGATCTTCGCATTCCCGATATTCCCACGGTCCAGAAACGCCAACAGATACAAAACAGACAGCATGGGAATCAACCGCAGATCCATCTTGCGGAGCACGCGTTTCTCCTGCTCGGGTGTGAAGTGCGGGACTTGTTCTGCATCCTGGTAGTGCTTCTCACTGACGGAGCCGGAAACAGGCGATTCGGTCTCGGCTACATGCTCGACGCCCATTGTGGTGGGTTTCTCAATGTCAGTGTCGGTTGCGTACATGGTGACTAATGATGCGGTGCAACCGTAATGGAAGGAAGAAGTGAGAGTGCAGGGTGTCGATCTACTTATACAATTGTTTCTGGTTTCCCCGTGTTGATCGCTTACCCCAACTTTTACCCCAGATTGTGGGGTATTCCAGGGACCCTGACGGGGCTATTCAGTTTTCTGTCCCGGTGCTGTCATTCCAGTGGCCCAGCCTGCTAGTGCTAGGTCTGCCGAGGCGTGGCTGGCGTAAGTGTAAAGTTAAATACCGGCATGCTTGATGCTGATAGGGAATTAAGAAGCGATTTATCAGCAGCTTTCATGAGGGTGGAGTAGACTCGTATTTACTCGCCAAGCATGGCATGATGAGAACGTGGGACAAGAAGATCTATTGCGCTATTCGATTTATGGAGGTCTACACTTTCTATTAGTCATTAATTAAATGCTATCCTTGATCTAAGCTAATGCTAGAGACATCTCGTATGCATCCATACTCCTTGTTAACGCCGTTGTAACTACAACAGTTAGTATGCAAACAAAGAGGGCTAGGGAACGTACCTGGTCCATTAGCAATCATCCTCCGAACAGCCCTCCAGACATCCACAGCCGTCACAAAGGGTGCCACAGGCCAATATTCGCGAATCGAGTTCTCGAACGCCCGGAGCACTTCCCGTTGAGGAGAGTCCTCGGGCTGGTTGTCCATCACGTCAATAGCCCACTCGGCGATAACCACCCCTGGAAAGTCAAAGTCAATATATTTTTATTATTTATCGTACGAAGGATATGCTTACCGCATGGGATAGCGACCATGGACGTCTGGTTCCGCCGGCTGATCACCCACGGGACCATAGCGGCTCGCGCAAAAGCAGCTGCTTGGACTAAATCTCCCTCGCGGAGGACCTTTCGCATGGCTGAAAACTGCCTACTACGCATGAGGTCCATCGTCTGCCGGATGTCCAGAACAAGGGAGATGCGCAGGTAATATGCAGCTGGGTAGCAGAGATGATTGAGGGCCAGGTTCTCCATGCTCGTCCGGTCATGGATCTGAAACCATTGATCTAAAGCATGCTGGAGGTATGAGTTTATCTCGACAACGTCGAGAACTGCCTCCCGTCGGAGCCCATCTATGTAGAGTAGAAGCCCGACTATGAGACAAAGAGAGGCCAGGCCATTTAATGGCTGGGGTTTGCCGAAGAGCAGCGCCTCCACATTCTCTGACCAGCTGCCGGGCGATCGACTCCGTGGGTTCTGATATAGTGCATGCCATTGAACGGCTGAACGAGCATTCCACAGCGTCTCCGACCAGGGGAATTCGATCAGACTGAACGGAAAGTCCAGGACATTGACGATTGGCTCGTATGCCACCGACCACAAACCACTCACAACGATGAAGCAGAGAATTGATCTAAAGGTCAGCAATGCCGGTGCAGTGGTCCGCATGGCTTACCTGCGGTGAGATTCTCCCTCGATGTAACTCTTCCATTTCTCCTCCATTGTAGACGCCTGATCGACGAGATCCATTGCCGGGCCCGATTCGATAACTCGCGCGAGGTTTATCAAGCTGTCAAGGCTGCCAAGCGTAATGTCGCTCTCACTAGACTTGCCTCCGGGTAGACCGAAGACACAGTTCAGCAAGAGCGTGGTGAAAATCCAGATAGGTATAGTATTGTTTTCACGGGTATAAAGCGTGTTCAACCATAGATCGATAAGCTTGTGCGCATTGGAGAAACGATTTTACCTACGTGATGAGCGACAATGCGACGGGAGGCCTCAAACAGCATTTGACCGACCTCGGGCTCGTCACAGTACATGGCGCCGTCGGCGAGAACACCAATAGCGATAGCTACTCTGTCAGCGGAATATACTCAAACAGGAAGAAAACTATACCTGGTATTTGATAGTTTTCTGATTTCGGATGAGCGAATGGAAGGTTCTTATGAGGTATCTCGAAGAACATGTGCCAGTAGCGGTAGAGGGACTCCATCTCAGGGATCTTGAAGCGACGGGAATGTTCTTCACCCCCTGCGACATTAATACTCTGATTGAATTAGCATGATCCGACATTTGTATCCGCAGGACGCACCCTCAAACCCTCAAGCGCTTTTTCGATTCCCAAGCGGGCAGTCTCATTTCGGTCATGTTCAAAGATTGCCTCACTCTGCGGTGTGCACAGCCTTAGCGGTGTCGGAAGACTTGTAGATAATGGAGATCTATTCAATGCTGAGAGGAGCGAGGCGAACTCCAGCCCGCTGGGTAATTTCAACCACGGAGGAGTCTCGCTTCCTAGAGGCGTCTGGAGGCGAGAGTCTCGACGGCGATCGGAGATTATAGAATACGCATTCTCCTGAAATGCAGGACTACCTAGAGCTCCGGTCAAATAAAGGCTTTCATGTCGCTGTGTCTCTGGCGCTAAAGGAGCGTGCAGTGCTGGTCCCGCCGGCTCCTCAGCGAAAGAGGTGAATGGTGGTCGACTCGACGGGTCACCTTGAACAGGATCAACTTGTCCTGGCGAGTAGGAATTCGGATGAGTAGCTGCAGATGACTCTAATTCTACTATCTCTGGTAATGGGATGCTTGAAGTCGCGCCATGGCGGGTGCGTTGGTGCCGGTCGTGCAATTCCTTGCGGGAAAAGCTCTCTCCACATATTCGACAACGGAAAGGCCGTTCCTTGGTGTCTACATTACTGTCAGCAAGGGTTTACTAAGTTTTCGACAGTCGAAACAAGACGACGTACGCCTCCTCACATGGCGTTTCAGGTGTTCTGATCGCTTGAAGCTGAGCCCGCAGTAAACACAACGGTGGGGACGGGTAGGGTTCTCAGGAACAGTCGACATGCCGGTGGGGTGTAAGAGATCAACTCGTGTTTCCCCATGAGATGCTTCTAGACGGTGGACTCCCCAGCTGATAACCCCAGTTCCAGTGTCCTTGGGGAGTCGCCAAGGATGGACACAACTCTGGACATATCCTGTGGGGGCGGCACTGCGGGGTTAAGATCCACCAGGTCTGTGCATAGAACGTGGGGAAACTTTACGCTTCAAGCCTTCAACAAAGCTCAAATCATTTCTTACAGTGGCAATATTCTTGAAGGCAAGGATGATGCTATAATGGTCGTCCCATTGGATCCGCCTCGAGTACATACATGAGAGCGCTACCCCTCGGCGTCTTCATACTCCTCGACTCGACAATCAAATCATTTACGAAATAAGTACTGTAGTAATCCTTACCGTCTTCCTGAAAATCTCCTCCCCAGGTAAACGGACCACTCATCAAGATGACCCGCCTCGGGTCAGCAATGGACAGCAACCGACACACTTCCATCCTCAACCTCGAGATACTCACCGCCCCCTCCCGCGCATCAGGATGAAGAACAAACATAATCTCCCACCCATGACGATTCACCCGTAATCGTTCCGTATCCGACGGTTCCCGGAACGTCCACCCAGAGCTGAGACTCTGGTCGCGCGGGGAATTCGACGATCCCGCCCGAGGCATCAGGGTCTGCTGCCGGTCAAACGCATCCCGCTCGGCTATAAACGCTCGCCGCGCGAAGCAAAAGCCACATTCGGGGACGTGCGAAGTCACGAGCTGCATTTCGAGTTCCGCGCCGTCGAATAGACAGGTATGCTGGATGTTTGTCTCTGGGTTCCGGGTGCGGAACCAATACACGTCATTTTCGCGTAGGAACCCGGGGAGCATCCGGACGAGCTCCTCATGCAGTAAACGTCGGCAGGTGCATCGGTGGGTGATTTCTACCGAGTACATTTCTCCTTCGCCGTGGATGATGCAGTTGGCGATGTTCATGGCGGGGAATGTGAATTGGTGGTCTACGCGGACCCCTATGTCACGCTATTAGCTCCGCAATGCGACAGAATTTAGGGAACTTGAATACAACCATTGGATAAGATGATTGCCATGCGTAATGTGACCCGCTCTTCGGGGACGACATTGCTGGGGTAATGGGGGATTGGCTCAAGAATAGGTGATGGTCGGGTGGGCAAGTAAGCCCCAGACGGGGTTGCCATCATTCATGATGGATGGGGTTGATGAAAGGGTAGAATTGGACGCTGGTCGCTGGACACTGCAGGGAAGATTAGCCCCAATATGTGGGAGAGGAGCCTTTATGTCACCCCACAACCCCCACACTAAACATGCCCTTTTGTCAGTGGCATGATACGAGCCAATCAAAATAATAATTGTAAAGCAGCACGTGAATTTGGGGTAATCCATATGGAACTGGGGTTGTGGGGTCTCTGCCCTAATACGTACATCGTTCTATGTGGAAACGGGAAACACTGCGATGATGCCAATGGGGGGGAATCTTTTGCATGCCTGATCCTGTACTTATAGCAATTCTAAATTTTCTTGACTGCTGGAGCACTGTCTTCTCTTTCCGTCTCTAGAATAAACTGACCACATACTATCAGCATGATCTCAACCTCATGGATCGAGCCCGATACAACAACCCGCCCTGTCGCAGTGATAGGCGGCGGGGTTCTGGGCCGTCGACTATGCATGATGTGGGCAGCAGCAGGGCATACAGTTCATCTGTACGAAAAATCTCCCGAAGTCGCCAGCGCAGCATTAAAGTACATTACCGACGCCATGCCCCAACAATCCACCAAACTCGGCACAAAACAAGGGAGCGTATTACTTTCCTCGTCTCTGGAGACTGCAGTACAAAACGCATGGATGGTCATCGAAGCGATTCCAGAGATCCTTTCCTTGAAAATTGAGCTATTCGGCCAACTGGACCAACTCGCTCCTCCGGACTGTATACTGGCCACCAATTCCTCCTCGTATAAATCCAGCGAGATGATTCAGCACGTCACGCGAAAATACCGCGTGTGCAACGGACATTACTACATGCCACCGGACCAGAACTATCTCGAGATCATGACCTGCGGATATACGGATCCAGCCATCATTGCGTTTCTGATGGAGCGGTCCGCAGCCGCGGGGTTCGTTCCTATCCATGCCAAGGTGGAATCCACGGGGCTGATCTTTAATCGGATTTGGGCTGCAATTAAGCGAGAGTCCCTCTTGGTTATGGCTGAAGGTGTGGGAACCGCAGGAGATATCGATCAGTTGTTCAAGGGTTGGTTTCATGCTGAGGTTGGGCCGTGTGAGATGATGGATCGGGTGGGTTTGGATACGGTGTACAACATCGAGAAGCATTATGTGGAGGAGAGGGGCCTGGATGCGAAGCCTATCGAGTGGCTGAAGGAGAATTACGTGGATCGAGGGCTTCTTGGACGGAAGTCTGAAAGGGGATTGCTGTATGAAGAGAGCAATGGCCACGCTCAATAGACGATTTATATTATCCCCAGGTCTGTTGGTAGCTGGCTACAACATGAACTGGACAACTCAGCTCTAATTATTGCTTTTCATATTACTCGAAGAATGTCATCATCATCCAATCCCGGCTTCCAATGCCGTATCGTTCCATATATACATTTTCCTTGTTAGATTTAGTTTTAGCCGCTGCTTGCTTTTGGTCCAGGAGTCTACGCTCACTAGTCCAATTGACATAGAGTATGAGCTTGGTAGGTATGCAAAAGTTATCTTTTTCTAGTGGAGCATCTTCTTTATCAGATAGGAGTAGGAACTATTCATTGTCTTTAGCAACAATGGTCTTGTAAGCAATGCTATCCCAGTTCTTATGCTGGATGACGACTTTGTTACATTTAAGGCGGCCCATAACCACAAGTCATATTCCTCCTGAATAAAGTCTCAAAATTGGTGAAGTCCTTGTCTGTGATTATGCTACTATTAACGAACTAGTCCAGATGTTTAGTATACTGCAACTTGTCAAAACAAAACTCCTATTTGCAGCCTTGACAACAGCACTTAGTTTGTTTACCACTGAAATATTTACAGTGTTTTCAAGTTGGTTCTGGTGTAATTCCAGCAGGTCTTACGCGGTCTTGTTGCCGAACTTGTGTTCTCAGTGCTTTGGATCTCGGTAGACAAGTAATAAGATATCAAGCATCCACCATCATTGGCGAAATTCGTCCCTGTTCAGTGAGCTGATTGTAGGTGTCCACTCCCCAGCTGTCGCTTCCTCCGCGTTCCTTTAAATATGCAAATGCCCACTTGGCTATGTGGGTGGGTCGGAGCGTCACCACTGGCTTGAACAGTGGGGGGCATGCTCATACCAAATTTGTCGAACCAGTTCGTAGACTTCTTGTTGAGGGTTTGGATAAACTGTGCGACAGTTGTTCCCTCATCAGGTTCGTCGATCAATTCTTGTAATGCCATATCTAGGTTCCGCCATGCTCGTAATACCAGAGGAAATTCAGTTTCCCATTCAACGCATTGTTTAGCAAGGGAAACAATGGACGCTACATATGAAGAGGGAGGTCGCTTTGCAATCACGTCTGCGATGGTACAGCAAGTATTATCAAGCGGCTGTCTGGCCGGACTTGGTAGTAATCTGAAACGTTTCTCATGTGCTGAACACCAATCTTCGATGTTAGTTGCATGGATCAGCCCACGCCGTGTGACATTGTCGAGCTCAGCGTTCCACCATTTGAGGGCTTCACCACGGAAGCAAGTATCTAGGTTTTAGGTGTATCTGGCTGAGCCTAACAGATCCTTTTGCTGTTTTGCGCTTTGACTTGGTTCTCCTGTTGTACAGTTGTCCATCGAGGTTGAGGTTAGACCGCTGGTAATGGGTTGTTCCATACTGGCCTAGGGTGAGATAGACAACTCGGCACAACTTGGGATCGTCTTGTCTTCAGTAAATGTGCCTACCGGAATACCCTCTGGTCAGTGGATCGACAGATTGGCTATCATGAATGGGTTGGGATGCATGAGTTCGCCGGTGACTGGGTTGCAGTTCTTGTAATCATCTGGAAACGGCCAAAATCGACCTATAAACCATTCTTTTTCAGGGCAAAATAGGGTCGGAGATATACCTCCTGGTACGCGTTCGAATATAACACTCGGCCTCTACCATAAGGTATAGTCTGCAATGCCGGTGAGGGTTCGCCGTTTTCCGTCGAAGGTTACAATCAACTCCAGATTTTTTTTTTTCGCACTGGAGGATCATGTTTTGCGCGTGTTCAGATCTCATGCCATTGTCGATGAGTTCACAGTATGTAAAAATAATGATCGCGTCTAAGCAGCACCGCATTGGTCACCGAGCATTCCTGCTTTCATCAATAATAAGTAGATCTTCTCGCCCGACGCCGTCACGGTATCCTGATCAATGAACCCAAACGTGTAGAAAGACTTCCCAAACTTAAAGAGGATGTAACATACTCGTGTTCGTATTAAAAGCGATCCCGGCATATTCTTGGTCGCTCAAAACCCCTACTTATAGGCCAGGCCAAACTGTTGAATAATCCAAGCATTTGGACAATTGTAGACTTCGTTCGGCATCGTGACGCGGATTCCCTGCTAACAGAGTTGAAGTTGATGTAGACAGATTCTGCTTCAATCTCTTTATCACAATCAAGGCTCAGGGCGACCAGACTGCCAACGGCGGGCTCGATGTCGGTATATTCAAGGGATCCCCCGGCCACTTTTCGTCGTGTTCATTGAGGCTATGAATGCTGATTTTCTCCTCTGTCATTCGCAGGTATTTCTGCACAGAGGGGATGACTGAACGAGTGTCTCGGCTTTTCTCAGAACTCTGGTGGAATTCCACTAAGGGTTTTGAACGTTTCTCTCTTTCTCAGGTATGGCCAAATGGCTCTCAGCAGCTCAAATTGCTGCTGGGTTATTTGGGAACCCGACTTTAGATTACCAAAGTTATGTATGTTCTTGTCTTCTACTCGACTTTCTTTGGCTAGCTCTGTCCATCCGCCAACGTCGCTGGGAATTGCGAAGTCTGCAATAACACCACGTCTTTCCAGGACCATTGAGCAAGGTCCCCGAGCGGGTGTCTTGTCCGAGTATCAAACTCTTCTTTTGTTGGCAGGAGGCGCTCGACAAGGAAGTGCTCTGGTAAAAACCAGATGAGGCCAGTACTGCCTCACATAGTGAGGTGACAGAGGGGAATTTTTCAAATGGGAAAGCCACAGGCGCAAGAGTACACAGAAATATTCGATGTACCTATAAAAGATTATTAATGCAGATAGAGGGCGATAGAAATGTACTTTTCATGGAGATTTGTTGGTAGGACGCAGATGATCTCGGGATTGATAAACGTGGATTGTGCTGTATGGTCTGCGTGGACCCAGCCCATCTCGTAGCAGAGTTTGGTACCTGGATCCTCAAGGTTGTATGGTATCGTACCATCTTGTAAGTCTTTGCATATCAGGTGGCCTAGTGATGAGGTTTGCCTGCGAGTCACTCGCGACAGGGTGAGAACTACGTACCACGGTCCCTACCTTTTCTTGCTGTGATGATGACGTCTTGAGGTTTTTGCGATCTATAGAAGACATCCGTGGCCATGAATGGATTGCTTTTGGCAATACTGGCATATACCGCTATAATGATGTCTTCTGCTGGTTGTTGGAGCTTGGACACAGGCTTAATACCATCTGAAAATGACTCATTTAGCCACCTGCCACAATGGTGTAAGAAAGCATCTCAGTAATAGTGGGATAATCACTGATGCGCGAGCATGTTCCTGTAGGCTATATGGATCAAGATAATTAAAGGGAGACTGCAGGCGGCCCCTCGCAGAGTGTCAGGCCTTCTACTGAATTTCTGCGCCAGATTTCTCTGTTCGGTGTACTGCTGAACGGTGTGATTGATAGGTGTAGACATGAGGTTACAATTGTGTGGTTAAAACAGGTCGATTTTGATCTGTCATTGGAATTTCGAGGTTTCAGCAGCAGTCATTCCCAGCGATGACACATTCTGTCGAAGGACCTGTACCGATGGGAAAGCCACGGAGGTTTTACCAGGGCCCAGCGTGATTCTCATTTCTGCGCATTTCTTAAGAAAGCTGGAGAGCTGCTGTTTATGCTCTTCAAAGGTGTTGCTTCTGAAAATGAAGTCGTCGATGTAAATCCGGAGAAAGCGTTTCATGGACTGAAATATCAAGTCCACCTGTCTTTGGACGTGGGGAACAGAGTTGATGAAGCCCATTGGGCAGACATGGAAGTGCTCCTGACTATGTGTAATTACTCCGGTAAACCAGTTGGAGTCTGGATGAACGGGCCATTGATAGAACATCGCTGTGGCGTCCATAATTGAGATATATGGGCATCCCGCCAGTTATGCGATTACCTCTGTCTGGGAAGGAACAGGATATATGTCCGGGATTACCGCTGCATTAACAGTGTGCTCCGCGGAGGCCTGTTGATGCCACCCGTGTAGACTATTTGCCCGTTGTGAACGATAGTATGTTTGAGTACGTCGCTGTCTCCACGACTCTCCGCGGAGAGAATCCTGGTACGTTGCAGGGCGAGTTCCTTTCCACTGCAATAAGATTCCATACACATCACAGTTTGTGCCGCCATAGCCCCTGTATTGGATAATTCGATGTCAGGGAGAAATAAGGCATCCTTAGAACGATCTTTTAATCTTACTGTAGGAAATGGACAAAAGGGTAACTTTCTGCACAGTTCCCAAATTTTGTCGGCTTCATCTTTCGCACCAGGATGGTGTGCGGTTGAAAGACCACCCCGCTCAGGGCTAGGAACTCTCCGGCAACAAGTCTACATCTTGCTTGTCTGAGAACTGTTCCCCATTGTCCAACTGAGTCTGGCTCTGCCTTGTGGCCTGTCAGTGACGCTGTTACCATTTCGGACCCCAGACCCCAGAGATCGATGGGTGTCGGTTGTATATGAGTTCCTGTGAGGCTTGCCGTTTGACACCTTTACTCTTGGACGGTTTCGGTGCATTCGGTCCTTGGTCAGGATGTTCCAGTTCACAATTATGGGACTGCTCTCGTGATTCAATGAAGGCGATGTCATTATTTTCGTTGTATGCTTTCTCGAGGGTTATCCAGTCACTTGGCTCGCGTTCATTTCGTTGTGCCTCTGTCAGCGGGCGACCCATCACGGTACCCTTCGCTCGATTACGGGAGAGCTTTGACCATTTCAAAAAGATGACCAAACTAGCTTCAGTTGAACCATTCAGCCACAGATCTTTGTCGGCATCTGTCAGGGTCGACCAGACGGTACGCGTGGTCATCAAACGACCGCCCCGATACCAAGAGGGAGGCGAGGCGATACGCACCGAGCCCGGGCCCTTAAGGGGGTGCAGAACCGAAGGCAGTCACGCAGGCAACGGGCAACTGCCGCAGATTGGTCACTTGGAGAAAAAGGCTTTGCCTTAATCTCCATCCGGTTCTCAGGTCGGCAGATTCTGCGATGCGCATTGAAATTTCACCGCCACCTGGATGCGCACGGGCAGACCTCTCCATTGCGGAACACTGTGTGGCACTGACCTTGCAAGGCGTTGGCCACGCTCTTGTGCAGCACGGAGCTCCTTAACACGGAGCCTACAGGGCCCGCGGGACAGCACGCACCTGATGGTGCTCGCCATCAGGGATCTGCTCGAACGGTCAGCAAAATCCGCAAAAGGAAACCACACCTTGTCGCAATCCGACACCAGATGGACCAAACCAAACCCAACAGAGAACGTGAAACCAAACAGGTGTACTTACCAAAACACACTACCCCTTATTGCACAAACAGTACACACTGGCCTTCTGTTCCCGCCTGCGGGAAGAGAAACAACACTGGCACTGGTGCCAGGTCTTGCGAATCCGTTCCGAAGGGAGTTGACAACGAGGGATACTGTAGAACATTGAACGAAGGTTCTTCGCGGCTGTTACTGCCTTGGATCCTTGGGTGGTTCTGAGTCCTGACTATTGGTCTCATTGATGCTTGAGAAGGAGTTCACAAACTCAAGTTACAGAATGGACAAGAAAAATGAACCTACTCTGACAGAAGCACAGCTCAAGCGTCGGCGGGTAATGACTGCTTCATTTTCTCTACCACACCCTTCCCTCGCCATGCCTTGTAAACCGAACGATACCAAGCCAGCTTCTGTAGACTCGCATTCTTGACTCTGTTTTCGATCTCTTTCCATGCTAGCCCCGACTCAATGAGGGCAAGAGCGAGGTAATCCACGGGCTTCGTGTATGCCAGGCTCCCCGGATAGGGTGTGTCAGGCAGCGTTTAATATCACCCCAGTCAGCCGACTGGATAAGGTTCATCGGGGGCAGCTGTCCGCTCATGGCGATGATCAAGCTCGTCCGGATCAGGATTCGACCGTTTGGACCTTGCATTATCTGTTTCAGAGAGAGAACGATGAGCTATAACGAAGTTCCTAGGCGATAGGGAGCAGTAAGGAGTCAAGAAGTGAGATGGAAGTTGGGAAGTAAGATAGCAGGGAAGGGACTCTTGGTTTGATATTCACTATCGACACCATCCTGACTGCTTAGACAGAGTGTTTGGTGATATTCACTGTCAATGCCAACATCTTCACTTAGAGAGACCAGGATGTTTTTTCCAACATCATGTCTTCTTCCACTACCATTCACCTTATTCTGCTACCATTCACTGCCTCGAGAAGATTTCTGGAATCAAGTACAGAGTATCAGACACTGGCGCTATCCTTTGACTGCGCACCACTAAGGTCCGTCCTTGCACAAGAATGGAACATAGTTTGAAGGAAGGGGTGTGACAGTATGATTGCTGTTGTAGGAACAACCGCTCCTTTAGAGATCACACGTCATAGATACTATTCAAAAATGATCCGGAAAATTATACCTCAAGTATTGCTGGCTTTATCAAGTATCAGAGGAAACATTCAGCTCCTGAGGGCACGATACCATTCCTCCAGTGCCTTTTGGCAGTCTTCTCTGCGGAAAGAGTCCGGCCAACCATAGGACAAATAGATTTCCCTCATTTGCTGTGCAAATTGGATCAGCACACGGACAACAACAGAGTTTAGAGTTAGCAATAACATACACTTGCACGGCTAGATTTGGGATCTTGATCACTCCACATATGGAGATCTGGCCATGTTTCCAGCCCCTTGACTGGTGGGATCCAGTCGAGATTGATGAAATAATTCTTCCACTCATCCAGATATTCTGCCAGAGGCATAACCCGATCATCGCACATATCCCGCCAGCAACAGGGATCATCTACTGCATAGACGGGATCAAAGTAGCTCACACAAATCTCATAGACTGTGACTGTCCCTACGGAATAGTGAGAGGCTGTTGTTATATCAAATATTAAGAATAGGTACAACCAGCCATCAGTAGTGCCTAACATGAGATATTTCCCATACTTGCCCTTTGAGTAGGTGAGATTAATCACCCAGGGGGGAAACTCGTAATCATCTTCTGGGGGGTAAGGAATATACGCCTTAACATTCCCTTTAAGGTAATCACAAGAATTTGTCCAAGGGAATACAATCCACTCTCCATGTGAGAAGTCAAGATAAGGTAAATGGCATAGCAGCTCAATTACCTCGTCTGATTTGTTCAAAAAGGCGAACCTGTCCGTAGTAATTTGCGGCCATCCTTCGGGAGGGGGATGGAGGATATCGTCTGGCTCCACAAAAGGAAGAGTGGTCAAGAATTGATAAAAGTCTGTGACAGCTGCGATGATCTGCTCACGATTATATGTAGATGGATTCTTCAGTCGAGGATCTGGAGGGAGTGACATAATGACATTGTTGATTGATGATGATTGATGAGAACCCAAGTACGGCGGACTGTTTCTACAAAATGGACTTTTGGGATTTTTTACCGTTCGCTGCATGTATTACCTATTGCCACTACCTCCACAAATATTTGATATTATGTATACCATATAGTAGGGATTCGAATCACCATATAGTGATTCGATTCCCTACCATATAGCGATTCGATTCCCTACTATATAGTGATTTAATATTAATACTATATTGTCTATATAGTATATGATATTAGTGCAGTGCGTGTGACTGTAGAAAGGGTGGGAGTGGTAGGATGTAATCATTGTAAAAAAACCAAAAGTCCATTTTGTAGAAATAGTCCGCCGTACCCAAGAAAGGAAGGCGGAGAGGTCGGGTAAGGGTGACAATCCAAAAGAAACAGCAGAAACTCAAAGGAGGAAGGCGGTGTCGGAAGGAGTAAACAATGTATCGTCCAGAGAACAAAATATATTTCAGCAACCCTCTGCAATCCGTCTCTATTGATCCATCTCTCTTGACGTGCTCATTGAAGAGAAGTCATCTCTACGAGTTAATGCAGCGCTGTGTGATTTCTGCAAGATCCTTCTCTAAAAACCAAGCAGCCGTTTCCATACAGCAGTACTGTCAGTACATCCCTCATCTGCTGGTCCTATTGTGATTGCGATCTTCGCCCTCTGAAAAAGCTTCTCGTTTGCCTCTGGTTGACTTTAAGGAGAATTGATAGACCCTCATAATGTCCTTTCGTCCTGACAGTCCCATTGAGCTTCCGAACGGACAACTAGTCTGTGGTGCCCATGGTCATGTCATCTGTGGTTACTGCACCGTGGATTACAGCTTCATGGAGATTGAGGATGACGAGTTAGGACAGGATGATGAGGAAGAGTCAAGACAGGACGATGAGAACGAGGACAATGCCAATAATGATCGCGCATTCGCCGGCGTGCTAGCTCTGCGCCCCAACAGCGCTGGTGGGTTTACGGACATGTCGATAGGAAATGAGACGCGTGTTGGCACTGGCAGAGTCATCCCAACCAAATTTTCCGTTCCCAGTGGATGCGACTCTCCTCTTGCTCTCTTCCGTCCAGACATCGCTCCCGAAGCAATACCGCCCACAATCCGCTTTACCAATCCCAGCAAACGGTCTGAATTCCTCATCTTCACCGACGGAGCCTGCTTAAACAATGGCGCTGCTAATCCAAGAGGAGGCAGTGCCTTTGTATTCCATCCCCGTATAGCTGACAGACGTGGCTATTCATCTTTTCAACTTGAGGACAAAGGACCAACGGGTCAGTCCCATAAGCACACTAGCAACCGTGCTGAGCTTCGGGCCGTCATTGCAGCATCCAGATTCCGCAGGTGGGATGGAGAAGGGTGCCGGAGCCTGGTCTTTGCGACAGATTCAGAGTACGTCGTTGAAGGTGCGACCAACTGGATCCAAGGTTGGATTCGCAGAGGGTGGAAGACAAGCACTGGAGAACCCGTCAAGAACAAAGACCTGTGGCAGTGCCTGCTTGGAGAGTGTGAAAGATGGGCTGACAATGGCGTAAAGATTAGTTTCTGGCGCATTCCAAGGGAATTGAACAAGGACGCTGATCGCTGGGCTAAAGATGCTGCCGCTGAGGGGGAGCACTGTGCCGAATTCACGGATACCGCTGGCGTCTTGGTGTAAAGATCTAGCTGCATTAGAGCACCATGTCCCTCGAAACTGAGTCTGCTCAAAACGCCGTATCTAATGCGCAGCCAACGAGGACTTGCTGATACATGGATATGGTACAAAACATCCTACTTCTATCGGATGATCAAACATGCATCCTCCTCCTCCTAATTGGCTTATACTTCCTCCATGGAAAACGTACTTCTCTCCGGGACTACTGCCCCAAGACCATGTGCACCCTGCATAGCACGGTATTCCAAATTGACGATCCACTTTTCCTTTACCTCAGCATGGAGCATGCCTTCTACCTCCCTTCTACCTCCCTTCCACCTGCCTTCCACCTGCCTTCCACCTGCCTTCCACGAGTTACAAGTCCTTGGTAGCTAATTCCTCCTCCACGCATCCAATGAAACAATTAGCCATAGACCGGTAAACCCCGCAGTCTTCCCTCAACACAGCTCATGATCAGATTTACATGACGTCCCCAAGTCGCACCTGAGCGCCGTTCCGCATCCATGTGATGAGACATCACTATCCGTCTATGGTGCTGCTATCCGCATCTGCCTCCAACTATTATCCTCAAAAACGAATGCTGTGCTGCGGTTTTCACTAGGCAGTACAGGGGATGGAGATAAGGATGCAATTGAGCCTACCCTCTTTGGGGCGGTACTTATCAGACTTGTAAGGATTGAGGGGAAAACCCATAGCAGGCAAAGAGCAGTGGGTTTCTTATTCATTGCGCGGAATTCGATGCTGGGCGGAAGAAACGACAGTGCTAGAGACTAAGCCAGTCTTGATGAGGGTGTAGATGGGCGCGGTACTTGCTGAGCAGCTTGAGAGCGCTCACAGGTCAAGGGTGGATAGCTCGAGGAGTGGCCCGAGTGGAGGAAAAGGGCTTTTTCTCGAGCGATATCGTTCAGGTGTGATGAGATTTGCTTACTTCTCTGTATGAACAGATGAGACGATCAAGTACTTGTATACTTATATAGAATGCTAAATCAAGGCTGGGTACAGACTCATACAGCGCAACCTCAATCCAATCTGCGAAGAAAGAGGACTACTGGAGATTGCTTCAGAAACGGGGGCGAGGCTTGAAATTAAGAGCAAAACATGTTCCATATTCAATTGATCTGTTCGTGAAACTACCTAGCATCATGTACACGACGTACCCAAAGAACCGTGACGGAACCACCATTCCTAAAGCTCTCAAGCAAACCTAGGCGCCGGTTGGAAGGCATTGAGAGTAGTAGCTGTTCAAGGAACTGCACGTAGCTCCGGCAGAGCAGGCTGTGGGACCAGACCATCCACTACCACCGCACTGGCCGTAGACCGACTGAGCCGAAGTTGAGCCGCCCGCCGTTGTAGTCGTGGTTGTAGCTTTGGTGGTCGTAGCCATGGTTGTCGTGGACAGAGTTGTAGTAGCTTTGGTGGTCGTTGGGGCACTGGTAGTCGGGGCGCTTCCAGAGCCGGTCACAGGCGTTCCCGACGCAGTGATGGTAGAACTGGACTGCACGACTGACACAGCACCGGGAATGAGAGTCGGGCCTGGGACTGGATACGTCGAAAGCGAGTTGTAGATATTGATCAGAATGCCCGGATCTGTGGGTGAGTAGAGCTTTGTGCCCTTCACGCCGGATGGTTGCGCGGTCCCTGATCCTGTAACCTGGAGGTTAAAACACTGGGGATAGTTCTGGGCTCCGTTTGTACTTCCAGCTCCATGTAGAGCGATCAGCTCATGTCGGAGGACGTAGTAGCCCGGTGCAATGGTTGGGGGAATCTCCACAAGCCACGAGTTGTTACCCGCGATCAATTGATCGTCGCCCCAGACCCCCGGTGGGTTTGAGTCATCCACCAGTCCAACACCATCGATCTTGAAGAACTCCAGAGTCGTCTTGTCTACAGTCTCGCAGCTCGAACCGCAATTAGCCAAGTAGTCAATGACCTGTACTAAGTTAATTCATAACCAATAGTTCGATGGACAGGTCCGTAATTGAGCGGAGCCGGCCAAGGTGAAGAGGACATACCGGTCCATGATGAGAATCTGGCCAAGTTGTCCATTGAATGGATATTTTGTCGCCGGCAGCGACAACAGCATGCCCGCGCGCGTTGGTGGCGTTAAGGTGACAGATGATATCGTTCGTTCCATACGCATCTGGGGAGATGAAGCCATTTGACGTGTTGGGGGTCTCCCATGCCACCACCACCGGCGGACTAGGATTGTAGGGATCAGAATTAATATCCCATCCGCGATACGAAACACCGTTGATCACGATGTTTGTAACATGACCATGAGCTGCGACTTGAGTGGTGAAGAGAAGTGCTGCAAGCAGCTGAGTGGATTGGACGTGTCTCATCCTGAATGCTGGTAGGTGCCTTATAGAATCAGTGGAAGTGATAGACAAAGAGTGAGTAGATTGCCTCCAGTCGAAGGAAGGAAAGAATTCGGTCTGAGTTTGCTACGAGGAGAGTGCCTTTATATAATGAAACCATTCATTTTACCCGGCATGTACAGCAAAATGAGACCGAAGGCTGTAATCCGTTCCAGCACTGCTCGTGACATTCTGGCTGCCAGAGGATCGAGTCCATGCCGTCCAGATATCCAGTAGAATAGGCCGTCCAGGCGCCTTGTCGATTAGGATAAATTGCGTACCAGAGACGTAGCATGCAAACGAGGCCTAAACGCTGCAGGTAAAATTGCCGCTGAGGTATGCAACATATGTCAATTAATATATTGCCGGAGACTCGGATGGTCCCAGGGTAGACTGCACCATACGAACGGCAGAATCACAGGGTAAACACGAAGACTTTACGTCAGTAATGAGGGTCATAGACGACGGCAGGGATGTTGATGTGCCGAAGATAGGTGGATATAGAGGATGATGCACAACTAGTCCGATTTCTCCACGGAGAAACATCCCTGCAGCTGTCGGCTGTTGTGCATTTACTCTTCTCACTCTACAGGGGACCCTGTTGTGTCCGAATCAAGAAAGGAAAGGTCCGACCAATGCAGGGTCACCCCGCAAATTTCACGGACGGATATTCGGTATCCCTTGCCGGCAGGCTTGAAGAAACGCCCCCTGTTTCATCCCTCTGTCACAGATGCCGTGGTCATATGAGCAAGCGTCTTGAGGGGACCAGAGGCTATAGCGCAATATAGGCTATATGACAACGAAATTCGTCGTCGAAGCGTCTCGGGCTCGCATACTTCGTGTTAGAGTAGTTTCACCTCGGTTGTCGTATTCCACAAATAACGATGTCCTCCTACGCTGTGGCAACTGGTGGATGAATTTTGAACGCTGGATCTTGTTCAAATGCCCGAAACTTGCAGAAGCTTCTCGAGAAGAAGACTTACTCCCGGCAGAATGTTGATATTTCCCCATCCTAACACATACTGAATTAATTTCAGGGATATAGCCATATCCGAAACCCTTTTATGGAATCTGCAGCCAAGGCTAGTATGTTAGTGTTTGTCAGCCATGCCATCATCTCAGTCCTACGAAGAGCCATGTCATGACCTGTGTGACGATGCAAGCACAATGCAGGGATTTGCCGCACGTCAGGGCTGGAAATGCCTTGATGGTCACGGAGGGAAATGTGCAGCCAAGGTCGGATTCATCGCTGCAGTGCAGGTGCTGTAAGTAAAGTAATGAGTCAGAGTCCGACAGGCACAATCACGTTTTTTGAGGGTCTTCGACATTTTCCCTCAATTCAGCACCAGGAAAGGGCAGCCTTCTAGGCTCTGATGTGGTCTGCAGGCATGAAGCGTTGTTATTATCAGGTATACGGCCATCCACATGGGAGAGGCCTGCAGGCTATCACTTCCTATCACTTCTTCTTGTTTCTGGGTATTACCTTGCGCATAGTAATCCACCGAAATAACGACTTTCAATGCTAAGAATCGAAGGTAGGCCTGTTTGATGTCGTCCCTCGAATAATATGGACCTGAAGTCATGAGAACATTAGCGCTCTTGAGACCGAGGGTCGACTTGTAACCGTCACAAGCCAATGCTTTGGACCAGATGGGCAGATATGCAGTAGCTATCCGAGAACAGCGATCCTGAGGTGAATCTCCCATTTCGTTGAGGACGAAGCTATCATCAAGTTCTTGAACTAAGTCTCGTTTGGAGTGTGCTTTCAGAGCCATGCTTTTCTTTGTCTTGATGATTTGCTATTGAGACCAAACTCGGTTTATTGTCGGTAGTCACCGGTGGAAGGAAGAGATCCGATGCAAGTTCAAGTGCAATATGAGAATGATGCCGCATAGCCAACTTAGATGACATACATCCAAATTGTGCGGAGATAATCAACGTAAGAGTTAGAAGACAGTTACTAAAACATGCATTCTGACTATGACCTGGCTGTATGCACCACCATTAAGCGAGCGCTAATACGGGTGGAGAATGGCTGCCTGTCAGCCTGAAAGCCATGCCTCCGCCCCGTGATGATCTCCGTCCTTGGCGCCAGTAACTCCTCGTTGGGCTGCGACAGAGTTCGTTCGAGATCTTGATCTACCATCTACTCCCAAATAACTCGCTTTTGATGATCTGATCCCTCACATGGCTGGAAATATAGCAGACAACTCTGCGGTGCCTTCTGAAGAGCCAGCTGCTGCGTCTGGTGATGGTTTTTCTCCCCCCACCGCGACCGATGGGACAGAACTCGCCAGGAACAATGACGTCATCACACCAGCGGATCGGGAGAAAGCAGCTCGTCTTATTCAGGTACGGAATACATCTTCTATTAGTTGCCATAAGCAGCATTATTTATATTTCTGTTCAAGTGTTGTACATGTTTAACCTCACGGTGTAGAGAACTTATCGCGGATATCGAACACGACGTGAACTACATGGTTTGGGCGTGAATGCATCTGCGCGATGGTCCGAGGTATGCCCTTTTGACGACCATGTTTTGACCAGTGTGCTTACTCTTGCTATCAGGCTTTAAAGGAAGCAAGATGGCACCAGCTCTACCGTCCCTCCCTTCCGCCAGAGGACGCAGGTGCGGGCGCAGACGCCTCCAAACAAGTGCACAAAAAATGGGAAAGAGTCGTGAGTGTCGCTATGCAAGTCGGCAGTGATGACGGCAAGCTCAGGGACGAGACCAGTTCTTCAAAACTGCACACAGCTAGTCCAACAGCTACAGCACCATCCTCCAAAAGTGCGCCAGCGAATGCTTCTTCCACTCCCAGATCGCGATTTCTCCATTCATTTCCCATACTCCACCACGGAGTGCCATCTCAGAAGACGGCCAAGACGATGGACCAACGGTACTTCCTCGAAATGATTGACCTCAAGCATCGCCATGGCAGCAATCTGCGCAAGTATCACAATTATTGGAAAGACTGTCCCTCAACCCAGAATTTTTTCTACTGGCTTGATCATGGCGATGGAAAAGACTTGGATTTGCCTGAGTGTCCCCGTGAGAAGCTGGAGCATCAGCAAGTGCGCTATCTCAACCGGGAGGAGCGGCTGAATTATCTGGTCACGGTAGACCAGGCAGGTCTCTTCCGCTGGGCAAAGAACAACGAGCTTGTCTGCACGGATAGTACACGCTTCAAGGATAGTCTCAAGGGTATTGTGTCAATCGACGAGGATGCACCGCAATTTAGAGGTCATTCCGAGGCCGGATACCCGGTCGCGTATGCATCAAGCTCGTCTTCCACGTCAAGTCAGTCGTCGTCTGATGAAGACTCAGCGGTTGATAGTCCCAGCGAACAAATCAACCAAGGTTATGAGGAAGCGAAAGGCATCCAAAAATTAGCCCATATCACACCGTCGGTGGTGCGCGACCATTTTACTCGCAAGCCCGCAAAGAGAAAGGACATGTGGTTATTTGTGAGGCGACCTTCCCTATCATCAGGCACCCAGAGCAACCCCTGACTGACGTTGACACAGGTTGCGGACACATCATTCCGTCTGTACATCGGGATCAAGGCAAAGGGAGCCTTCCAACATTCGTCATTTCTGCGGGGTGCGCGCGTTGCGGCGGCAGGGTTGATCAAAATCTGGAACGGCCAACTTCGCAGTCTAACACCTTTAAGGTAAATTAATTTCTCTCTTCCTCTCGACAGATGAGATTGCTGCCAAAGATCAGTACTGACATTTCAGTGGCCATTATCGTCCGCCCTCGGCCAATTTTCGCGCCTTCGTTCACGCGTTGCAGGAACAAGGTGTGGATATGTCCCATGTTTCTATCACAAAATCATACGCCATCCTTGCAGGCATGGAGGGATACGTTCGGACGAAGCACAAATTGCGAGACCTGCATAAGACGCTGGATGATTCAAAAGAGAAACTTCTTCATGGGCGACATGACAATAAACATGTTGAGACGGAGGCGCAGGTGTCGGACGAAAAAGCCATTCATAAAGACCAGGCCGAATGTTCTTCCACGGCGGTTAATGAAGAAAGCTTGAGTGTGAACGATAAGGAAGGCGAAGGTCGAGGTTTGCCTGCACGGGTGAAGATCCACCAGGCAGCTGCTTCGCAGGATCCAATAGACCCCAGCGACGAACCTGCCTCTATGCCAGATCATGATGAATATACCCATATTGCGTAAATATTTGATGTTAGAACTGCCAATGAGGATTGGACTCCGGCTCACAGCCAAGGAGTCATCGACTGTATTGGCGTGGTCATCTCAATGAGAATGCATAATTCTGACTTTCCTTCCAATAGGCCATTTTCGACGCTGTATAATCCATCGAAGAAATGTGCCCTCTGAAAAGCCAGGCAGTTGAAGCCATACGACCAACCTGCAGCCCTCGACATCAACGTCAACGAAGTAATTGCTAGCACCAAGACCAAGTAGACCATTGTATGAGCCGAGATAAGACGAAGGAATAGAAGCGGAGAGGTCATAACTTCGCTCGATCAGTTCATAGAAAGATGATCCATGCTGCGGATCAGGTCTTCTAGCCCTTCGGCCTTGAATTCGGATCCTGCGGCTGACTCGCTAGCTCGAACTGGAACATGATGCACGACATAGTCTGCAGACAGAGAGGAAATATCCGTGGCAGTCCAAAGAGCGGTATCCAGTTGTTCGAAAATCACCGTCAACTTCGTGGGTATCAGCGACTCGTCGAGTTTGCTCGCCTTGAGTACAAGCTCAATCGTTCGGAGAAACGCTGTGCACAACCTGCCCCAACCAAGACTCATATGCCAGAGACCCACCACGCAGCTCTCCAGGATGAGACTCCATTTCGGCGCCTGAGCTTCCAGCTGCGATACCGAATGGACCCCTGCCACGCAGAAATAGTGAAGGAACACAATAGGAATCGACTTCCACCCGTGACGTTGTTTGTACCGCAAGATGAGAGACCCAACAGCGTCCAGGGCTTGGGACTTTACAGTCCAGGGATCGAACCGTGCCAAATTCGATTCATCATTGCGTGTCACTTTCGAATATAGAATAAAGATATCGGTTAAAAATACAAGGGTCGCTTGGAAGTACAAGCTAGTAGTGGATGTTAGTACTACCTAGAGATAGAATGTGGTTGAGGGACTCACTGCAAACACAGTATATGTGGGGTTGTGTTGGATTGGGGCATCGCACATGATGGCAAGCTGGTCATCCAATCGCATAGCTTTTGATGTAGCTGATGGCCGTACTGCCAATCGTCGTTTGCAATGCCGGTTTTCGAGAATTTAATGCCCGCTATAGCAATCTCATGAACAATCGTCACGAGGGCGCTACGGTAGCAGGCGGCAGTGTAGTAAAACGGCTGTTGAACGGGAGAATTAAAAGGGTATGGGCTCCACTCGACGCCTTCATCCAGTTCTGCAGCCTCATCCAGGGAGAAGCATACAACCGGTGGCTGTTCCCACACTGGCAACTTCCGGTAAACCTGTGCCGCTAGCCTACAGGCATGTTAGTCCGTGCTAGAGAGGTACTGAACGCGGTCCGGAATATCTCACGCTTGCACATCGAATACGGCCCAAGCGACCAGCTTATGGCATCTTGATATTGGGCCTAGCTCACCCCTGTTCACATTGCTGTAGAGATAGGCCGGTGACTCGCAGTGCAGTTCTAGTTTGTGGCATAGTTCTGCTCCGTGAAGAATGTACTTCGTTCCCAATCTGTCAATGCCCAGAGTACAACAAAGCAGGCCAATCAAGATACTGGACTGCGCAACTGGAAGGTTCAGCTGGCCCTTCTCAATTAGCCAGAGGCGCTGAATCTCCGCGTATAACTTTTTGCCAAGTGACTTTTCCTCTTGTCGATCGGTTATCCGGTCCAAACTGTAGGAGTAGCTCTGCATCAAAGTCAGCCGATGGACAGGATGATGGAGCGATTGACGTTACACAGCCGAAAAAGAGAAGGGCGTGGACCAACAGCGGAGAACAGAATCTCGTGGACCCACTCGCCAAGTCCCTGAGAAACATATGCTGATCGACAAGTTGCCATGTCGGATTTTCCCACGCAAAATACAGCGAAAGAAGATGACTTGCAACCTCATCGTCCACAAGAGAAGTCCAAGCTCGAATGCCCTTGATCCGGATGAGTGGTTCTTGGCATAACTGCGGCGTTCCATTGCCATTCCTCCTCGCCCATGCTATATGCATGCGACGCAAAGACAGTCCTGGATTTGGCGGATAAAGCTGTTGCTCAAACAGCGACTGCGAGCTCAGGAACGAAGAGAATATTTCCGGTGAAGCTAGGAAGTGTTTCTGTCACGATTTTAGCAAGGCCAGACACAGGACACTAGGAAAGTACGCGATATAGGCAAATAGAGAGACTAACATGGAATGTCTCCTCAATGCAGGTGCGACCTTCTTTTCGGCTTTCCTCGTAGATCTGTCGCAGCAGTGATTCGTAGACCTTGATCTTCAGTCGGGCACATTCAATCTCAAGCTGCTGTCTTTCGCGTTTGGAACTCGAATAAGTACAGGCAATATTCAGCCGCCGACATTGTTTGCAAATGGGTTTCGAGCCGTCACACTTGGTTTTGCGCTCACGACATGGTTGACAAGCGCGCGTTGTGCGCTGGCGGCCGATCGGAGTAGAGCCCAATCGGGGAATCGGAAGCCGAGCTGCAGGCGAAAGCGCTGCAGGTCTGCTGCGTACTATGACGGAGCGTTGTGGCTCGCTGCAGCTCGAGGGACTTGGGAGCTGATCGACTGGCTCTTGCGAACTACTGTTGGTGTCTGTTGAGTCCATTGTGGCGAGATACGTAAGCCGAGCATGTTTAGCCGAGATATTTTGACCAGCGTTTCCAAGGCGATTGGGATTGGGATTCAGTCAACAGTGGCGGCTACATATTTGACAGTACGTAGTGGATAATTCGAATCAGATCGACATGTCTTTGAAATTAATCCATATGATCGTCGTCTCAATGGGGGGTTGCGACGACGATAGAATCAGCATGGGTAGGTGCATATGGACGGCCAGATGGACGCGATCACAGAAATAATAATTGAGTTGAGAAATGCCAACAAGCCTGGCCCAAATTTATTGCATCATGTCTCATTTTTCAGCGCCAATTATTGGACCGGAATTACGGTAGCAACATAGACCCATTGAGCCATTGACCCTATTGATCCTGTGGAGATTGGGTGCGGTCCACTCGGGAGTCTTTTGACTCCTTGACTCGGGCGAGAATTGGAAAAGGACTGCTGAGTGGCACGTGACACAAAAGAGTCGCCAGTTCGATTCCCATCTGACCCGGTATCTTTAGTCATTTATTATTGAGTCTCCTGTGAACCACTCTTGAGCTAGCACCTCTGGTCATGAATCATGCGTGATTGTCCCCATTCCGCTACTATGTCAATAAAAGGCTCTCGCTGGAGTCTGTCGGCTCCGACTTGGGAGATACAAGGTATCCTGATCACTATTCTCTTTGGATTCGCTCTCATCTAAGTTGTATCTACGACTCTCATTGTGCTCACAGATAAAACACATAAGATAGCTCAGCTCCTCCTGATATGCATATGTCCCGTCACAAGTGTCAAGTAAAACTCAAGGCCTCTTCTTCCAGCATACAATTGGATATATAATCCCTTTGTGAAAAGCCTGATGATGGCAGAATTGACTAGAGGTTGCGAAATCAGGTTCCAGTCAGGCGTGATATCTGCCTCAGATTTCTCTCAGTAAACACTGATTTACAGGGTTCTCAGGCAAGAATCTGTTTCACCTAACAGAGCTGAAGACATGACCTGTCTCTCTAATCTGAGAATGTTCTTAATTCTTAGGTCACTGCTGACTCCAAGCTGGGATGGCGACAAGCACACTGATGCAGGCCCCACAGATATTGTTTGCTCTGACCAACACTTCGCAGCCTCTGTTCGCCATTGACCTTTGACTACATCTTCCCTTGATCTTCCACTACATCTTCTCTAGATCTTCGACAACATCTCCTCTGGATCTTCCACTACATCTTCTCTAGGTCTTCGACAACATCTCCTCTTCACTCGATTTCAAGTTTCAACTCAAGCAACCTCCATAACACTATCTATCCACTACATTCGAAAGCGTCACCTTCAATCAACTTCTGTTTGCTCTTTGCTCTGGTGAGTTCGAGAGAGAAGACCAAGATCTGTGGCTCACAAATGCTCCCTCGGCAACAATGAGTGATAGCCTGACATTAGAAAATAGTATCCTAGGCTGACAACGGCAATCAGAGAAGATGTCTGTCCCTTTCAGCGATGCAGAAGTGCCACATGAACACATCGACGTCTCAGACGCCGGTGACACGACTATCTACATAAATGAGTTTGACCCAACCATCAGGCGAGACGAACGCTCCGATGACAGTGTTGACGACTCGAGGGCCAAAAGGCTCTTGCGAACGGCGTCCATCAAAGTCCACAAGGACGTTCTCGTGGGACGCAGTCAATACTTCAAAGCCATGTTCGATGGCCGCTGGGGTTCCAAAGAGGCCGATGTCGACCTGAATGGAGACACTGTTCGAAGTATGGAGCTCTGGCTCCGTGCGTTTCACTCCACAACCGACGCTTTGCCCATGCAGTCCATCTCGGTCGGAGAAGTTTGGCACACTATCATGGCTGGGGACAAGTACGGGTTCGATCTCCAAGAGCTAAAGAGTTGGTTTGTCGCTTGGTATAAGTGGATGAGGACGGAGAACGGGGAGAAGAAGTTCCTCGAGGACTTCGGGCCGCAATTACTCTTCCCTTGCTATGCCTTCAACTACGCTGTGGGCTTTCAGGACTTGACTAGATTCATAACTTACAATGAGTCTCGTCATATCATCGAAATTAACCCAACGCATCATCGCCAAATGCACTTACGCCCTCTCATCATCCGTAAGTTCTCCAGCAGTCTTTGCCATGTGATTTGTCCGCGCAATCGCATCAGCTCAAGCCTGAAGTCGTCCTGCTGATGAAAGTACCCTCGCAGAACAGCTAAATGCCGCGAAAGGTCGCCTTCGCACGGTTCTGCACCAAGCGTTATTCACCCGTGTAAATGAGATTATCGATCGCGCAGGATGCGCCTGCAAAGAGAAGACTGTCTTTAATTTTCTCAAGGAACTTCGACGCATTAGGGTCTCGCCGCTGGACTCGAGCAGTACGAAAGCAAGTATTGCTGAAATGCTTGACCGATTGCAACAATTTAACGGGGCAAACACTCGCGGTGATACTTCCGTCAATCAATCACGTCAAAGTCAGTGTTCTATTTGCTGGCTTAACGGGACGGACATCGTTGAGAAGGCGATCGAGCGAGTTTCCAAATATTTCGATGGTCTATGCCTGGACTGCATGGACCGTACTAAGGATCTTAAGGTCGACAGAAATAAAGACCAAGACTATTGGTTTCATCACCTATGGCAGGAATCCTATGACAGGAAGTGCCGCATATCGCACGGCGAGCCCACCTGGTATTTCAGTTTCATGGGACGCAAGGAGAAGCGCGGCCTCATCGCCGAGTAGGGGTCGACATCCTGGATCTGCGCAGCGGGCATATCACGGAGGCTGGATTACAGGGGAAGTTTAAGGGTCTCGCAGCCGGAGCTGAAGCTGATGTGTATCTGGTCAAACCCGTTTCAACTTCATGACTTCGTGAAAGTAATGGGCTCACCATTGCCATGGTACTTTGAGTTATCACTTTGGGCGCTCTTCTGAAAAACGGGCAGACTGCATATCTTTCCTGTGTTAACTCTCTGACATGTATGCGAGCAAGATATCTGCAGACAAGAGGATTTCTTTACATTGAATAATAGGATACTATCATCATGCCCCTGAGGATAACATCACTGGTAGTAGCAATTAAGCTCGTGAGGTCAACAATATAAAAATGTCCTAGGACACTCAAGTTACCTTAGTATTGTGGAATCAGAGGGCGTTCAATACCACCAATAGTCCAAGACTCATGCTCCCAGTCGTACGTCTTTAGTGCGTGATTCATCTGCATTTTGAGACTTGTCATCAACCTTCCTTTGTTTGATCCCCTCTACCCGCTCCGCATGGTTAGTCTACCTCATGCATTTCAACTTACCAGACCTCAAATAGGAAGGTCAGACGTAATTCATGCAGATGGTGGATTGTACTTGTCAAATCTCTCCATTCAGAGGTGAGTTTTGTTGACTGAGCCTCGTGTCAACAGCGTGGATATATTATGCAGTGATACCACGCTAACAGCCTAACAGTCCCTTGCTTCCCAGTCTCACCGATGATCGACCTATTGAGGGTTACACAATGGAGGGGGACAGCCCATTCTTAAATATGCAGTTGATCCCTCGATTAACAGAAATCCACTGCATAGGCACCTTTGTCTACGTGCAACATTGACGATGTTCCTCCTCACTATTGCCGCCGCCAGCACTTCGTTGGTGCTGCTTCTCTATAAATTCCTAATTGCTCCATACTTCCTGTCGCCTCTTTCAAAGATCCCCAATGCGCATTTCACAGCCCCGTTCTCGGACTATTGGATTGAAAGAAAGCGGCGGTCTGGGCAGGAGGTACTGACCATCTACAATCTTCATCGCAAGCATGGGTCTGTCGTGCGCCTGGGACCCAATGAGCTCAGCGTCAATTCACTCCGGGGGCTGCATACGATCTATACCAGTGCATTCGAGAAACATTCCTTTTACCGCGATGCTTTCGTCAATTTCCTTACAGATAATCTTGTGGGCATGTTACCCAACGAACCTCATGCGCGACAGAAGCGCATGCTGAGCAAGATCTACTCCAAGTCATATCTACGGGAGTCGGTGGATCTGCGCCATATTTCGTCCATCGTTCTTTCGCAGAGGCTTCTCCCTATTCTGCAGGAAGTAGCAGAGAAAGGAGAGGCGATCAATGTCTTGCCGCTGTTTCAGGCTGTGGGGATGGATTTTACGTCTGCGTTTTTGTTTGGCACGGCCAATAGCACGACTTTTCTTTTCGATCTCCCGGGATGGGAAAAATGGCTGGAGGAGTATGAAAGATTCAAGTATTTGAGCTTGAAAGAGCGGTATATGGGCTTCATCGAAAGCTGGTGTCTGTCGCTCTGCCGCAGAATGCAATGCAATGACCATCCTAATGAAGTGCCGGTGGCCACAAACGCGGTCGTGTATGATCAGCTCCGCCAGGAGCTGGAGAAGCATCCAGATCAACGGCCTCTTGACATGGCAGTCGCATCAGAACTTCTCGATCATCTCGTTGCCGGACACGAGACCACAGGAATTACCTTCGTGTATATGATGTGGGAGCTCTCCCAACGACCCCAGCTACAAGCTGAACTTCGTCAAGAACTGCTCACTTTAACGCCGCCTTTGAGATATCCATTTGTGGAGTCGAATAACGAGAGTCTCCCAATTCTACCATCACCAGCCGCTATAGACTCTCTCCCTTTGCTGGATGCAATGGTCAGAGAAACACTCCGGGTGCACTCACCTGCCCCTGCTCCGTTACCACGAGTCACCCCCTTCACGCCAGAAGGTATAGCAATTGAAGGATACGATGGCATCCCCGGTGGAGTCAGAGTTAGTTCGTCCTCATATACTCTGCACCGAATCAGCGAGGTCTACCCTGAGCCTTTGGAGTGGCTACCAGAGCGCTGGCTAGAACCAGGACCGGGGAAAATTCACGACATGCGGAGACTCTTTTGGCCGTTTGGAAGTGGTGGAAGAATGTGTCTGGGTAGTAATTTTGCTTTGCAAGGTATGCATCTCCACTCTCTCTTCCCTTCCTCGCGGCAGCATAGTCGTGAATGCGAGACTGACGAAGTCTCCTGGTGGTTGAAGAGATCAAACTTGTCATGGCTGCAGTTTACACCAACTATACAACGTCTATCGTCGATGATGAGGGCATTGAACAGGATTATGCTTTTATTTCGTTGCCCAAGGGACGGAAGCTGATGTTGAGCTTTACGCCTGTGAAGCTGTGAATCTTTGGTTTCATTCACCAAGTCTCTCTGTTTGTGCTCATTCAGTATCATTGCACAGTGAGCATTGTTTCAATTAGGTGATTAATGGATGATCAACGCAGTGAGCAATAAACTTTCTATACCAGTGGACAATGGACAGCTTGAACGGTCCAGGTTAATCCAGCCCAAGGTTCCCAGGTCCTAACCATGTACCTACTCATGCTCCATCTTTGGCAATAACCGAAAGGAACGAATCCCGACCAATGATCAGCAAGCCATCTATCTTCTGGATTCGATGCGAATAGCTAGCTACCTTCATCTTGGCACATTGAGGAGAAAGATATAAAGATAGACTAGATGGTCACTTATTTGAGAAGAATCAGACCTTCATTGATTTCTCGATTACATACATTGTAAGTGGTTTCGGAAGCTAGTACAATATTGATCGTTTCGATACCCATCGCCAAGGACCTGACACCATACCCGCGTTTCTGCGACCAGCCATTGTTCTTCATCATGCTCTCCTAAGCAGGGGCCAGTCGCAAAGAAGGGACCAGTTATCAGGAACTGCACCGAAGTCAGGGATATAATGGCGTGTGGCAGTCGTGCATGGTGGCACCAATCTACAGAAATCGAGCCATTCATTCCTACGCATGCTCCAACTGTATTCATTATCAGCGCCCTTCCAGTGCTCTTTGCGGAGGAAGTTTGAGGCAAACAGAGGAAGATAACCAGTTCCTGCTAATAATGAATACAATTCGAGCATGCATAGGAATGGATCGCTCGATTTTGTAGATAGGTGCCACTACGCAGGACTGCCACACGCCATTATTTCCATTCTTCTGGGCGCAGTCTTCCGAGTCTGGGATCTCACGCAATGGATTGGTATGTCGGGCGGGTGTTGAGATATCGAACGGCCATGGGAATACAACATTTTCAGAAGATGGAGCCATTGTGACACTGCATAAGGAACCAACCTAGTTGGAGGTGTGAATGGAACGAGACACGCTGGCGTTGAAACGACGCAGACCGACCGGTATGAGGATGGCTATTTATTGCACTTTGGGACTGCTCGCCAGCAACGCCCTGACGACTCCCTTAGAGCCCGTTGGTGTGAAGCTGTGACGACTGTTCGTTGACCAGTCGTTTTTGAAGCCATCAAGGAGACTGGGGACCACAGCAGGCTGGATTGGGTGGCTACTGACTCACTCCTTGATGGCTTTAAAAAGGACTGGTCAACGAACACGCGCAGGCGGCAGGTCATGACGAAGTATCATCAACTGGGTGCTCTATGCTCTCTCGCACTGTGTCACGACTGGGACCTGGTCGAGGTGGTGGTGGCATCAACCGCCCAGCGGAGTGAGTCGAGGTATCTCTCCGCTGGTTCGCGTGAGTCGTTCTCAGTAGGTCCCGGTGGAACTGGATCAAACGTCGGAGGTAGGCAGTGAGCCGCGGCGAGAGCGTCTCCGCGTCAGTCGGGGCCGGGTCACAACACTGCGACGACCTGGATGATCAGGCATTTGGATCAAGATCTCCCGCAGCTGATTGGCTCGCTTGCGGCTGCTATCTGGCATGATTCGCCCCTCATCGTCTCCGGCAGATTCATTCTCAGTTCTGCTGCTCGATTGGATGCAGATGGGTACCTTCGTGGCGGGCACGGCAGGCGTCGACTCGGCGTGATATTCCATGTTGGCTTCCCCGGGTTGAAGACGGCTTCGATATATCCTCAATTCTTCCCGACCCCACGCGAGTCGCCATACCAGGGACGAGCCACGCTGCCTTTGAGAAGAGGAAGACTGATGAAGAGGGAAGATCGGCGTCCCGGCCAATTGCGAGCAGGGTGCAGGAACCAATGGACGTTAGCAACGAGAACAGGAACGCCTGCAACGAGAACAGGAACGCCAGCGACAAGAGCAGGGGCGTCAGATGTTTCCATCTCCCCGTTTTGGGCTTGATCGGAGCGACACCCCAGCAAGGGTAATCTCATTCCTATTCTTGTCGCTGACGTTCCTGTTCACGTTGCTGGCGTTCCTGTTCTCGTTGCTGACGTCCCTGCTCTTGTTGCTGACGTTCCCGTTCTTGTTGCTGATGTCCCTGGTCTTGTCGCTGACGTTCCTGGTCTTGTCCCTTGGGACAGCGTGAACCGATGGAAGAGGGATCTCATCAAATGGGAGAAGGCGGAGAAAGGCCTAGCGGCTGTCTGGCAGGCAATTGAGCGAACGGTAAAGTAGATACACGTCGCCACGGGCCTGACGAACGGGGACCCAGCCCAGCTGGTGTCGGAAAAGAGTCGGTGGGTTCACGCTATATTCCCATGTGTGCTCAAACTTGTTCATTTTCAGCGCCGAGAATGGCAACAGGCTGAATGGGAGGAGGAACGCCGGCATATAGCAGGAAGACGCAATGAAGACGACTCATCAGTGTCATCAGATTCACTGAGCGATTCAGACGCTTCAGTCTCTCCAGGCTCTTCGAACTCTTTGACGTGCGTGCGACTCTTCAAGTCAACCCAGGCCTGCTGCCTACATGTCCGGGAGAGGAACTTCAGCCGGACATGTACGCAGCAGGCGTGGGTTGACTTGAAGAGTCGCAGGCACGTAACTGGACGAATCATGCTGTAGGGTGTTCTTTAGAATCAGTCTTCCCGCTATATGTCGGCGTTCCTCCTCAGATATTCCATGTTGACTTCCGTGGGGTGACGGCGGCTTCGATATATCCTCAATTCTTCCCGGTGAGGCAAGTCGGAGTCGTCATACGCTTCGGACGTGTCGGACGCGTGAACGCATCGGACTCATCAGGGCAGGAATATGAGTTGTTCCCTGATGAGTCCGATGGCTGTTGGGCAGGGAATTGGGTAGACGGTGGACAGATATCGACAAAGATCAATACAGCACTAGGTCCCGAAATAATCACTGATAAATTGTATGCAATTGAGAAATGAATGAAGGACTGATTCTTCTCAAATGAGTGACTATCTTGCCTGGCTTTATATACCCTCAATGTGCAAAGCTGAATCTTCGTACCTGATAAGTGGCTTGCTGATCATAATAAAACTAGTGACGTGGCAGATCCTGCAGCTGCATCCATCCGAATTCAGTAAATGGTAATCTCACTCAACGCTTCGGAACTGGTGGAGGTACCTATGTTGCCGGGTTTAATTTGTGACTTTCTGAGACTGCACCAATAGAGTCCTCCTTTGCTGCTTTTAAGTCACACCGCAAGTTTTGAAGTTAAGCCGGATGCTTAGTCTCCGGTAAACACGAAATATTACTGAACAGCAGCTTTGCTATGAGATTCGCATCAGAATGGTTTTATTTCGGTATATACAAAAGCATATCGATTTATAAGGATCCAATCTAGATACAAATCATCATGAACATATCCAATCTATGATTCTGATCTTTTCTCTCGGGTCGCTACCATGACGCCTGCGTCATGAAATGTCCCTCTCCTCCATTGAGTTTCATAATACCTCTACTCTAAGCGGGAACATTCTCCGCAATTGTTCTGGGGTGGTGCTCCGTGAAATTCTCTGGCCAGAGGAACATCTTTTCTTCCTTCGAAGGAGTGGCTGCGATGAATTGAGGAACCTGCTCGAAACACTTAGTACATGGCAGCAAGCAGAAAGTGTTAGAGGGCTTAGACGTACGGATTGCTTGCTGGAAACCCTTCTCCACATGTTGGCACGTGGGTTGAACCGAGCTGGAGTTCCCTCGCCTCTCGTCTTTTCCTGGTCTTCCTTCATGATCGACAAAATCTCCCGCTTGATGTCCGCGAATGTCTCAAACGGAATGTACGAAATGTTGTTTTCCTGGCAATACTCCTCGAGGCGAAGGCCCTTGCGCGCGAAGAGAACATCGGCTTCACGGGCGGCAGGGAGATCAGACACACCGTCGCCAATGAAAACGATCAGGGGAATTTGGCCATCAATACAATACTTGGCGGCCTCCGCGCGGCCTTCCTGAACCGAAAGGGCCTTGTCATGGCCCAGCTCTGTATCGTGTCTCCAGATTGGTTTCCATTCTGAGCCGTCCGATTTGATGTCGGCGTCATTTGCAACGATCTGGATTGATGACTTGATAGATCGATCAGTCTCCATTCAATCATTGGATCGTTGGGTATGACTTACTGCTTGTTGTCCCAAAAACGTGTCCAGCACTCTGCGCAAGATGGGCTTCAGTCCTGCACTGATCACGTTGAAATCGATGCCGTTGGCAATGCAGAACTCGTGAAACTCCCGAAATCCAGGGTCGATTTCGAGCTCCTTTTCCATAACCTCAAACCCGTCTTCAAACGGGACTCGCAGAGATCCCCACATCTCCTCGGACACATCACGAAATGACCGCTCGCCGGTTTTGATCTGTTCATCCAGTATTTGCCGGCGCTTCGTGCCGCATCCCAGATTGTCAAAGAGAATATGGCCAGTGTCTTGCATAAATATGGTGCCGTCAAAGTCTGAGAATAGCACATATTAGCAGCCAATCAACGTTAGGAGTCATAGTAAAAGACACAAGTATAAGATCGACAGGGACCAAAGCCCGTGCTGAACTGCAGGAGCTTGCGTACCTGAGAAACAGACAATCTTTCTTGCTGTGCTAGGCATGTTTCTTGTTTTAGTGTGGCAAGCAACTAAAAACAAAGTCTCGGGATTGGTGGATTGGAGTCACAACGAATTTGTCGCAGATATCTGGGGCCATCCTCTTGTCAAATATGTCTTCGAAGTGGCGACGTAGAGTCGCTAGAACGGGATAACAGGATATTGATCGCCCTCGCGCAAAAGGAAATGACGTCGAAGGTTTCTCTCATAAACATTTTAGCGTCAATCAGATATTGCATGAGTGGAAATTCATAGCCTGGGTCTGGAACTCTGGATCATGTTGCTCTGTTGCTCTGTTGCTTAACCTCTCAAGAGTCAAAGAGTCGAGTCTCATACTCCGCTAGATGGTGGATCGTCCATGCATGATTGGCCAATTTTTGGAAATCGCTTATCGAGACCCGCCCACGTGCCCCAGGCGTTATTCCTGATCAAGTTAGGTTAGTTACCTTGGCGAGCCGAAACAGGAAAAGTTCAGAAGATTATTGGGGTATTTGACGTCATTGGAACTGGTCTTACCAATAACCCATTTTTGGATTGTCCAATTACATTCCCGCTTGGTACAGAGTGTTGATCTTCTGTTGAGAAAAAGCCTCAGGTTTCAATCAGAGTTACCGAGTAATCAATCTAATGTCGTCATTGTCGTCAGTCTGATATTTCCGTCCCCATGAGTTATGCAAGAGGCGCGCACGGACATGACTGAAATCACATCCAGAACAGGAAAAATGATTACATAGCCAGTCGAAGCGTATCCACATGAGTACAGATCCCTCGCATTCAGCATCAACTCAATATGTACAATTGCATGGTCCTTTGATCTCGCTCTCGTCTCTCAACGGCAGATAGGAAATGCAGGGCTTGATGGAGTGACTGTACCACCATAGATGACTTGATTGCCCGGATTGGCAAAGACCGTCTCCCTTCCTTCGACAGTGGAACAACCATTACCGACATTCGCGACGAAAAGATCGGGATAAGCGCTCCCAAAAGATGACGGACTGCCAGTACCTCCATTGATTACCACATCCGCGCAATTCATATACAACTCCCGGTTGCCGATTAAATTGTACCAAGTCCAAGCGAAGAGGGCTTGGCCGTTAGCGACATCCCTGGGTATCTTGACATTATACCTTGACACAAGTGGACATCCACCTTCCATGGACTGAATGACTTTAAATGTCTTGCCATTGTCGTAGCTCAGAGAGAGCTGGCAAGATCCTCCGCCGTGGGTTGCGGAGCCGCTTAGCGTCATGTTGTAGGTCTGACCAGCGGTATACTCTGCGGTTGCGCGCCAGGGAGTATTAGTTTGGTATCCTTTGCAGGGGAAATTGGAGCCTGTCACTTGTTAGACATGCACTGATTCACTCTGTTTATGATTCTGGGGTGAGGTACCATCGCTCAAAAGAGGACTGGTCATCGAATAGTCGATATCAGTAACCTGTGGGTCGAAGCGACTCCGAAGGGGATAAGGCCAACTCATTTCCATATGAGCTGCGGCCAGGCTGGTAGAGAGCAGACCCAGCACAACTTTGCTGAGCATCATCGTTGCCAGTGGTATTTCTCTTTGTCTTTGGCTGGATGCTGTGTGAGAGACTTGGTGAATTGATGCGCAACATTGCCGTCAATTGCCCTGTTCTTATACCTTTGGCCCTCATCAAGATCATGCTTAATTTTTGGGAATTCTCAAGATGGAGACTCCCTCCAGGTTACATCTCGACTGTTGCACATCTCAGTCCCATTGAGACTGTCGACAAAGCAATGTTCAGTAACAGGAGGAATCCAGGCACATTGCATGGAAATTGTAACTAAACAACTCCACTCGACCTTGACTGGGTTACATATGCCTTCAATTCTCCATCAAGGCAGTTTCATTGTGCCATACCTGTCACTTCATTCTTTACCCGAAGGACGATCACAATTTGCTCGGTCACGGCCTCAGTTCGCCTATCGCAATCGACATTTTGCTATGAGTTAGAACCTCCAGCACCATGGGTTACAGTGACAGCCCTAAGCTGAGTGGGGTGAGTGGCTCTGCTTGATGCTCACTCAGAGATAAAGACGACCCTGGAGAGATCATCACGCGTATCTGATTGGATTCAATGACTTTGATCAATCTACATGAACGCGGCCTAAGACGAGAGAGGAATGTGCACTCTGTCCCTGGCACATATCTCACATCTATCTGTGACTATCTCCACAACAAACTGAGATGAGTCTGCCAGGTATAGCAATACTCGGCAATTTCGAGTCTTGAAGAGCGATTAATCATTGATATCATGCGGCAAGCTAATCCCATGAGGTCCCTAGTCTCCCTTGGCTGTTCCATCACATTGAGAATTTGTGAGGGGAAGATACTTGGCGTCCCTGATCTAATTTCTTTTTGACCAGGGTCTGGAGCAAGTGCCGACTACTTTAAGTCTATACAACATTTTAATCCTACTGTTACACCTTAAATTGATAATGGTTTCAAGTGTCTAGGCATTTGTTGCTGTTTCACGCGCCTACTCTATGCCTCCGGATCATGCAATAGAATTCATTCAGCCCTGCAGAGCCCATCTGATCACCACTAATCTGTATTGCTCTGCCTCAACATTGACTAGTATGAGAATGGCATCTCTAGATGAACAAATTACAAGTACATTCCACGGTATGATACAACAATACGCCTGCCCTTGCCAGGGAGACTATTATATTAGAAACAAAAAATCTGGTCTGACATCTTCGAAACTGGTCCTGGCTTCTGATATCCCATCGCAGCCAGCGTCTTCTTCGTAGCGCTCACCATGCCCGGCGGCCTTTCATTCATTGGAATCTGCTTTGAAGTCTATCCCGACCATCTGGGGAATCACCAGCGCCTTTTCAAACAGTATACAATGCTCTCATCCATTATTTTCTCCGAGACAGACTTCTTCCCAAAGAAGATTAATGAAGCGCACCCTCTATATCCAATCAGAATCAGGAAGCTGGTGTCTTTTTGGGCGATACCGATACTCCAGAGTGGAGAGCAGCACATAAATTCCTTCCACCAACACTTGGCCCCAAGGCCGTGCGTCATTATGCCCCCATGATGCAGGAAACGATTGAAGACGCGTTTAATGTCTTCGATGCCCTAGATGAGAAAGAGGAAGCATGGAATGTCTATCAGTACATGCTCAAGCTTGGATCAAAGGCGGTTGGCAAGTTGGTCCTTGGGATTAATTTCAAGCACTTCTCATCTATCGATGCGCCTCCGCATGAACTTGTCTATCGCATAGCGGAGTCATTGGAGCTGAATAAGGAAGTGACTGCATGGGGTGATTGGTATGCCAAGTTACCGTTCGGTGACCCGCAACGGTTGAGAAATGCCAGAGGGCGTATCTTCGATATGGTCAACGAGTCCATTCAGAACGCGGCTCGCGGAGGCGTTGAAGATCTTCATCTACAGGATGCGGCGTTGAAAGCATCCAACATGGTTGGTATGTATAGCTTCTTACAAGTTGGTGGATACTCTGGCTGACTCTCTAGACTACGCTATCCGAGCCACCGACAACAAGGGCGAAAAGCTGCCCAAGACCAGTCTAATGCAGGCATTGGTGGTAGCAACGGGAGCCGGCTTTACAACCACAAGTTCATTATTATCATGGCTCATCTACAGCTTCGTCACATACCCCGGGGTGAAGGAGAAATTGCTGCAAGAGCTGATCGACAATGGCATTGATGCCGACACGCAGCTTACTGCAGACTTGACGGATCGCCTAACCTTCATAGACAAGTTTATCAAGGAGACCCAACGTCGGCATAATCCTTCATATCAGCCTGCGCGAACCGCCAAAGTAGACCTTATTCTTCCTGGTGGCTACAAGCTTCCGCAGGACTCCATCATCATTGGCGCTCTGCACCATCTCCACAGCAATCCAGAAGTCTGGAGCAATCCTGCGCGGTTCGATCCTGATCGCTGGGACACAGAGGAAGTCAAGAATAGACACAAGGCGGCCTATATGCCCTTCGCCACTGGTCCTCGCATGTGTATCGGATTCAACTTTGCTTTGCAAGAAGTGAAAGTCTTCTTGTCTAAGCTGGTGTACCGATACAAGTTTACCAGGGAGAATGACGGGCATATTGAGTACGATCCCATGTTTCAACTGATTCGGCCGAACAACCTCTATGTTCGCGCCGAAAGGCGTGTCAAATGGCCGTCACGATCAGACAGATCCGCTCCTTTGGCTTCACTGTGATGTTAACATTTCTACCATAATATTTGGGCGCCTGCTACCTTTGTCAGGCTTTATTCTTTGATTACAAACTTCCGCGGTATAGACTAGCGTTTCGTTTACCTAAATAGCATTTTTATTTGATCAACATCTGTAGGAATCACCTTCCGTGTACAACTCAGAAGAAACATGCGTTCAATCTATTTGAGCAGCATCTGTAAACGATAGACCTTTTGAAGTTCTAGAAACATGACAGGCCTCAATCACTTTACGACCTATCAACACCAAACCTTGCCATGCACTGTGCAGTCCATAATCAGATCCGAGTGTTCCTAAATACAATCTAACAAAAGTTTGCAGCACTCTCATTAGGGAAAACATGGTCAACATTGCAGGACGGGTTGCCACCAGGGACAAACAGCGGAGTGGCTAAAAGTCGTCATTGTTACCGACCACAGCCACAGATGGCGAATAAAGGGGCAACGTACCGTCAACAACCAAATCCATACTGGGATTACGCACGATGGACAAGTTGCCCGTCGGGGTCAGCCTCATTTCGCAGTTGATCTGGTCCTGCCCCCCATCGGTGGTGTTACTGCCGGTCCAGATATCGATGTGGTGGATACCAGCAGAGTTCCATTCATCTGTGCATTGAGAGCAAACATCCTCGAACCGAATGTACTTGTGTAGATACGGGGCAAAGATGACTTCGCACTGCGTGAACTCGCCAGGGGCCGAGGCGAAGGTCAGAGGATCGTCGAAAGTTCCGATACCGTCGGCTGTGAGGCCGCGACCACAATCGTAGGTGATTGCAGGTCCCGGGGGATCATTGTCAGGGAATCCGTAGAATGTATGGGTGACATCCGGGACGATGTCGCATGCTTGAACCGATGTGAAAGCCAGAGAGGCCATGGCCGTTATCATCAGACGATCTCTCATTGTTGGTGTCATTGTAAGGCTATATTGATGCTGATTTTCCCTTGAATTTGAGACATTGTGATCAGGCCTTATGGCTGTGCCAATTTATATATTTTACCTTGGTATCATGCCATGGTCATAGTTTTGTTGGTTCAATATTGCGGACTGTCATTCCTCAGTGACGTAGAGTCATCCATTGTTGAGATTTTCCGGATGCTTAGTACACATGAGTACACATGAGTAGACATTCGGACCTACCTACTTGGAGATAAGTGTGAATATAGGGATGGATATCCTATGGAGATGGTTGTATGGATCAAGTCATCTCGGCCGATTTAACCAGAAAAGGAAGAGCGTTATCGGCGATGGACCGATGGTTGCCTAGAGCTTTGTTTCTTCTCGGGTATAAGGAAAGGGATCCCCGTCCTCGTCCTCTTGGCGACCGAGAGAGAAAAAAAAGGGTATCAATCTCTTCAACTCTGACCAGTTGAATGACAATCTGCTCACATGGCCTCCACAGACTCTGTTCCGGCCAGATTTAATGGCCTGCACCGAAAAGTCCTCGGCGAGCTGGGTCTTATGACACTATGGCATTCCTCATTGGACGTCAAGCTTCTCTGTGCACAACGCTTCATCCGACTCTTCGCCTATGGAGGTTCAACTCTGATACTAGCTTCATATATGTCTGCCTTGGGTATCTCAGATGACCGCATTGGTTTATTCATGACCTTGACTCTGGTCGGCGATGTCGCAATCAGCTTTTTCCTCACTCTCTTCGCAGATGCAATGGGCCGCAGAGCAGTCCTGGCTTTGGGGTCTGCGCTCATGGTCTGCAGTGGAATCGTCTTTGGTCTATTTGGCAATTACTGGATTCTCTTAGCCGCTGCAGTGCTCGGTGTCATCAGTCCAAGGTGAGTGCTGACCTGGTTCTAAAACGATGTCCTGTTCATCTTGCTCACGATTGATTTCGCAGCGGTAATGAGATTGGGCCTTTTCGAGCTGTTGAGGAATCTACTCTGGCTCATCTTACTGCCCACGAGCATCTGAGCGATATCTTCGTCTGGTACTCTCTGATCGGCACCGCAGGCACCGCCCTCGGAATGATGGTCTGCGGGTGGGTCATCAACCTCCTGCAAATTACCAAAGGGTGGCAGTACCTCGATGCATGCAAGATTGTATTCTTCGCATATGCCGGGATTGGCGCAGTCAAGTTTCTTCTTTCCATCTGCCTAAGTCACAAGGTTGAAGCCGCCAAGAAGGACAAGAATAGTAGTGCTACGGCCTCTCAGCAGCAACAGCCAGAAGCTGATGCTCCGGAAACCCAGCCTCTCCTGGGCGAAAGACCCAATAACGAGAACAACCAGAAGAAATCACTCTTCTCCGTCCTCGGTAGTAGTGATCTGATCTCTTTGGTCGTCAGACTCTTCATCTTGTTTGGTCTAGACTCGTTCGCCTCAGGGTTGGCCTCATTGTGCGTATTAGTTACACCATATGACAACACACATCGGACTGACCGTGCTACAGATCCTGGATGACATACTTCTTCAAGCGCAAATTCGCGTTGCCCGAGGGAGAACTCGGCTCGATTTTCTTTACCACCAGCTTAATCTCCGCCGCATCGATGCTAGTTGCGTCCTCCATAGCCAAACGCATCGGCAATGTCAAGGTTCGCTCTTCGCCCTCAATTACATTTTTTTCTGTCATTCAGGTTTCTGACTATTTCACAGACCATGGTCTTCACCCACCTGCCATCCGCCATCTGCCTAGCGCTCATCCCAGTCCCCTCCGCTCTACCGGCAGCCTTGACCTTCCTGGTCCTCCGTGCCTGTTCACAGAGCATGGACGTTGCGCCACGCAGCGCCTTCTTGGCCGCTGCTCTTCCGCCCGAAAAGCGCACGGCTATCATGGGGGCCATCAACGTGGTCAAGACTTGCACTCAGAGTTTAGGGCCGCTCATCACCGGTGTCATGGCCGATCATGGTCTTTTCGGTGCCTCCTTCACGCTTGCTGGTATCCTGAAAGCAATCTACGATATTGGTATGCTGATGAGCTTTGCGGGGAGAGAGCCTGCAAGAAGGATGGCTTCAAATCAGGGCGGAGAGAGTGCTTAGATGTTGATTGCGATATGAAGTTCTACTCTGGCTGTTTTATGCGGATTATAACAATTCGCCGACTGTTTTAAGTGGTATCTCAGACCATCCTACGCAACGCATTTTCTTATGGCTGTACAGATAAAAACTCTTAAGAAACTACTGGGATCATAGTGTTGTCGACACAAAATTTGACAAAAGTGTCATTGTCATATCAGATCTTCATATTCACATGTGGATAGGTTATCCCCGAGGATGAGCTGTGATTGTTGAAAATCTCGTCTCCACTAAATACAGTATGCACACACTTCCTTCACAAAACCATCTTGAATTGTGGGTCCCTATCATCGTTATATCCTGTATACTTTGCATATTTGCCCTGCGCCTTGTCTCTATTGATTTTAGCGCAATATAAGACATTCAATAGGATCCTGAACACAAGATCAGTTGGACTGCCTCAACTACTAGACAGAGCTGTGCACTTACATGACCCATGCGAATATAAGCAGGCCGAAAATTACCGTGTGGCCTCGATGGTATCCAGGCTTATCCTTGTCAGGATAGTTGAATGCTATAGAAAACGCGCATGTCAGTCCAGGATCTTAACTCCATCAAGCAATGCAGGAAAAGAGGAACAGGAGACTCACTAGCAACAAACCCTCCACAGTTTGCAATTGCCAACTGCATTGCCGACGTAGTGGCCCGTTTGTAATGCCCAGCGGAGTTGTTGGAGTTCCAAACCAGGATACATGGGACGCTACAGAACATGCCCGTGGCCATGAGGAAGGTCATCCCATACTTGACTTTGGCGGACTCGATGTTGGCAATTGCTCCGTAGCCAGCGATCGCTATCGGCAGCGTAAACAGCATGACGACACCACGGAGCTGCAGACGGTCTGAGATCAGAGCCACGACGACTGGACCAAAATGGCATGCGGTCAGCAACTGAGTGAGCCTGAATTAATTGAATCAATCAAAGAGCCCACCTGTGAATACAGCTGCGACGGCATACGGAATAACAGTCCACAGCTGCACCTCGTTCGCATTGCTCGCAAAGCCGCTTTCATTGATAATGGTAGGTAGCTGTTTTTCTGTTATGAGCAAGGATATTTCTTTGGTGCAGTCAAGAGCCGACTCACAAAAAGACCGAAAGAATATAACCCACACAAGATAGCAAAGTACGCTATTGCTGACAGCCACATTTTCAAGTCCAGTACGCCTCGGACGACCTCGGACCACTTAAAGGCCTCCTGTTCAGCCTCAATGGTTCTGTTGCGTGATGTCAGCAGAAATTGACTTTCAAAGTCGATATCAGTAGAACATGCGGCTTCTGGCTTGAGAATTGGCAAAAGCGTCGACATACCCTTCTGGCACAGATGGATTCTCAAGTAGCATTCTCTCGCGGGCGAATTGCCGTTCTTCCACGGTCAAGAAAGTTGCCGTTTCTATATTGTTGGGAAGACAGAGGTAACTGAGAGCGCCGCATGCGAAAGTCTGAAAGGTATCAGAAATAGCACGGATGTCTTGTTTGAAGAAGTAACTTACCAATAGACCTTCGATGATCATAATCCAACGCCATCCTTCAAGACCACCTCGAGGTCCAATCGCAGCCAATCCGCGAGCCAAAAGCCCTATTATCAAGAATGAGGTACTTCGCGTCAGCAATCACCACTTGAAGAAATTCCGGGAGGAGGTCAAGGTTTACCTCCAAAAGCCCCCGATAACGATGCTGCCGTGTAGAATAGGCCGATGCGAAGAGCCAAGTCGGAACGTTTATAGAAGAAAGACAGGTAGAGTACCTGACGAGTCTTAGTCCCTGCTCATTGAAGCACTACCAGCCGGTATCGGAAAGAAAGATCTGGGATAAGCTTCACATACCATGCCAGGCAACAATCCTCCCTCTGCGACTCCGAGTATGGCACGAACAGCGACAAAGTCCGCAAAATTACGCACAAAGCCCAAGCACATGGCGATAATTCCCCAGACCATTGTGAGCGTAGGTAGCCAGATCTTCGGGGACACCTTCTTGATTATCAAATTGCTCGGAAGCTCGCTACCGGCACACGCTCAGCAAGATAATCAAGTAGCTTTCAGTCATTGACGCTCACCTGCAGATATATGTGAGATAGAAGACCGTAAGACCTATGTCATACTGTTGACTAGTGATGTTGAGATCATTTTGGAGACCAATGATCTTTGCGTTTCCCACGTTTGTCCTGACAGAATGATTTGGGTCAATCTTCAATCAAATGAAACGGGGACCGATTGAAGAGATATTCTGTTTACTTACCTGTCAAGAAACGAACATAAGAAAAGAAGAGCCAGAACGGGAAGAATCCTATCGGGCAATGCTTTTAGCTATCCAAATGACCATAGACGCCGGACGCGAACCAACCTCGTGTCCAGCTTGAAAAGAATACTTCGAGTCAGCTTTTGTTTGTAGGCATTATCGAGAGCCATGTCATCTAATGACTTATGTTTGACATCTTCCAATGTCTCATGGCTAGGCTTGATCGTATCCATGGCTCTATGTACGGACATGCGAGAATAAGAGAATGAAAACAATCAAGATCATCAGAAGAGCATAATGTAGCGGGGGTTCGGGTTAATATTTGATTGCAGAAAGACGCGAGTACTCCAATTTCGGCCATCATTTCTGCAGCCGATGGGGAGAAACCAAGCCAAACAGACGTTGTGCCTGGTGGTGTCTGTCTGTATCCCCGCATTGTCTTCCCCAGACCAAGAAAATCCTGGGGTTGCTTATTCTGGGGCTGGAAAGCTTGGCGTTGGAGTCTTGGGGATACTGATTCGCTCTGCAATTACCACGTGACCATATCTGGTAAAATACCGCTTGTATTTATGTATTATTACGCCGGCCTCGCCGGAGTTCAACCGACACCGCCCGGAGTCCAGTTTTGGCACCGAGGCCTCGGTCATAAACAGCTTGGTCGGGTAAATGGCCGATGTCTCGGAGCATTCCTACCTCATAAAACCTAGATCTCGTATCTACCTCAATATATGCTACTGATCGCCGCTGATTGAAGCGATTGAGAGATATGTCCAAATTATCCAGCAGCCTCAAGGCTCTGATCAACGCGCCAGGCGCGCGGCCAAATACTGTCCCCGCCCCTCGCAATATACGCTCCGTCTACCAGAAGATTCAGCAGAGCGCTCTAGCAAACAATGTTTCCTCACCGTCATGGCTGGCATTGTCGGTTCGTTACCCTTCCTCACCCGCTCCGTATGGGCCTCCCCAGCGAATTGTCCTGAGGTGGCTTTGACTGATCTTGCGATCTTCAACCAACAGACAGCCGCCACAATGACTATGAATTCTCCCGATTCTCTCGCAGTCTTGTTCCAATTGGCCGCGTCAGCTCAAACAGAGGATGAAAGCGTAGCCACCGCAGAGCTGATGCGCGAGGTGGGCCTGAAATGCATCAGTTTCAACGGCATCCCGCGGACAATCAACTGCCTCAATGCTTTCAAAGCGAGCTTGCCCGAATCCGTCAGCGAGAAACTATCGCGGACGCCGACGCGAGCTCCTGACCCCGGGAATATCATGGAGATTGCCCGCCGCGGCCGAGCCTTGTGGGACTCCATCTACCGGCCCTTTGAAACCAAGCTTGTCAACAAATTGGCCGATTCGCATCCTGATCTGCCCGTTCACATTCTCAATAGTCATTACGGTGCCCTCTTGTCGGATCCTGCGGAGCGGACTACCGGTGCTAACGCTGGCCGGATCATGACGTCTATTGTTGCGATTGCATGCCTGCGGGCGCAGTCTGGTGTGGGACCGCAAGTGACATCGCATGTGTTTGGTCTGCGAAAGGCAATCGAAGATGGAACGTGGTCTCACGATGTTGAAACTGAGCAGGGTGCCCGGTGGCTGGCCAGTGATGAGGGTAATACCTGGATACTGACCAGCGTGGATGATATCGTTCAATCGATCAGCGAGGGCGCGGGGTCAAATTTTGCGCCGCTCAGGACCTCTAAGCTGTGATTAGGTCCGCGTGACAATGATTGTGGATAGACGTGGATGACCCTTGGTGTATATATGTATATAAAGCATCTTCTCTCGCATTGACTATGTATAAAGGCCGCTGCTCAATCCATTCGAAATCGACCTTGTGTATCCCGTGCAAAGCACGTCACCCTGTCAGGTCCTACTGGAGGATGGGAATGGTAGCAACACCTGCTTCCTTGTCCAAGATTCTAGAAAATGGTTCGTAATAAAATTCTATACATGATGAGCAATTTCCAATTGTCGGTGGTTGAGCGATTCATTCCATGATCTCCAACTGCTCTGCAACAGCAAACTTCGCTGCTGTCTTGCTTCGGACTTCCTCAACTTCTACCCCTGGGGCGAGCTCCGTCAGCAGGAGCTCCCCTTTACTTCGATCAACCTGGAAAACACACTAGATAGTCGGTCAGTCCAGATACAGAGACTGGTGTGGTACGGATCAATAGAACTTACGAGGTCTGTGATAATCGTACTGACGCAGTTTGCGCCTGTCAAAGGCAGGCTACATTCGGCGACGACCTTGGGAGATCCGTCCTTTGCGGTATGGCTGGTAGCGACAACGATCTTGGTTTGGTCTGGATTAGAGACCAAGTCCATAGCACCTCCCATTCCCTTCAAGACCTTTCCGGGAATCATGTAGTTTGCTAGATCGCCTTTGGCGCTCACTTGCAGTGCCTGCTTATCTTTAGCCCCTGTACTCTATTCGTTCAGAAGCATACTTCCTCACTCACCCCAAGGATAGATACATCAACATGTCCGCCTCGAATCATGCCGAACGATTCAGTGCTATCGAACGTAGCTGCACCAGGCATGAGGGTGACAGTTTCTTTGCCAGCGTTGACGATATCCCTGAAAACTGGTCAATTCAAGCATACTATGCCCAATGGATAGGACTTACGGGTCAACTTCGTCTTCAGTGGGATACGGTCCCTAGCCATAACCATTAGTTGATGATGTTATTTGGCAAAGTCAGGAGGCTATCTCACCATGCCCAGAATACCATTTTCTGATTGCACCCAAACTTTCACGCCTTCTGGTAAGAATGATGGAGCCAGGGTGGGAATTCCTTGACAAGTGTCAGCGCTTGAGGGGCTTGAAAGGACCAAGGTACCTACCAACACCCAGATTAACGTAATATCCTTGCTTTAGCTCTTTCGCTGCTCTCCTGGCAATGCGGTTTCTCTGGACCATGGCAGGGTCGCTTGAGGAGTTTCCCGCATCCTCATTTTCGGGAGACCGTAATTTCTTGATTTCGATGTGCTTCTCTGCCGTAGCGGGAACAACTCTATCCACAAAAATGCCCGGCAGGTCGACATCATTAGGATCAATGGAACCAACAGGGACAATGTTTTCCGCCTCCACTATAGTAAGAGTGGCAGCCTTCGCCATGACCGGACCAAATGCCTTTGTTGTATACCTGGAGGAAGCCCCATTGTTCAGCAAGTCGACTGATGCACGAGCAGATAACAAACTTACCTGAAAACACAGTTGCCTGCCTCATCTGCTTTCCAAGCACGAAGAATAGCTACATCGCCAGTGAGGGCTGTCTCCATCAGATATGTTTTGCCATTGAATACCCTCGTCTCTCGTGGTGTGCCACGCTCCAATACTTTTCCGGACTCATCTAGCCGGACGGGTATTTCTCCCGCTTGGAGTAACGTGTCTGTGAAAAGTTGAGTCAGAACGGTAGGTTCAGTATACAGAAAATTCGACAGAGAAAAACTTACGCGCCCCCGTAGGAGTGAAGAATGCCGGAATCCCAGCTCCTCCGGCACGTAATCGCTCGGCTAATGTTCCTTGGGGACACAACTCGATAGCGATCTTCCCGGTCAAGTACTTCTTCTCCAAAGCCTTGTTGTTCCCCAGATAAGATAGGATCAACCGATTCACTTGTCCGGCTTGAGTAAGTGTAGAAAGTCCTCCTCTTCCTGGAGCTCCAGCATTGTTCGAAACTGCTGTCAGGGAATGCAGATTTTCAACTCCTCTGCGATTAATCGCCGATATAAGTGTATCTGGTTAATGTCAACTCAACTGTCGAACGCCCCTTCTTGTTGGGAAGATATATACCTGCGACTCCGCAAAGGCCAAATCCAGAGCTCAGGATTGTAGACCCGCTCTTGAGGTCAGCGACAGCCTCATCTGCATCTCTAAATAATTTTGAAGCGCCACGCTCAATCTTGGGTGCGAGTGTCTGTTGCTGCGGAATAGCAGTTGAATATCGTACATGGCAAATGTTTATTGTTCGAAGAACAGGTCGCACACGTGCTTTATGGCATGTCCCTAACTGAACAGTAAATGTTCTCCGCGTTGAAGCCATGATTGCTGAACACGCCATTCCTCGTCAACACTAAGCGAAGTGTGCCACCCAGAATAGAGAAACAGGGCCGTGAACCACCTATATGAGCCGAAAGAAAATTGAGATCTTCTAATAAAACATTCTCTGGAGAGAGCATTAAGCCATCTCATATGTAAATCGAAAAGTGACGCACCGTTCGGCATCGGAGCTACTTCTGGGCACCGAGAGGAGGCCCCACATCTAGATACCCGCGCTCAACATTGTTGCACAGCACAGGATAATCTGTACCTAGATACTACCTAAGGTAAGGTAATTGTGGATTGGAATGTTTGTGTTATTGGTCGAAAACTAGGTCGGCTGCATTGGCAAAGTCGAGCCAATCCCAGTTCATCAGGTCATCCAGTGGGACGTCAGGAATATCCATGCCGAATGCCGAGTCAGCCCTGTTCACTGCATCGATAATTTGGTGATCAGACATCGCGGAGAATTGTAGCGTCTCCGGCCATAGCGTAGAGGGATCCATTGGTGGTTGCGTCACTGAAGGTATGGGGCAGTAACCGTTCAATGTAGAGGAGGGCTGCAAGGACTCTACCGGGACTGATTCGGTATGTTTTTGAGAAGTGGAGCCCACATAAGTACGTCTAACGAGCTCTCGTAGCAGTCGTCCATACAAGACAGATGCACCTTCTCTGTGGGCCGGGGTGGCCCCAATCCGTTCGAGAACATCAGCCGTTTCCTCAATCAAATGTCGCACGCTCGGTGCCAAACTGGATCTGCTGTCCGCTGGCATCACACTGAGGCTAAGCGCAGAGCATGCAGCGAAGGCAATCATGATCACAGTATTGTTTGGCATGGACTTTAGCCGCGATTCTCCTTGAATGGCTGCCCGCATGACGTTCAATGCAGAAGAGAGGCCAGCAGCGCGAAAAAACCGCTTGACTTCGAGTGGTGCTGTGGGGTGGTTGATCACGCCACCATATGTAGACAGTTGCGTGTGTGTTACCAATATCTCAACATACGGCGGAAGGCAGCGGGCTTTCCGTGTTATATTAGCACGGAAATGCTATCTGAAGCTGGTTCGGACCAGGTTTATATGAACTTACAGGGTCCACCAATCTCAAAAGCCCAAGCCGCGTACCATTGATCATAGAAGTCTTCGATAAGTTTCTTGATCCTAGAGACGGGTGAGCCTTCTTCGAGAGCCATAAAGTCGTAGAGGAAGAACCGTACGACTGAGCAGCTTCAGATCCGATGTCCCCAACTTGGCAATCATCGCAATGAGATTTTACTTTTTTCAAGAGTTCATCCTGGAGTGTAGTGATGTTAGCTGTCTGCAAGCAATCAAGCATGTGAGGATATTTCGAGAGGATATCTTACTAGATTCCTCCTGAGAACTGCCATGGAGTTCATCGGTCCATCTCCAGAATCAGCAATATCAGAGATATGCCATCTGTCACAATTTTCAACGAGAGCAGTCGGGGGCACTGTATAGCTTCGCCCGCGGGCCAAACAGACACTGGAAGTTATGGATTAGCCGAACTCGCTGTATGCATATCTTCGAATATGAGCTTCTGCACCTACCCACGCTCAAGGACAAATAACGCGATCCAAGTCCTCTCGCGTCTACGTAACAATCTTCGGCCCCATTCCGAAGCCGGATCAACATCTTCGAATCTATCCATGTGCAAGGCTCTCTTTGCATCAATGCAATCAGTCTTCGCAAGCTTGTTCTGTAGAGTACTATCCAAACCAGTTGGGGGTGTCACTATCTTGTTGAGAGAAAGGTCCAACGCAACAGTCAAAGCCATTGCAATATAGGAGCATGTGTCATCATCGCTAGAACTGTTTCCTGGGGCCATCCATGGAATGTTTACCATGAAGGCCAAAACAATTTCTACCGATCGATGCCGCTGAGCAATGACCTTATGAGCCAGTGATGTACAGTGCCTCGTTAGTCTTTTGGATAAGGCGGCTGCAGAAGGGCTAAACCGGGAAGCTGCAGCCAGTATTGATGTGAAAAGAAAGGCGGATTGCGAGCGTACGAAAGACGCTGTATGCACAGTCGGATCCAGGCCCCACCTGGTGTGTGCCAAGTTCTCATAGAAGCTATTGTCGAATTGGTGAGTCTACCGACGAGACTACAGCTTGAGTCTATAGGTTGACTTACAAAGAAAAAAGCGATTCTGCCTCACGCAAAGTAGTTAGGCCCAGCTCAATAGGGTCCATATCCGGGCCGAGGTCTAGGTTCGCTCTGACAGGGACGAAGAACGATCTGACAACTGGTACGTCCTCGTTGGGACTACTATGCAGTCTGAGAGACGATTGCGATACAGATGAAGCGGACAATTTGGGTGCGCCCCGGCATTCGGCGGGTGAAAATTGGAGGTCAGAGGCTCTGGCGAGAAGTTGCAATGGATTCTCTGCGTCATCCAAGGCGAGATTGTCCCCAGCAGTTGCATCTTGCGGAGGAGACCTTGTATGTGACTGGTCAGCGTCGTCTGATATCTCCTCGACCTCACTCGGTGCGGGTTGCCCATGTGCCCTGCTGAGGAGATCTTTCAGGTCTGAAATAAGTTTTCGAGCAGCATCAGATCCCGCTACATCAGTCTTGGGGCGCTTGATCGCCTCCTCTATTTGGTGTAACGCTTTATCCAGTCCTTTGCGTTTACTACAAGCAGATGTGAGCATGTATGATTGTATTAGAAATAGGGATAGGGCCTGGTGACTCTGACTTCTTCACACCCTTTTGTCTGCCGAGATGGTGACTGGGTACAATACATTCCAGATTTGCTTGTCTGCATCTGTCGCAGCAGACATCCTCGCGGCTGCGCTTGCATCGTATTTTGCTTCTTCGGCAGTTCAAACATGCAGCCTGTCGTCCGTGCGCCGATTTGTTTGGCTGTGGTGGATCTGCCGTTTCGTCCATCACCTTACCTTCAGATGCACGATTACCTCGATCTCGGAGTATTTCAGGCAAATCCCGAGGTTCCATAGGCTGATTTACCAAGCGATAGAGCGGTTGTCGACGGAAATTTAAGTGCCCATCCACCTTCACAAACAATGCGTGTCCTAGGACATAGAATGCAGTGACATGTGGCGTTATTGTCGGAATCGATCAGCTATTATAATTCCGATTAGAGAATTATATAGTCTACCGGTGCCTGGATTTTCCGGCCCCTAAGAAACACCCATTCGCCAAAAAAGAGAGATGAGCAATGTAGTGCAAGATGCATTAGTTGCAATGAAAAAAAGTCAGTGATATTCCTCCGTCAGGCAGTACAGGTAAAAAGATGGCAAAAGACCGTGGTCGAATGAAAAAGAAAAGCCGAACGCGGGGGTCGAACCCGCAACCTTGAGATTAAGAGTCTCACGCTCTACCGATTGAGCTAGCCCGGCTGAACCATATCTTGACGACATGTACTTTGCTCTATAAAATTGAGCCAGACTGAGTAAGGGGCCTAACAGCCATTGCCGGATTTAACGCATCCCATGAACAGTTAACTCCCCTACTGCGCGTCAACGTACTCATCGTACTCATCAACAGTCACTGAAATCTTCGCCCATCAATCCCCGTAGGTCAATGAGACAGTGACAAGATTGATAAGCAAAAACGAGGGGCAAAAATGGTGACCGACGCAGGGATCGAACCTGCAATCTCTTGATCCGAAGTCAAGCGCCTTACCATTAGGCCAGCCGGCCCTGTGATTGGATGTGGCCAAAACCTCATACACATGGGAAAGTAGGTTCATAGCGTGCGATGCTTGATGGCATATATCTCGCATATATCTTTCTTTCTCTTTACATGGACCACTTGCCACTCGCCTCGATTCCCACTAGGAAAGAACAGATTTCCAACGCTCCCAACTATCCTTCATATTATTAAATTAGATATCGTTGTACGTGACATGCTAATGACCTTCCCAGCTGACAGGGGACTTTGTAAAGCGAGTATTTTAAACATCAGCAGGGGAAGGTGAAAGCGATTTTTGATCCAAGGGCCATGTGTCTTGCTTGCCAAACATGGCTGTCAGATAGAAGAAGGATTCGTCACACTCTCTCCTCGTACAGAAAATATAGAGCGTGTATACGTGTCAGGCTATGAATTGCGGGACTCACTAGATGATCCTGCCGCATGTGTGTTATGATCATCGGGAAGAGCACCGCTAGCCGTTGATGGATTTTCAGGTATGGGCTGAGTAGAGGCTTGCTGTTGCCGGACTTGTCTGTTTGGCGGTATTAAAGGTGGAACTTGCAGCGTCTGGCCTGGCGTCGGAATATAGGCCATTGCTGGACCAGGGGCAGCACTGTCTCCGCGATTGCTTCCTGAATCGGAGTGGACATCTGACATGACACTCCGTGGGGGGGATACGCTAAGCAGAGCGGTGGCAGCAACAGGCCGTTTGGAGGGCCTTCCAACCTTCACTGGAGCAGGACCCAGCATAGGTAGGTAACTGAATCCGAAACCCCACCGAAGCCACAGGCCGACTTTCCTCCAGAATCCCGTTTGGTTCCATTTCTCTTCAAGCACCTGCGCCTCCTCGGCAGTGCGAGCCTGAAACCCTTTGCGGCTGAACAGAAGTAGCAGACAGGAGACAATAGGTGCGAGCATGCACCAAGAAATTGGGAATCCTCGGCGAGCCTGCCAACCTCTCATCAACCGTCGAAACTGGAACCAATTCTCGATGAGGCCGATGATGAGCCATACTCCGAACCATCCGAAAATGGAGGCAAGCAGAATACCAAGGGGAGAGATGCCCCCGTAATAATAACCGTCATAGTTGCCACCGTCACTACCATCATAGTTTGAGTAGGTGCTACCGCTACTAGAGCTGCTGTCATAGCACCCGTACTCTCGGTACATGGTGTAGATGTAGGTGTCACTGAGCATGCTCAGACTCGATGCGGGCACTTGTGTAGGGTCAATGAATGCAAGAGCCTGAGTGTATGTGGTTGGTTGGAAAGGTTGGCTATCGTCAACGGAGTAGCTCGTTGACATGGACGTCGCGGGCAAGGCGTTTCCAATGGCGTTGGGAACATTGACCGGGATTGCGGTGGTCACGGTCCACTGCGAAGAGCAGGATGTTGGCGCTGTGTATACCATGTTCACATAGTATTGCGTGATGATATTTGAGTCAAGGTAATTGTAGTTGTTGTAGGTCGACTCGGTCCCTGCACCAGATGGATAGAGCACTTGAACAACTGTGACAGCACCGCCATAACTATCGCTTGTTACAGAAGTTGTTGTTGAAAGAGCAGCAGGCATAGGTGATGCTGTCGGCGTGATTTGCTCAATGAGAGTTCTCGTTGTGGTCTCGTAACTATAATCCTCAGTGTAGACATCTTGCTCATACACTTTGGTGACTATCCATGGGGCAGCGAAGGCGACAGAAGTTTGATGCAAAATGAGGGACAGGAATGCAAGTGCAAACGAGCGTGAAGGTGCCATAATCCTGGCTGTGCTTGGGAATTGGGCTCCAAGAGGTCAAACGAGGGAACGGGACTGAGAAAAGAGTCGAACAGAAGGATAGAAAACCCGATCAAGGAAGTTCACCCATCTCATGTTTTTCGGGAGAAAACATATTATTGCGCCACAAATGGGCACTCCCTGGACGACTGGCTCAACGGATTGAGGCTCTCACTTTTTCGCTAAGGGGTCCGACGGTCTACGGGTCTAGCATACCTTCAAGACGCGGTAATTGGACGGACTCCAATAGGGGATAAAAAGAGAAGACCGGACGGGTCATGGTGTATAATTAGCTTTTGTTTCCCTTATTTGACCAGTCAGCGAGTGGCCAACTAGCGAGGTCTTGAGACTAAGGTAGACTAGAGAAAGTTCTGAGAAAAATGAGGATGAGGACTTGCAGAAGTCCAAAACTCCAGATAGGTACCACCAAGGAGTCTAAATTATAATTAGTGAGACAGTCTAGGAGGTAACCGACTAACCGTACTTTAAGCCTCTACGCTAGGTTCAACTAGTACTAGTGAGGTTGTATCGCTAGGAAAAGGGACCTAGAAAGGGCCTAGACAGATGGGCTCTTGGTAGGAAATAATGGAAATTGACAAAAGACCCCAAGGCCTCTTTTAAGCGACCCTGTCGCTGCTTAGCCCATTGCATTCATTTTATCTCGCTTAAGTAAAATTAGAATAATATCCTTTCCTTTACCTCACGGGCCCACGGCTTACGGACATACTCTGTCCTAAGGTAAAAAGTACTATGCCTAGAAAGGTACCCCTGTGCCAAACAGTGGTCTCAGGCAGACTCTAGGGAACAGTCATGACTCAATTTCGTTAATACTTTGGTGACACTGGAGTGCTTTCCCCTTTATTTCGGCCGAAATACTTGCTCAGACGCTGGTGGGATCGTGGAAATACTTGCAAGTCCTTTGAAAGAGGCAATATGAGCGCCACTTTCATTTTGATTCAAGTAGACAGTATCTATTTAGTGCCGCCCTGGCATGTCGGTACCCCTGGTCTACTCGTTTCTAGGCCTTCAAACACAGAAAAGATCTAAAGTGAGACAGTGATTGAGTGCTACATATAGACAACAAGAGGCATGGGCTTTGAGCGTGCTGGGGTTATTTCAGGTCAGCTTACGTTGAATGTCCTTGAGCAATAAGGAGAGTTAAGATCATGTTGGCTCTATGCGACTGGGTTGCATGCCACGAGATATGAAGAAAATGAAGTACAGGCAGGGTAGGATGTCAAGCTAGAGTTTGGCGACGACGTAAGGAAGAATTGCGGGAAATCGAAACTGATATTCAGTATCACCGAAGCCTACGCCAAAATGAAATTGGACCCCAGAAGAAATTGAGCATGAGACTGTGACAGCAAATGCAGAAGGACTTATATAGAGAGCCAGAACGACGATCAATCAAACTAGGGGGCATAACTTCGTCAATATCCATCGGAAGGAAAAGGGCAAAGCAATTCTGACAGATGATACAAGCGGACGGCAACGTTTCGGTCGTCGTTTGTAACATGTAAAAGTGATCAGCCAGCTGTCAACAATGCGCTAGAAGGTAACAAAAGAAAGAGAGGCATTTCTTTCAGCTTGCAGCTCTGAGAGCACGTAGCCTCGCCCCCAAGCCGTCCTCAAGCTCCGGATCGGTCTGCTTCTGCTCTTTGACGTCTTCCTTGGGAGCTGCATCAGCATCCAAAGCTAAGCGCATGTCCACACCCGCCTCGTCTGCAAGTTGTTCCATGAGACGATCAACTTCAGCCTCGCCCTCGGCACCATACTCTTGCATAGAGACACCTTGAGCGACATCTTCTATCGCACTACTAGCGATTTTGAAATCTTCCGATCGCGCTAAGAAGTTGTTTGCATGAGACACCAGAGTTTCAAGATTGACACTCTTCGACGCCGCATCCAAGCCTCTTGACGCCAGAGCAAGTGTTCGGGATGTATCGCGAGTACTCTGAGCGGCTTTAAGTTCATTTATTATGACGTCTGCCCGCGCAGCCTCGGCTCTGAGGGTTACTTGTCTTCGTTTTTCTCGTACGGCAGAGGCGGCGTGGATGCGGGCGATTTGAAACTCGCGATTCTTCATAGCCTTGTCCGCTTTTGCCTTTTCTGACTTGAATGTCGCTTCAGCGCGAGCAGCTTCCTTCTTAAGCCGATTCGAGTGCAACTGTAAATGAAAGAATTTGTCAGTTTCGCTTCCAATAGTCGAGAGCGTAGCACAGAAGAGTGCTCCGCGCAGGAACCATAAGCTCACCTTGACATTGGTGCGGGCTTCGAAGATAGGATCCTTCCGAACCATTTTGCCTGAGGTGCAAGGACAAAATTAACCTGTTGAGTCTCAGGAGAGATTAATCGCTATCAAGTGTCCAGAACGCGAAAGTGACAAATTTGAAGCTGAATGGACAAATTCGTTCGTTGGAGGCGGAAAGGCGGGAGGCAACAATGCAGCCGTGATTCGTGACTGGAGAGAGGCGGGGATAGTGTTGATAAGACTATGAGCGTGGCAACGTCATCCCGATCCCCGAAGTAGTTGGACAATCTACCAAGAATTCTCCCAATAAATAATAACTTGACTTTCAGAAATCAAGTACCTCTCTACATATTACAGAAGAATGAACTTATTTCTTACTAAATGAAGCGTGATCGAAATAACGATTTTGGGAAGGAGAATCATCTTGAAAAACAGCGAAACGACCAGCATCTCAGTTGCCAGTTGCTCTCGATTGAAAAGATACACTATATTACAGCCCAAAACTTCACCAGTCCTTGCCCATCAGCAGAGACGTCAACGTCTCGCTCAATCTCTTTGAACTCCATGAACTCCGTAGACTCCTGTGGCGGTTACACAAAGTATCACGCCGCGCACCTCGCTGAATTTGTCTTCGACCTCTCATTCGCTCAAAACGATCTATCGCCCAAGCCAAGGTCAACAACGACTCCCAGTTCAGTCGGCCCGCGTCATCACCGGCGGACCACGTTCCCCGAGAGACATTTTCACTAACAGCCAGCTGCAATGCCCTGCCCGTCGCATCGCGAAGTGGACGCGCCAAGGCTGGGTTGCAAGCTAGAAGTCTGGTAAGAAGTCTCAGTCGGAAGACCGTGGGCCTGCTCGATGCCTTCGAGGGCGACAGGCTCGGAGTCGAAATTAACCATAGAATCAAATGGAAATGCTGATAGATCTCCTGTGTCGAGAATGTCAAAGGAGAACCCGTCTTCAACGACCGAAGAATCTGGCTCAGTGGATGAATCACCGTTGAATAGGCGGCGGAAGTCATCGTCAGAAAGAGGAGCTGCAATGTCATTTGCAGCGTCATGTTCAACGCCAGAGCCGAGGTCAAAGAGAGGGAGGGCGGTTCCAGGTCCTTCGAGTCCGCCAACTGACACTGCAGGTCGCACAACACCGCTGCAGGATGTTGTGTCACGTCGGGGGACTCAGCCAGACTGGAAGGCTTTAGGGTTGGCGAGTAATCATTGATTGAGGGAGTAGGGAATGGAATTCGTTCAAGAGGAAGTTCGTCGCCCTCTTGCTTGAACAAGGTAGGCGTGAGAGTTGGAGATGCTGTGGCTGGAGAACCTGGCTTCGGGGTGCTGCTACGAGAGCCTCGAACCTCGGCAGCTAACTGGGCGAGCTGTTGACTCAATCGATTGTTCTCAGCTTCCATTTGTGATAGACGCTGGAGAAGGAATTGATTTTGCTGTTCCATCTGGATCTTCTCGTTCTCCAATTTCTCCATTTCGAGTCTCTTGCGCTCGCGAGATGTCTGCGCCGCGGCACGGTTTCGGAGAACGCGCTCGATGCGACGCTGTTCCTTTTCATCTTCTGTCTTGGCCCGTTTTCTTCATGAAGTGTAAGCTATTTGTCCCAAGTGATATCGTCAGACGCGATAGAACATACCTTGGAGGCAAGTTGGTCTTTGGAATTGGTAGCTCCTGTCCCCATGACTTCCGTTTCTTGGGTGGCTTCTTCTCTTCGGTTTTCGTCTCCTCCACTTTGGTTTCTGGCGCGTTCAACGATGTATCCGCAGGCGAGACTGTGAGGAGCGGGATATCCGATGCTGGTGTACCAGACAAGGACTCTACCACTGAAGTGAAGTCGTCTTCCATTTTGTAAGCGTGATGAGTAGATCCGGTAGACAAAATCACAGGTATTTGCAACTCTCTGCGAGTATCTCAGGAAAGATGATGCAGAGAACACGCCTTGTATGGGATGAAGGAGCCCGACGACGACGTCCACTTGCCCGGTTTACGAAAGTAAAAGCCACGTTGGCATAACGGTCAAACCCGGAGCCAGGCGCCGGAGGTCTGCCGATGTGGTGGGATATGGTAATGTGGACGACAACCAGAGGAAACAAAGGACAAGTGTTCAAAAGTTGGTTGAAGTGGTTGGGTTTGACGGGGGAAAGTGACTCTTTAAAAGGCCAGCGTGGTCACTTCTGTCAGCAAGGGGGCGGAGCTGCCTCCGTCAGCATAACGACGGTAATGTTTCAAAAAATACACAAATTCTCCACCTCAAGGGCTCACCGGCGTGCAGTCGCATCAATAATGACGGTATTGGAAGTGTAATGCGGGCAACGTACGGACTACGAGTGCACCAAATCTGCATGGCCCCCTCTCCCTATCCCTGGAACTGCAGCCCCTCTAAGCCTCCGTTCAAAGTCAAACGTCCCAAACACCTGAAACACCCAAGTCCAACCAGACGCAGCCTGAAGTTATACTTCGTACTTTACGTAGACACTCCATAGAATCTGAGTAATTGAATGTAGTCCTAGGAATTCTTAGATAAATATCAATCAGTGTGAAACTATGTTACCATTCTCCGTACTCTGTTCTTTGATCCTTGATAGGTAAGGTAGTCGATACCCCTTGTAAATGCGTCGTTATTATCTGGGTAATTACGAGGGGTACCTTACCTTTAAGTTAGCCTACCGTACTGGTATGGGGTAAAGTGATTTGGTGCGACCGCTCGGATTATTACGATGTGTTAGAGTTTTAGAGACATTGGGTGCCTCGACTACCTTAGCCATTAAGGATTTAGGTGCTCCGTGTTCGTATTATTAGTACAGAGTACCTCTGGAGCACTGCTATTAATATCCAAGCCTATTATTATTATCGAGTGTGTCACTCATTCACGGAAAACAATTGTCCAACACTTCAATTATTATTAGCACCCCATAGACAGGCTACGAAGTAACGAAAGGGGAAGCGTGATACTATCTACTACATAGTACTGTCAGATATGTATTCTGCAGCGTAGGCACACCAAACCTGGGAAAGAGAGTTATCCACTACTTTGAATATCCAGAGTCCAGACTATTCTGTATCCCATAGTTTGAGTCTTTAAAACGGTCTTCTTTGGCGTCACGGTCACGAGGGGCCGGAATTGCAACTAAGCTCGGTAAATAATAAAGCCCTACCTATCTGGACTCTGATCAACGAGTAGGTCAAGGTAGTCATTTCCAGGGGATAAGGTACTGTACGTCTCTTGATACTTAATCCTCTTCCCAACAGGTTTGATTCATGGTTCTGCTAAAGAAACTTGCTGCAAGGACGACAAGGAAGCCCATGAGCCCAATGGTCGAAGTACCGCATGCTGGGATATCATCAAAAGGCATGTAGATACAGCCTGAGGCTATTGACCTCAGTGAATTAGTGTCGTAGTCTCAGCCTACCTTATTATTTGCCGACAGTTGAAGGGATAACAGTACGTATCTAGATAGCTGTTGCATTGAATGTAGTTACAGAACAGATTGAAATGAGCATTGCAGAATATTGTAGCCACTCTCGCGCGCCAAAGACTATCAATATGCTTCCTGCCATGAGAATTCCAGGAATGCCCGTGTATCTTTTGTTAGTCAATCATGAGAATATGCAGGGGGATGGGAGGGGAGAAGTATGAGGATAGTATTTTGCATGATGCTAAATGGGGCTGCATCATGGAGCATCCACCGTGGATTCCTCAATGCGATGAGAGGCGTGGCGAAGCAACTATCCAAATGCATATTCCATTACCCATACAGTTCTCACATGGACAGTAGTAGTAGTTCCGTCCCCCTTAATCGTACTACGCTCTCGGGGAGAGTAACGGTAGCATTAATGAGATTTCCTAACGCCCTGGGAATATATGCAACAAAGATCATTTTCTGAACCCCTCAAACGCCCATCACAGTCACAGAAACTCATGAACAGAAGAAAATGGCAAGACAGCATGGACCCGTTTCAGGACAGTTCATCAGAGTCGATGGATGCATGTGGTTAAAATGTGACATCCATCGTGTCATCGCCAGCGTCAAGAGCACCCTGCTTTTCTGGATCCGGCACAACTACGCCACGCCCTCTACCTGCTAACAATTCCCGTCTGACCTCGGGGCCGATATCCTTGTGTCCCCGAACCAACAACAGGTCGAGGAGAGCTTCGCGCTGATCTTCAGTGATATCATTGCGGTAACGTTGGGCAAAGACCAATAACGACTGGTGCCAAAGAACAGGAAGCTTATACGCTTTGTTAGCAGCCCCAGACGGTCCATCGGTCATCATCGAGTCCTCGGCATTGTCGCTAGCGCGGAAGCGCAGAAAATGGAACACGAGAGCGTCAATCACCTTATATGGAAGCGCGTACTTCTTCTCGAGGAATACACGGATGAAGATATTCACCGCACCGGTGCTTTCGAGAGATCTGACAGACTGTTCCGCGGCCAGGTCGCACATGCGAAGTAGAGCAGCCGCGGAGTGCAATACTGGGATAGATACACGTGCGATAACAGAAGAGACGATGTGCGCCTCCCGTAGAGTGCAAGTACCACTTGATACCAGCGGGAACAGCAGACCTTTGAAAAAGCAAGCTGGTTTGTACAGCGCTTTCTTCATAGCATTGTAGGTGTGGACGTTTAGCTTCTTTGTTTCGTGAATCTCCTCCCGAACACGGTCAAGCAGCACTGTTGATATGAACTCCTGTGCAACGGCTGGCTTCGACGAGATGAAAATCCTAGTGCCGGCATAAACAGCGTTGGCTGTCCACGACTCGGGGCGAGTGATGTCGAGAAGAGTTGGCCAATTGGGGACAGAGGGGAGGATCTTGAAGGGTTTGGGAAGAGGCCCGGATTTGTAGCGAGACAGTATCATGCCGACCCTGGTAAAATAGAGACCATAAGCACAATGACCATGCGAATGGATGAGACGGATGTACTCACTTTTCGTATACTTCAATAGCTTTTGCGGGTATCTGAACGGCGTCTTCTGGCAATCCTCCACCTTGAATCATGGGTCCACTATTACCGGACTGCTTCGCTTCATGCTCTGCGATCTTCTCCAATATGAGATCTGCCAGGTTGGTGCTACGACCACCTGTATCGGTTCCTCGAGGGTTGAATATAGGATCTTCGTCGCCACCCGGAACAAATTTGTGAAACATATCAAGGTCATTCGGATCAACCTCCTAAGGCGATATTGTTAAACGAAGGGAAGTTATATTTCTTTGAGCAGAGACCACCTACCACTTCCTCGATCTCCTCGTCTTCATCGCCCCACTGATCTTCGCGAAACTTCTCGTCATCGTCTGATAAAGCTTCATCGTCTTCAAATCTCGACTCAAAATCAAAGGCTGAATTAGTTGCCATATTCGCTGCACCCATTGCAGCTTTGTGCTCGGCGGCATCTTCTTCCGCCAGTTCTTGCCCAATCTGCAAGATCTTTCTCGTCATCTTAGCGTCGATGTAACGCTCGCCATCTTCACCATCCTCATCTTCCCGCCCTTGCCGCTTGCTCTTCTTGCTGGATTGAGTTCGTAGATGGCCCGATGTTATGATGTCCTCGGCCAGAGGATTGTGCCTGCGGGCTGCAGCAGCAGCTCGAGAGGATGTTGCTTTGGGCATGGTGTTTTCTCACTTTTCGCTATACAAAGAAATGTCAGTTGTTGCTCCTAGGGCCATTAAAGTAGACTAATCTACCTTGTACTCGCGAAGAGAAAAATATATTGAGGCTGAAATGCGACGTCTAGGACTTTATATTTTTTTTCTCACTTCGATGCGATTCAATGGGAAGAAAGTGTGTGTAAATTTCAAGATCATGTGACTTGGGGAACTTTTTCTGCCAGACAGTTGGATGATTCTCCCCTTAGGCAGTTCCATTTACTGGAGGATTGGAGCTTACCGCCTGTGAATACTCCACCCTAAATGGTCAATTATGCCACCGCCCCGTGCCCCGCTCGACAGAAGCAAGGTGGAAACCGTGGAATGAATGACTTTGGCGCTATGTTTTTTTGCCGGAGCTTTTATCTTGACCGCTTTCAGATGATATCTCCAAACCTCTGCGCTTCCATCTCGCCCTTGTTGGATACTAAAGGGATGAATTTTCATTTCTTCTTGGTGACAAAGACCTATTATTAGTCTATCAAGACTACCATATTGAGACGGCTTACTATTCATCATCTGCTTTTCGTCCTTCGCACTTGAAGTTGTGGAAGACTCGTTCTATCACACCTTGCGAGCGGAATCGGAGATATACGAGGATCTTGAATCCGTTAAGGACTGGAAGCAGAGCTGTGAGCGGAGATACCCATTGGCTTGAATTGCTATTACACCCTTTGCCAGAATTTATCTTTGCAAGGTCAGCCATGATTTCCCTTTTCGTTGCAGGATACCGAGAGGTATCAGTGGTCTAAAGCGCGGATGTTCGCTTATAGGTCCCTACCTAAACTCTACATGGCCTTTATCATATTCCTGGATGCTAACCGATTTCGGGCGCAAGCTATAGGTTTCAAGCCATATTCTCAACTCTTTTTCCTTTCGCTCACACGCAACGAGGTTCTCGAGACAGCTGGTCGTCCCGCGCAGCCCCCAGTTAGACGTACGGATAATGCATTGAGTTGCGGTTACTTGACTTGAGCCGCGCACAGTGCGCCTGTTGTCGCCAATCATCAGGTTACATTTTCTCGTGAACCAGTATTGACGTCCACATGGCGTCTATACAGCCGGTAGGGTCGTCTGGCCCTTCATCCAACATCAATTCTCCGATTTTACCTCCAGGGACCACACCTTTCTTTAGCGGTGCAGTCACTGGCCAGAACGCACGATCCTCGCCTGCACCCCCCAGCAATGCATCAGTGCAAGCTGATGGCGCAAGATCGAAACGCAACAAACGCGATAGCCGGAAAAAAAGAGAGGCCAAAGGTCTCGACCAGGAATCCATCCCGCCTAAGAAGAAAGCCGCGGTTGTCCCGAACACTGCTGTTCCTAGCTCCGATATCAGCATTCTTAGACCCCTCTTACTCGCCGAACCCAGGTCTTCAGACCTCTTACCGCCACAGCCTCGTCAACTGAGTTTTGTGAACCGCAAAACATCAGATGTGCTCGGTCAGAGGTGGGACTTCTATGAGGTTGTTGATAAACTCACAAATAAGAATGGCTTTCGTTATAGCTATGCTATAGCCGATCCGGGCTTTCCGCACATCAAGTACCGTCAGACCGACGTTCCCCCTTATCATGCCCGGTTCAGTTTCGAGGATTCGCCCGCGGCGATTTTTTTCAGCGAGGATGCACGAGCGGTAACAGCCAGCAGCGCATGGCATACTGCGCGTGCTAATGTCTGTGCGCGCGAGGGGGCATATTATTACGAGGCGCGCGTGATCAACGGGATTCCGAATACTTCGCAAGCTATCTCAGCTAACGAATCTTCTCAAGGCACGCCAAAGGGTCATGTTCGTCTTGGATTTGCACGACGGGAGGCTGATCTCGATGCCAACGTGGGTGTTGATTGCTACGGGTACGGAATCCGTGATGTAAACGGCGAAGTGGTCAATAGAATGCGCTGCGAGTACTTCTTCCCGAAAGGTGAATCAATTCGCGAAGGAGACGTTATCGGCATGCTCATCACGCTTCCACCACTGTCCCTTCACAAGAAAGTAGTCGAGGGGACGTATGATCCTGCTGTCGACGGTGATGGGACTTCACCGACATCAGAGGTTCTCACATCAACAAACTTTATACGAGATCGCATTCCCTTCCACTATAAGTCCGATTTCTGCTGGCAGCAATCAAACGTATTTTCCACGAAACATCTACGGGATTATGCGTTCAACCTCAAAGAGACACCCACATTTGGTCCACCATCGCCTTTCAACAGCGAAGACCCCTCTCTACGCACGCTGCCAGGTTCGAGTATCACGATCTTCAAGAATGGAGAGAAGATGGGTACTCCATTCAAAGAATTATATGCATTCCTTCCACCAGCCAGCCGACTTGCGAACGGAACTAATAACCTAGGCATTGGTGAGCGAGAGAACGCCGATGACGGAATGATAGGCTACTACCCCGCTGTCAGCTGCTATGGCGGTGGTGCCGTGGAATGTCGCTTTGAAGGACCTTGGTGGGTTGGACCACCCTCTCACGCAGAGAATGGTGAACCTGTCCGGGGGATCGGCGAACGCTTCAATGAGCAGATTGCCGAAGACGTCGTGGCTGACATTGTTGATGAGGTCGAAGCAATGCTTATTTGGGGCGGTGTCGACGGTGACGTTGTTGGCAATGCAGAAGTTGACAGCGCTGGCGCTGGTGCTGTTGGGGGCTCCGAAGTTTTGAAGGGCGGAGTCGGGGCTGCGTTTGATCCTCGAATGGATTCAGTCCCAGGTGCAGAATTTGCAGACTCGGAGAATGTTTCCAATGGATTGGAAGCCGGCGTCGCAAACGTGGACGCAGGCCATTTGGTGAACGAGGATGCTCTCAGTGTGGGCCAGGACGGTTCTCCAAACGCCGGGACACCCTCGGCTCCTTTAGAGAACACAGTCCCGACAGAGGATGTCGAGATGTCATGACTTGAGCCTTATTTGTGCTCGTGATCAGGCTGGGATCTCTCGTTCCGAGCCGTATCTTTCTCCCGCCATTTCAAATTCAGTTCCTCTGGAGATCTCTCAATCGTAGAACATAGCTTTTGGACGAGAGATGCTCGTAGGCAGCAGGCCGCTAATATGTATGTATGAATATTCAGGATGGAAGAAACAATCTCGATCGTGAAACTTCAAGGCGTTCGAATACGATGTATATTACGTGCTCTGCTACATTAAACCTCGCTTTGAATTGGATCTAGGGTGAGCTATGTAGTCTGCATCTAGACATTGACTACGGGTATCGAGGTGAAAAGACAAAGCTAGATCAAAATTTTTGGCCCTCCAATATCTCCGACACTTTAAGGACAAGCTCATCGTCCCCGTATTGTCCGATAATTTGAATTCCAGCAAGACTTGCGTCGCCAGAACCTTCATCCCGAGAGCCGACAGTGACTGGAACAGATGCAGCTGGAAGACCAGCCAGGCTTGCAGGTACTGTGAACACATCATTCGTGTATGCGTTCAAGGACGAGAAAATGGAATCTGTTTCGACCAGGTCTGCTAAGCGTGGAGGGCACGAAGGGGCGGTGGGGCAGATCAGGACGTCAACCCCTGCTTGTTCTGATTCCAACTCAGCATCTACATTCTGTCGGGAAGGGGCCATCGGTTGGGCTGCTCTAAAGACAGCATTGAAATCGCGCTGGACAAGTCGGCGGACGCGCTGCGCTTGAATAAAGTAATTGCTTATGGCATCAGCGCTTAAACTGAAGGCGCCGAGTAGGATACGCCTCTTTACTTCTGGACCGAATCCGTCCCCTCTAGTTTTGGCGTATAGATAGCTGTCAGGTTGTCCACCGGAATCCGGACCGCTGCAGCGAGAACCGTATCTGACGCCGTCGTATTTGGCGAGGTTTGAGGATGCTTCGGCTGGGGCAAGGACGTAATATGCCGAAAGAGCTAGCTTTGTTGCGGGGAGTGAGACAGGGTGAATTGTATGACCCTGCTCTCTCAGAAAAGCCATCGAGAGAGCCCAGGCACGTCGCACCGAAGGAGAGAGTTCCGATATGTTATACTCAATAGGAACGCCGATCCTCAAAGGAGACGCGGTCATTCTAGACACGAGAGCGGATTGCTGGAGGTGCGAAGCTATGCGAGACCGAGAGCGTGGAGACAAGTTTGTCGGATCGCGTGGATCATGCTGATTCACAATGCCTGAGCTCGAACAGTCAGATTCCTATGCAAACGGACACATCGAGAGAGGGCAATGCAGAGACACATACGGAATACATCGCGAACCCTGGAGGTATTTTTGGCCAGGATGCCAACAGTATCCAGTGAGTTAGCGTATGCCACGACTCCCCATCTCGACACCAATCCATAAGAGGGCTTAAAGCCGACTGTGCCCGTGTAGGCAGCTGGAAGTCGAACCGAACCACCAGTGTCTGTTCCAAGAGCCCTATAACGCCCTGTTCAGCAATCCGGCAATGAAGGGGTCCTACCAATTCAAAGGCGAAGGCACCTACGCATAGCATTGATCTGTAGCAACGGAGACGGCGCTTCCGCCAGAACTTCCTCCCGCTGAGAGAACTTGTCCTTCCCGGCACCGACGCTGACTTCTGACGGGCCCGAACCAGGAATTGATAGAATGAGATCCCATCCCAAATTCATCCAAGTTCGTCTTACCCGCTATTATAGCACCGGCTTCTGATAGCTGTTCCACCACTGTCGCATTGAATGGACTGGTGAATTTGGCTAGAATCCCGGAGGCACATGTTGTCGGAAAATCGCGTGTGCAAATATTGTCTTTGAAGGCAATCAAGCGGCCGTCAACCTTGGATTTCGATTTCCCTTTTAGTATCAGAAAGCATGCGTCAGTGTCCGAATGAGCCCAGGGAGAACACAGGACAAAAAGAGTGCTGCGATCTTACCCGACTCTCTCCTAAGTTCTGCATGTTTCACTTGTTCTTGCCATGGTCCTGAATGCTGCACAGTTGTTATGAAGGCATTGAGAGCGGCATGTGACCTTTGGTTAGTGATACATTTCTCAGCTTCCCGCAACAAGGACATTTAGATATCCTGAGCGGTGATAGTAGGTGGTGGCAGGGATAGCGACAGCAGAGACTCGGGAAGCTGTAGGTACGGGGTAGGAAGTTTTACACCATTTCGGCGAAGTGTCGGGATGGTTGTTTTGAGCAATCTCGCGAGGTTTTCGGTATCTGATGGGCACGACTTCATCAAATGCCCTCCGTAGTCATCGGAATATGAGGAATTAAGAGGACAAATTCGCCCGAGAATGATTGACACCAATTGAATTTGATCGTTCTACTAGAGATAGTCGCTTTGCCCGGGCGCATGCCTAAGGTACCTGTAAAAATATGCCCTCAACGACCGACGCCAGCAAACCAGGCACACCCATCCTCCAAGAAGATATCAACTGATAAAGAACCTATCGTGACCTCTCCGTCCATAATCCCTCCTATATAGCATCCCAGTGTTCAATAATATGCTTAAAATCGAATTGGGATCTAATTATTGTGATGAAGTCCAGCTTTCTTCCTTCGGCCCGACGGCTAGGGAGACGACGTCATCCGGGTTTTCTTCGATGCCGCCAATGAGAGCAACGACAACAATTATAACAATTGCTACACGAAGCTGCCTCCTTGACCTTAGCTGAGTTTTTGAAATCAATTGACAGTCAAAGAAGGGTTTGAGACCCCCAAACGTCACTATGCTTTCCCGTACCCTGGTGCGATCAGCTACCAGATTTCCCAGTGTCGGTGCTTCTTCCATTGCCCTCAGAGGCAGAGCTTCGCCTCTTCGCTTTCCAGCGCCATTCTGCCAGCATAAAGATCTTTTACCTGACACACATCTGGGGCAAAGGAGATTTGTCTCAGTATATGGCTATACGCAATCAAAGGCTCTAGTCTATTCGCGATACGGTGAACCGAAGGATGTTCTACGGTAAGAGCCCTTGGAACGCAAGTGCTGGGAAAATAGACCGGCAGCCTGACTTTGTTTTCCCTCATTCAGGCTTCATAAGCATTCGATCTCTCCTCCTCATGGGACACAAGTCACTCTCCGCCTTCTAGCAGCGCCCTTGAACCCGGCCGATGTGAATCAGATTCAAGGTGTATACCCCAGCAAACCGCCCTTCCAGACCACGCTTGGCACAGGGGAACCGTCTGCCGTAGCGGGAAACGAGGGCGCGTTCGAGGTCATTGCGACTGGCTCCAATGTCAAAAATCTTACCAAAGGCGACTGGGTGGTCATGAAGCAGACAGGACAAGGCACCTGGCGCACCCACGCACAACTAGATGAATCGCAGCTGATCAAGATTGGAAACAAAGAAGGCCTGACCCCGCTTCAGGTCAGTACAGTCAGTGTCAATCCAGTGACTGCCTACCGAATGATCAAAGATTTCTGTGACTGGGACTGGCTGCGGGCTGGAGAAGAGTGGCTCATCCAGAACGGAGCAAATAGCGGTGTTGGACGAGCTGCAATCCAACTCGCGCGCGAATGGGGCATCAAAACGCTCAATGTTGTTCGCGAGAGAAAGACGCCTGAAGAAACTGATGCTCTGAAAAAGGAGCTCTATGACCTGGGGGCCAATGCAGTGGTTACTGAAGCCGAGCTGCTATCTGGAGACTTTAAAAACATGGTGAATGAATTCACCCGTCAAGGAAAGGAGCCAATTCGACTAGCCCTCAACTGCGTGGGTGGTAAGAGTGCCACTGCCCTGGCGAAGACGCTCGCTCCAAATTCGCATCTGGTCACTTATGGTGCCATGTCAAAGCAGCCAGTCTCCTTGCCATCTGGACTTCTCATCTTCAAGAACCTTGTTTTTGACGGTTTCTGGGTGAGCAGGTGGGGAGACAAACACCCTGAGCTCAAGGAAAACACTATTAATGATGTGCTGGAGTTGACTCGAACCGGCAAATTCAAAGATATACCTGTGGAATACATCAAGTGGACCTGGGAGACCGAGGGCTCTGAGCTTGTTGCAGGCGTGCAGGAGACTCTAAGTGGATTCCGCAAGGGTAAAGGCTTGTTAAAATACGAAGGGGATGAATGATTCTTGTGGATGACGGTATAAATAGTATATTAATTGCATGTATGCAATCATAATAGGCTACAGTAATTCAGATCATTTTCTGATTCCACTGGCACCAACATGGATGTGGACGGAACTAGAAAATGAATCATGCATCTTCGCATTTCCAGTTGTTCTTGACCCAGTCCAGAATAAGATCAGTCAATGTCTCGAAGGGCATATAAACGTCACTATCCCGTGAGAAATCGAGATCAAGGCTCGCAAATTTGGCGGCCAGAGCCACATAGGGTTCGATAAAATCAATATACACAAGATCCACTGTCTCCGGATCCGCAGATGTCCCTGGAGAGATGAGAGCTTGAATGCAATTTGGAACACGGTAAAATGATATTGGCGAATGAACGGTGTCATCACCATCTATACCCTCATCATCTACAGTGGTGTAGCCAGGAAAAATCTCAGGCGTGAATGGGCCGCTCATCGGAAGCCGACTCTGATCAGTAAGATAGTGAGCAGCAGCCACATCGTCGCTTTCCACAATATTGTCGTGCATATACATCGATTGCTCTGGCGGTGCAAGAGTCCATGGTGTGTAATTTGTATGGTCCTTAGGCGCAGTCAAAATCTGCGGCTGCTTATTCAACACTTCGACTACCATCTGCGCTTTCTCGTAGGGAATGTCCTTGATATAACGGAAACCGCTCGTGAAAGGCGAGACAATGAATGTCGTATCTTGCGTAAACGGGCCTTTAAATATGTCGAAGCGGATGGCTCCCGTGTTGACAATGACCAACGCGGGCTTCCCATTGCGAGAGTCATCTTTCACTTGATTAGGAAGCACTTCCTTTTCGAGCCATGTATATATACTGTCCTGAGAAGGATACTTTACTCTGGTCATCCAGAGGTCCTTCGGAGCGCAACCGTGAACCCTGTCTAGTTTAAGGGCATCCCTGGACTGCTGAATAAGATGTGATACATTTCGACCGTGCTCTGTGGGGAAGGAGTCCCGGTCAAGACCGGTGTGATGGTGAAACGAGTAAAGGTTGTTGTCAATATACCGTCGGTTGAAGCTGGGAGCTACTTGCGCAGGCTTGATCCGATTCTTGCTGGTGGACAGACCATCGATTGACATAAATCCAATGGTTTCCATGAAGCGGCCGCTCGCCAGCCCGTACGCTTTAGAATCGTACCGTGCATAGTCGCGAATATGATAATGGCCGCCGAAAAATTGAATCGGCACATCCCAATGGATGTTTCTAATCTCTTCGAAAACAGCGTTGTACTCCTTTGAACGAACTGGAACATGGCCTGTCACCAGGAAGAGATCGACTTCGTCGTCACGAATGGCCTCTTGAAACCAGTCTGTCTTAATGGTATCCTCCACCGTATAAACGACTGTGTTGTTGTAGTTCTTTGTGAAATCAAAAAGAAACCCAAAAGCGACGATGCGGATGCCTTGCTTCTCGGTGGTGAACTTCTTAAAGCGTGGAGCTAATGGCACGAGTTCTCCGGTAGTTGGATGAAGGATGTCAATGTTGGACGCCAGGTAGCTGCCACGAAAATTGGGCACAGTAGTCAAGAACTCGGTTTCCGAACTGTTCTGCTTGTACAGTTCATGATTGCCGGCTGACATAATATCGATTTGCTGCTGGCGCAGGATGTCGGAGACGTAGGCGCCCTTGGGTTCCGAAGCATCGTAAAGCCCATTCCCCTCAACCCTATCACCAGTGTCAATTATCAGCAGATCATTCCCCTCGTCGTGTGCCTTTTCCCGCATGCGGGTGGTGAAAGAAACATAATCTCCCCAGTCTGCTCCATAGGAAGCCCTTTTCGATCTGCATCAGCGAGCATCAACAATGGCACATTAGATGGCAAAGCCATACTCCTGTAGATGACCGGCCAGCCAGCCGTGAATGTCTGTAGTGTGGAGGAAATTCAGCTGACCCCATTTGAGATCGCGAATTGGGGCTGGTATGGCATCTGGAGTTGATGGCTGAATAGCTAGGCATGGTGAAGATGAACTGAGGAGAAGAGCCCAGTAACAAAGGTACTTCATCCTGGTCATTGCAATGATCCACACCATCAAAAGATTTTGGAAGGAATCAGTAAGCTGCAGCTGTTTCCCCGTCCAAGGGAGATAGTATTAGCTAGCTATCTATACTCCGTATAGAGATAGCTATCTATACTTTAGGCCACGGATAAACAATGATAATATTACGGAAGAAGGTGCCGGTGAGGGTGGCGCTTAGTCATCGCTAGCCCAACAGTCCCGAAGCTCTCACCAAAAACTTATCGACGGTCAGGTCCGACACGGAGAGTTTAGGAGGTACTGGGGCTGATTTCTTCCCGCGAGTCTCCTTCGAATCACCATCCTCATCCGCAGGAGAACCTGTCTGAAGTCATTTCTTCTTTTCACTCCTGGAATTACACTCTTTGAAACGGCAATGGCTGCCCCCCGACTTTTCCGCCCAGCAGCTCGCCTGCTTTCATCTCGACTTTCCGCTACACCTTTCCGCTCTACTTTCCAGAAGTCCGCCTGTGCGCCTTCGATCCTACGCGCTCGGGGATATGCGACGGAAAGCGGTACTAAGGAAGTTACTGTCAGAGACGCATTGAACGAAGCCCTTGCGGAGGAGCTGGAGAGTAACCCAAAGACATTTATCCTGGGTGAGGAGGTCGCGCAGTACAATGGAGCGTATGAGATTACCTTCTCTTAACTACTTGCCTTTGCTCCATATCTCAATCGCAATGATGTGCTATACTGTGATTCTTCTTTTCTGACCTTGTTCTCATCACCACAGATACAAAGTGACAAGAGGTCTATTGGACCGCTTTGGTCCCAAGAGGGTTATTGATACTCCCATCACAGAGGCAGGCTTTTGTGGTCTGGCTGTTGGCGCTGCTCTCGCTGGCCTGCACCCTATCGTGAGTCAAAAGTTTACGTATTCATGGATAGACCTCGAAGACTGATGGTTGCTGCATCTACAGTGCGAGTTTATGACCTTCAACTTTGCTATGCAGGCCATTGACCAGATCATTAACTCCGCCGCCAAGACACATTACATGTCTGGAGGTATTCAGCCTTGTAACATTACTTTCCGTGGACCCAACGGATTTGCTGCTGGTGTCGCTGCTCAGCACTCCCAAGACTACTCGGCGTGGTACGGCAGCATTCCTGGATTGAAGGTTGTTGCTCCTTGGAGCGCCGAGGACGCCAAGGGTCTGATGAAGGCCGCTATCCGCGATCCCAACCCTGTCGTCGTCCTTGAAAATGAGTATTTGCTCCCAGAATCGCCTGACATCGCCGAATTTGAGCTGACATGTGCTTAGGCTTTTGTATGGTCAAGCATTCCCCATGAGCGAGGCTGCTCAGAAGGATGACTTCGTTCTTCCTCTTGGAAAGGCCAAGATCGAGCGTCCCGGAAAGGATCTGACCATTGTTTCTCTCTCCCGCTGCGTTGGACTGTCGCTCAACGCTGCGGCTGAGCTGAAGCAGAAATATGGAGTCGAAGCTGAAGTCATTAACCTTCGGTCCGTTAAGCCGCTCGATGTTGAGACAATCATTCAGTCGCTCAAGAAGACTGGCCGCCTGATGTGCGTTGAATCCGGCTTCCCCATGTTCGGTGTCGGCTCAGAGATCCTCGCCTTGTCCATGGAGTATGGTTTTGACTACCTCACTGCTCCTGCTGTTCGTGTTACCGGCGCTGAGGTGCCTACACCGTACGCTGTCGGTCTTGAGCAGATGAGCTTCCCTCAAGAGGACACTATCGTTGGCCAGGCTGCCAAGCTTCTGCGACTGTGAACTGGCTTCATGCGATAAAGTTGGAGGTGTTTCAAGAATCTGAAGGATCAAAATCATGCGTCTAGTACCCTTTTCTATTGCGAGCCTTTCCATTGTTTCTTAATCTAAATTAACCATATCCGAAACTGTACAACTACACTAGAGAATCGACGTCCACACAAATTTCTCAGCTTTCGTCCATCTTGTTTTCTACTACCATCCACTCGATCCTCGGGACTTTGAGTAGTAACAAAAGTACTAGCAACCAGGAAGGATGGGGAGGCTAACGAGTTATCTATGTTTAGAAATTGCGTTCAACTCAGTTGAAGCGCAAAGATGTCATGGCCAGCAATACGGTCTTGAGACTATAACTATGTACATGAATAAAATGACCCCATTCAAACAAAGGAAGGCCGTAACTCCGATATCCATGCTAGCATAATCATGAGGACGCTCATAGCATCTGCTTTATGGGCGAATCGGTAGCAACGCAACATCGTTCATGCTATGGTAAGCTCATGCTGGAAACCCGGGCACCGTGACGAGCAGTCGGTGGGTCTTCGGGGATCATAGTAACTGGCCCCCATATCGCCGCTTGTGTACTCCTCGTCGGTATCGCTCTCTGCATTGTCGGGTTGAGCGTCCGTATCCTGTCTGGGTTTGTTCCTAGCAGATTCGCTCAATTCACCCGCTCCTGCCGCTTCGTCGGCGTCGTCGTCATCGTCATCCCCTAGGACATTCTTCCTCGTAGACACAGTAGCAGGTACCGGTCCTTTCACCGTGGTAAAGGAGCTCTTGAATCCTCCTTTCTTAAATCCTCCTCCCCCACTGGTGCCCACGGCGGCCGGGGCTCCTGTTCCGGGAGTTGTTCCGATAACTCTCAGACCCGCCTCTGCATCTGCCTTTCTCTCGGCCCTTCTTGCCTTTTCAGCAGCATTCGGATCTCGCGACAATTGTTTCAGGTCTTGTAGGCGCTTGCGATGTTGGTGATCGTATGAAGAGATATGAGCTTCATATTCCGGATGGCGCGAGTAAGATTTATTGCAAAGAGTACACGTGAAGGAGCTCAAAGCAGAACGGGCAGATTCGGTCTAAAATTGTGCGCAGAAGGATTTCTTTTAGCGGTTTCTCAATAGGATTTGAATAGCCCTTGGATTTACCTTTGGAGCAGGATTTGTGAACCCTCGCTGTATAGACAAGATAGAAAGAGTAAGAAATCAGTAATGTCACATCGCAACTGTCCAAAACTGCAAAAAGGGTGACAAGATATCAAGGTCGAAAGTCGACAACCGTTCAAGAAGATACGCATTTCAGGAAGCATACCGGTGCCATGGCTGTCTAAACTCATATAACAGGCCAAGTCAAAGACCAAAAAATATTGCGATGAAATATTTAACGACTTTCACGGGAGGAAATATATCGCAGACGATCGACCAGTTGATTCTAACGGGTATATATATATTGGTATCGGAGGTCATCGACGTCTTATCGCATCTTATCATTGTTACTTTATTCTGCCGACAGAAAAGTACGTCTCACCGCCGTACTCAAACCCGCCAGGTAGCTTGACTGCACTGGGGATATCCTCTTCAGCTGTATATATCAGATAAACCTTGAGGTATCTATCTGGAGTATTGATCATTTGTTAAATCCTCCGGGAGGCATCAGTAATAATAAGCAGGTACTCTCGATAGTTACTAGGTACCTACGGTTTGTTCCCTGTTGAGTGGTGAGAAAGCAACGAGCCAATGATAGCGCAGTCTAACAACATTACAGGAAAAGAGCAAGGCACAAACAAGGACATTTGTAGGAGCTACAACAACATACTACTCCGTAAAGACGGCCACTTCCAATGCTGGCTAAGGCTTTCTCATGATAATGACGATGCGATGAACTTATGGATCTTTTAATATTCATTACAATATCCATTTGATTCATTTTTTCCTTTTCGTTCTTCCTAGTTTCAGCCGAGAGATATTTCCTTCGTGATATACAATGCCGCCCCAAGATCTGTCCTTGCCGAAGGTCGATGATGTCGACGCACGATCCTTGATTTCCATGCAGGAATTGGATCCCTCTCCAGTCCATGAAGAGTTTGGTGATATCGAAAGCGGCGACTCCTTCCATGAGGCCCAAGACGCTCCAGCACATGTCGGATTGTCTCTTCCGAAACTGGGCCTCCGCGGGCATAACTGGGATTCTTGGTGTATGTCGGAAGAGAAAACGCTTCGGTTTACCTGCCGATCAAGTGTGAGCTAATAAGTAAACCTGCAGTGTCTGCCATTCAGAGATATTCTACATACCCGCCGACTCTATTCTTCACATTACACTTTGCCAATACCTCGCTCATTCCTCTGATGACCCGCTCCGTGCCTGCCGCTGAAAACTATCTCCTCCTCACAAGGCCTTTGTACCAGTCTCCATCTCTTGAGCACGCCATTCTGACCGTTCCCATCCTGGCCCATGTTGCTTCCGGGATCGTCCTACGGAATATCCGTTCTTCCCGGAGGGCACGGCTTTATGGCGCCGAGACAAGGTCTCAACGGTACTCACTCACTTTTTGGCCCCGAATGACCTTGCAAGCGCGCTTGGGCTATATGCTTGTCCCCTTGCTCGGTGCTCATGTTCTTGTCAACCGCGCCGTGCCGCTGATGGTCGACGGTGGAAGCTCGGGAGTCGGCCTCGGGTATGTTGCGCATGGGTTTGCACGAAGCCCGGTTTTCTGGAACGTTTACTATTTGATATTTGTCGCTATTGGAGCGTGGCATATCATTGGAGGGTGGGCAAATTGGATGGGATGGAGAGTCACCACCGCCCGCAAGGAGCGAAGACATAAAAAGGGCTCACTTGAAGGGTACCTAGGCCACGCAGACAGTGAGCAACGGATCAAAAAGCAAAGAAAGATTTGGTGGATTGTCAATGGCATTGCAGTGGTAGGCGCATCTGTTTGGCTTGCGGGCGCACTTGGAGTTGTCGGACTTGGAGGTCGAGGATCCGGTTGGGAAGCGAGCAGCTGGGATGCTATGTATGACCGAGTACCCATCATTGGAGCCTGGCTATGACCTAATTTTATTGTGTATAATTGACAGACTCTGGGGCCGATTGCTCTCAGAAGCTGTGTACAGTAGTAGAAAATATAATCACTAATATGTCAACATATGCATTGCAGTACATGTACTGCCGCAATAGTCGATCCTACAGACTATATAATAGAGCCAAATCGTTCGTAGAGGCAAGCAGGAAATACTTAGACGATGTCTCCAGATCGTTCATTGTTGGTTTTGATATGGTTATGCCGACGGTTGTTGGTCCGTGCGGTATACCTTTTCGTGAGCTTCTTTTTTTCCCTTCCGCTTCCAGCAACAAGCCTGCCGAGTTCAAGCTTGTCAATGGCCCTGATTCAACCCTTGCTAGGCCGAAGCCGATGTGGATGAATTCACTTGGACGGTTTCAAAGCCTGACTGTATTCCGATCTATCTCTGGAAACATAAGATTCGAGTTCCTCGCCTTTTCGCATCCCTCGACGATATATGCAGTGCCCCGCCGTCGCTCAGGCATAGTTCCTCCCCGATTTTATTACTCCGTACTTTCACTCATGGAGGGTTCAGCAGCAGCTGATGGCACCAGTCGACTGGTACAGCATGATGGGCAGGAATACCAGGCTGTGAAAGAAGGTCGAGCATACATTCTGAATCCGCCCACCCAGGCTGCAGCTTCCAAGGGGACGAAAAAGGACCTCAAACCTGAAGACCAGTTGCAATCTGTCTTCTACAATCCCATCCAGCAATTCAACCGGGATCTCAGTGTGTTGGCGATTAAAGCCTATGGTGAGCATGTACTGGCCCTCAAGAAGCTGAAAGCCGAGAGGAAACGGAATGGCTCCGGCAGGGGGAAAAAGCGCAAGAGGGAAGACGAAGATGACAAGGAAAAGGCTCAAGGAGATGTCGAGCAACCGTCTGCGGCGAATGGCAACCTCGGTGCTTCTGCTTCAACTTCTGATCAGCAGACTGGGTCCTTCACAATCTTGGACGCGCTCTCCGCTACCGGTCTCCGGGCTCTACGATATGCGTCAGAAATTCCCTTCACTACCTGCGTGGTTGCAAATGACCTCTCAAGCTCTGCGATTCAGAGGATGAAGACGAACATTGAATACAACGGTCTTGGAAAGCTTATTCGACCACATCTCGGAGATGCACGTGCGTACATGTACAGCCTGCTAAACCAACCAAGCACACAGAACAGTGGAACTCACGCAGGCAAGTTTGATGTCATCGACCTAGATCCTTACGGTACCGCGGCTCCGTTTATGGATGCTGCTGTTCAAGGTGTCAAAGACGGAGGTCTTCTCTGTGTCACTTGCACCGATGCAGGCGTATGGGCATCCAACGGTTACCCAGAAAAGGCATTTGCCTTATACGGAGGTGTTCCAATCAAAGGATCGCATTCTCACGAAGGTGGGCTGCGCCTTATACTACATGGACTGGCGATGTCGGCCGCGAAATATGGGCTTGCCATCGAACCGCTTCTCTCCTTGTCCATTGACTTCTATGCACGTGTCTTCGTTCGTGTTCATCGATCACCTGCAGAGGTCAAGTTTGCTTCAGGTAACACAATGCTAGTTTTCAACTGCGACTCTGGTTGCGGAGCATGGACAACGCAGCCTCTGACGCAGACGAAACAAAGACTGGACAAGAAAGGGAATCCTTTCTATCACTATGGGTTCGCTCAAGGGCCTACTGCTGGCACACATTGTGAACATTGCGGCTTCAAAACTCATGTGGGTGGCCCAATGTGGGCTGGGCCACTCCATAACCCTCACTTCATCCAGAAGATTCTTGACATGCTCCCCCATGTCGATAGAGATATTTACCATACCGTCGAGCGGATTGAGGGCATGTTAACCACGGCTCTTGAAGAGGATTTGAACCTGGACACAATTTCGAGTTCTGACCCGACCGGTACCTTTGCAGCTGAGGAGGAGGCCGCGGGACTCTCTACGTCCCGTGAATTTTCGGCCATTATTCCTCGATTGGATCCGGCCGTCCGGGATCCGTTTCCGTTCTATTTCACCCTCAGTTCTCTGGCAAAAGTACTACACACGTCAACTGTATCAGCTGATGCGTTCCGAGGAGCTCTCCGTTCCCTGGGCTACCGATCAACGCGCAGTCATGCAAAGCCAAATACCATTCGGACAGATGCACCGTGGGAAGTCATTTGGGAAATCATGAGAGAGTGGGTGAGACAGAAATCCCCTGTCAAAGAAGGAGCAATCCGCCCAGGCACTGCTGGAGCGGCGATCATGGCGAAGAGTCGAGAAAATGCTCGAAAGGATAAAGAGGGAGACTCTCTCAATATATTGAGGAAAGAGCTCATGTCTGCGGCTGAAAGTGGAAAGGATATTACTGATCTAGTGACGAAAGTCGAAGCTGCGATCTACCGTTCTGGCTATCGACACTCTCCGGGCACCCAAGGCGCCGAGCTGCGCGATCCACATACGGAAAGGAATCAGGCCGAAGGGCCCCAGCGCCTACAGAAAGCACCTGCAGTTAAGCAAGATCTGAGCACGTTAGAGGTCGTTTTTGATGAGGCCGCGGGCAAAGAGGCATCTCATTCCAAGAAACGGCTTGTCCGGTATCAAATCAATCCTCGCGCTAATTGGGGACCTCTCAACCGGGCGTCTGGATGATTGATGACTACTAATTTTGTCTGTATTGAGCACTTTCAATGTACTATAGTATGAGGATGAAAACATTTTGCCAACGCGCCATATTGTCATTGTCATAATGCCAAATACGTCGTCGTCCGGAGTACATATACGTGAAACGTCTGCGCCCGTTTAATCGATGTACTTCTCGGAGTCTGCTACCATGGAATCCACTCGGCTGTCGGTTAGCCCAGTGATTCTACTTTCGGAAACGTACATCTAGACTTTCGATCAGAAGGTGACCGCCACGACCAGAAGGCTCAGACACGAGAAGGGAGCTCAAATCTTCTGGCGTTGAGTGGCGACGCGACGCCCAGAATAACAGTCTCTCACACGTGATTGATCATCCTGGCAACGTACTGACTGTATAGAAGCACTTAGAAGCAAGAAGAGGTGTTGACAATCGTAGATAGCCGCTTCGCATTATCGGCCGATGGGATCGTCGTTGGGATTTCAGGTCTTGTAGACTTATTTAGAGAGGTATGTGGGGGCTTTTTCTACGGATTGTGTGGCTGAGAGTATGAAGCCAAGGAGTCTGTATGGATGAAGCACAGGTTGAACCGACAACTGAGGGAATGAATTCTGGATCTCTTTCTACCTATAAAGGAAAAGAAGAGGATTTCAAATCGCTGAAATCAATCACTTAAAAGAATCTAACTACATGATATCTCATAATATAGAAGTATACTCTATACATCAGCACGATCAACCATATCACCGTATCTCCTTGCAAAAATTAACATTAAAACTTCGAGACTGCAACCGCGACAGCCTGGGAATCGCTGTGACTGATACTGACGCTCACTTGTTTAACACCAGCTTGCTTGGCAGCTTCGGCTGCAGCGCCGTGGAGCTAGGAAAGTGTTAGTGGTGGACTAAGAACATCGGGTTGTGAGAATCGGATAAACTTACATTGACAACAGGGGCCCCACTCGTATCACTCAAGATTTCGATATCTTTCAGAGGCGCACCGGCACCCTTGCTGCACACACCCAATGATTTGAAAACTGCCTCCTTGGCGCTCCATCGGCCAGCGAATGATGACTGTGGGGATGGTGCCTTGCGACAGTACTCTTGCTCAGAAGCAGTGAAGTTCCTTTGTATGAAGGTTTCATTTTCAATGTTGACAGCATCGATGTTCTCCACATCGACGCCTATTCTGGAGTTCTCTTCGGCATGAGCCTTCGCAAGCGACTCAACCACCTGTTTGGTGCTCTCAGCATCCTTGTCGCTGACTTTTGGAGGCGCGGAGGGGAACTTCAACTCCGATGTCTTCTTATCGACGGTCACTCGGTAGTCAGGGTTGAGGAAGACGTTGCTCTGGATGTTATCTTCATAAGGCGCCTTGTTCTTAGCAACGAAGATGCTGTTGTTGATCAGACCGTTATGGAAGAAGCGATACGCCTTCTTTTGGCGAGACTCAACCTTCACCTTGTACGCCTCGAATTGAGAGCGATCCAGGGTTGCGTAGAGGTACTTGGGGTGAATACCGATAACCTGAGCACCCTTCTGACCGAAACCGAAAGACGTGACGGAGAACGCTTTGATTCCGTCCGTTTGGATGCTACGGCTGGGATAAACAATGTAATCGAACTTCTCCATGACCTTGTCAACGTTGTCTGCATTGCGATTGCCAGGTACCAGACCGCTGTCCAGAACCTGCAGGCAACCATTGAACATCCATGCACCGGCAGCACCCTTGGGGTGACCGGTAAGGTACTTCTGGAATATACCAAGAACGGCATTACCCTTCTTGCGGCCCAGATGTTTCATCTGCTGGCAGATGACATCGGACTCATTCTTGTCATTTGCAACCGTAGAAGTACCGTGGAACGAAGCAACACCGATATCGTCGATCGTGAGACCCCAAGTAGCAAGTGCACCACGTAAAGGCGCAATACGAGAATCTTGCTTCCAGAAGTTGTTGCCCAGGCTGAATTGGGCGTCCTTCTCTTGCCGCACAGCCTCCCGTTCAATGTGCCGGGCACGTTCTTGCATGTAATCGGATAGGTCAGATGACGCGAGCCCTTGGGCTTTCATGGCTTCAATCTCTTCTTGAAGATAGAGCAGTTCTGACTCTTGCCACTCTTTAATCTGCTTCCTACGCAGATCCAACTGGCGGCGCCGGTACTTGATATCCAGCAAAGGCGACGGGAATTTACCCGGGTTTTCGCGTGCAGTGGTCAGAACACCTTGGCCGGGGGCGGGAACAGAGCGACCAATTTTGTCAGTTGCTGTCGTAGTCAGGGCAATGATACCATAGATAGGCACTCCCATGTCTAGGGCAAGTTGGGCACTCATGATGAGCTGCATACCGCAGCCCTGCGACTCCATGAAACCGGCACGTGTGGTAGTTGTGGGTCGGGACATCTCTTGCGGAGTACGGCCATGAGCAAACTCATCCTCTGCATTGCTGGTGGCTTTCATGTTGGCAAATTCGTATGAACCCTCCTCTTGGAAGTCATCAAAACCGCCAACAAAGCAAACCCGGGCCTTGCCTTCAACAATCGTTTCGTATCCGATGTCAACAGACTCCACAGCGGTGGCGCACGCACCCACAGGGGTCTTGATCGGTCCGGTAGAGGAAAGGAGCAACATGTTGACCCAGGCGCTCATTGTGTTGATGAAAGACTCCTGCAGAATGTCCTTCTGGAGAGGCTTGTCCAGGTATCGATCCTTGTACATTCCTCGTAAGGCATGGGTGCCACCAATGCCTGAACCGATGCAGTTTCCGACTTCAGACAGGTGCACATATTTGTAGAACTCATAGGGATCAGTGACACCGGCCGACAGCATGGCTTCGGCCGTGCAAACAAGTACAAACAGAGTTACAGGATCAACCTGCTCAATGATATCGTCGGGAATACCGTATCTCTTTGCATCCCAGCCGGTGGGGATCTGGCCAGCAACAAGGCGATCGAATTGCAAAGCCTTAGGAATGAGAAGGGTCGCTCCCTTCTTGAGGCGGACTGTGAATTCTCCGGACTCCGGGAGCTCAAAGATTTCAACCTTCTCACCATGCTCGCGCTTGAATTCCTCCGCAGTCTCTTTGGAAGCTTCAAAGGGCTCAAGGTCCTCCTGGATGACGATCTCCTGAAGAAGCTGCTTCTTCTTGGGGTCGTAGCCCTTGAAGAGTTCGGGCTCAATGAGTCGAATGCCAGAATGCTCCAGAATGTGCTTCTCGTACTTGGCCTTCACATCCTTATCATCAACTGGCTCACCAGTCTTCGCATCGACCCAGCCCGAGTAGGCCTTGCCCTTCAGTGGGCCGTTGTGGTGCTTTATGAGGCCCATGATCCAAGCCATCTCAACGCAGCCCTCAAGCGAGAATTTGCCGTAAGCCTCCATTTCCCAGCGGGTACGGGAGTTACCCCAAGGACCAACTTCAGCGAAACCGGTAACGACAACAACTTTGTCCAGGTTGACCATGCCCTTGAGGCTCTCGTTCAGGGGCTTCACTTCTTGCTCCCAGTCTGGCAGAGTGGGGAATTGGAACTTGATGTTTGCACGAGGCTCTGCGATCACCTTCTTGTATAGGAGTTCGCTTTCCTCACCATTGACAACCTTGTTTTCAATTGCAGTTTCCTTGATAACCGCTTGGCGAACATCGCTTGTCTCCATAATGTCTGTCCGGAGCTTGGTCATGAGACCCTTCAGGTCGGGGATAAATTGAAGGCCACCGTTGAGGTCAGCCCAGACTGGGTCGAGCTGACAAAGGTTGACGACTGCAGGGGCCATCAGACCGAGCAAATTGAATGCCATTTCTTGCTGGGAGAAAGTGCGGACGCCGAGTTTCTCCACACCTTCAGCGACCATGTTGTTGCCGCTCATCAAGCCTGTGCCACGAGTCCATCCAATGACTGCACCGCAAATGGTGAGGTAGTTGCTCCAATTCTCCGAGTACCAGCGATTGAAGAGAGTCTCCAGAGCAAGCTTGGACTCAGAGTACAGACCGTCGTTACCAAAGGTGCCGTGGTTTGGAGACAGGGGAAGGATGACCTGTGCTGGTCGGGTCTCAAAGCCATGGGTCTGCTTCTGGGTCTTGATGCAACCCAGGAGTCGCAGAAGGTTGGTCAGCATGATGCGATGGGCGAGTTCAGATTTCGAATCGATAGAGTCGATTTCCCGGCCATTTTCCGGAATGGCGGCAAACGGCACAACAAAGTCCAAGTCCCAGCCAAGACCCTTCTTTGTATCGTAAATATAGTCAACCAAGGCTTCCACATCCTGCTTGCTGCCTTGGTTAAACGGCACCACCACGAGCTGAGAACCACGCGCACCATAACGAGCGTACATGGCCTGGTAGTATTCGGTGACTTCCCGAGAGAATCGGCTTGTTGTTACAATCACCTTGGCACCACCGCTAATCAGACCTTGCAGAACCTCGGCTCCAATAGAACCAGCACCAGCACCGGTCATCAGGACATTCTTGCCCTGGAAGGTCAAGCCCGACCGAGCAGCGGACTCGAGCACATCCAAGTAGATACCGGTGAGCTTCTTGTTGTATTCCCACCCATGCTCATGCTTCTTCTTGAGGTGCAGGAAAGGTATGGTTTCCACCTTACCAGCTCTAGGGCTGCCATTGCGCTTGACACCGTTCCGACCAGCTTTCTTCGCGTGGCCATTCTCCTGTGGCATGATTTGGTTCTCGTTCATGCTGAGAGCACGAATGACTTCCTTGTAAAGGGCATTGAATTGAAGTTGGGACGACTTGGACATGCGATGTTGCTTACGAATCAGCTTGTACACACTTTTGAGGTCATTCTGCACTTTGGTCCGGTTGCTGTATTCAGAGATGGGACCGCCCTCGGCCATCTGCTTGACGTAATGCTCCAATTTTCGGGCGCTTGCCCGAGGCACCTCCTTATACGCAATGTTGCCTCGAGCGTCGATTGTTGTCTGGGGCCCGGTGGGGATCGCAACGTCCTTATAAACGGGGGCGACTCCGAGGACCTCCTTGCAATTCTCGATAAGTTGTTGTCCTAGCTCCTTCGCGAGCTGATATGTTTCACCGCGCTCAGTAGGGCAATTGTCGATGTGATACTGCATGAAGTCAAGTAGGAGAGGATTGGAGCGGTTCATGATGCGGATGCACTGGCTGACGATTTCACGGTCGACAACCTTGAGTCTTCCAAAGATAATGTCGTAATACATGCTCAACGCATCTTGACGAGCCCAGTTCCAAGACGAATCATAGACGCGAGCCTTTAGTGAATCGAAAGCTGGCTCGATACCAGACGCGTATATGTCGCCATGTTCTGCTTGCCAGAGATCAAGCTGTGCTTGCAGCGCATTCTGAGTTTCTTGAGAAGCTATGAATGCTTTCTGGCCCGCACGCAGGTCCATCTTCAAGTAGCGCGCAATGATCTCCAGTTGCTGCTTGAACAGTGCCCGTTGATCTTTTGTCAAAGCATCAATGGCGGCTGGGTCCATGAGCATGCCACCAGCACCGGACCCACTGTCGCTGCCAGCTGCAGGAGCAGAGAGATTGATTCCCGCATTGGCGGCATATTTGTTGGTAATGTCATCGAGATATGCCTTCGCATCTGGCTCCGACCCAATTCGAGAAGGGGGCTCCATTGTGAGGGCAAGCAGTAGGACGCCATCTTGCCTGCCGGGACCCAGGCCCCACCTCGTTTCCAGATACTTCCGAACAGCGGTAATGTTGAAACCTCCGGGCATTTTTGACGAGACTAAACGAGCAATGAGAGACGAGGACTGCTTTCCCAATTGGCCATTGAATGTCGCCTGCATCGAGGCACCCAATTCATCCAATGGTGTGTCCTCAGGTTTCTCCGGCGTGGACCCAAACTCCTTGCCTAAGTCTCCCAGTATCTCATTCTGTAACGTGGACTTGCCTGTTCAATAAAAAAAATATATGTGAGCTTCCAAAAATTCAGTTGCATAACGAGGTTAGAACAGGGGAATTTGAAACCTACCTCCAACCAGATCTTTGATGGCTTTGCTGAGAGGAACGTCGGATAAGCCCTTCTTCAACTTCTGTGCGACTAGTGTCCTGAGCACATCGACCGCCGTGACTGGGACATCGTCGACTGCTGCTGCTGGTCCGGCGCTAGGAGGGGGAGCAGCTGCGGTAGGAGCTGGCGCTGCAGCTGCAGCCGGGGCAGTAGGGACTGAAGCTGCAGGTGAGGCAGCTGGAGCCTCTGCTTCTTCTTCGACAGGATCCACGTCATAGTAAATTTCCTTCGCATCCTTGTTGTAGCAGAGAATTTGCCGCTGCACCGAAGTGGCAGCGTCATATGCTTCATACTTCGACGCGAGCGTCCTCCTTGCCATTCCCCCCAAGGTGTCGGCGGGACCGATTTCCACAATCCGCTCTGTTCGCTTTTCTGCAAGAATGACATCCTGGGTCTCAATCCATCGCACCGGGGACGCAAACTGGTAAGCCAGAAGCTCAACCAGTAAGGTGTGGGCGAGTTCTTGTTCGATTTCGGGCCGCATGACTGGTCAAGTAGGTATCAACCACGATGAAGAGGTGGAAGGTATCGGCGGAAGGGGATCACAAGTGCCGGCAGCACTGATCAATAAGGTAAAATGGCTCGTAATACGGTCGTTGCTCTGCGAGCAACTGCTTAAAAAACCGACGTTGAAGACCACCGACAGAGGAGGAATGAGACTCTCAATTAATAACTAGTAATTTGTATAAAGAAGTCAACAACCTTGGAGTGAAATGATTGAAGTTAGCGAGGATTGAAAACAAAAAGAAAAAAGTAGGAAGAAGAGCAAGGCGATGCTACAGAGAGAGCATGCTCTAATGTCCCTCTGTTTAGAATTTGAACATTGATACCGAGGGGACGGAAATTTTGTCGGCGAGGAAGAACTAGAATGATAGGAACGGTAAGATGGTAAGAGACGTGACATGAAACTCACCCCAGCTTGGAACCGTACCATAAAATGGTGGGGTACAGTAACTTCATCAATGCAATTAATTACCTAGAAGACTGGATAGGTAGTACTCCGCAGTGAATAATAATAATTGTCAAAATTGAGATGCTTGTATAAGTACAAAAGAGAGTCAAAGGCGCAAGAAATCGAAATTACAGAGAGGAAAGGAATACAGAAGTTTACAGAGGACTTTGTAAGTTCCTAGTAAAGAATTGTTCAATGGATCTTCGAAATAATGTGGATGAGGAAAAGACATTAATTACAGGAGTACTGGTGAGTGTTTGGTGAGTGTTGGGGCGGGCTGGTTGACAGGGTGGATCGCTTCTACATGGATTTACGTACTAGTACCTATCTAGTACTAGACTGCTCCATAGCCAAGCTAAGCTACTAGGAGCCTAAGGCAAAGTAGATAGATAATTATTAGATAGTAGTCTTCGACAGCTTCCCACATTCTAGATAGTAGATAGATAGGTTAAGGTACCTCTCGAGAGGTACAGAGTTTAGAGTAATGGAGGTGATTCGAGGACCCTTACTCTATCTTTTTGACCGCCTGGAACTAGATTATCATGATAGTAGTAAAGGTAGCCATGTACCCTGTAGATACTGTTGAACTACAACCCACCTTAGGTTTGGTGGGAGAATGCAGGGAGAAGTCCTGGAATGGATATATGGGCTATGGGCTATATGGACTATATGGACTACCTTATTAGAGAGGTACTAAGTTGCAATCAGTAATCCTACCTTTGAGTTACTACATATGTATAAGCATTCCAATACTGTACTCTACCGCTTCATCTAGGTACCCAGAGTTACTAGATAATTCATGAAGTCCCTGGTAAGCTTCCAACTATTCAAACCACACCCAACCACGGTACAAATGATACTACCTGAGAGAGGTACCTCGAAGGAGATTTATTTCAAGAATGGCTGAGGTGTATATTACTTACTACATAGGCTCACTCATAATAAAAATCATATCGCACTGAATAGAGTACTCCATCTATAGCTATATATCAATAAGTTCAGAGAGTCTTACGGAGTAGAGAATCTCATACCGTACCTTTCTACTACCTACTACCTTAAGGTATCTACCGCCGGTACCATAAGAAAGTCGGCTTGCCGTCCATATTTCATCAAGTTGTCCGATGTCCTCTTCATGTCATGTCATGTCATGTATTGTCACAACCTTAAGGTATCGGGTTCAACCCAACCGTTTCCGTTGGACCTTTGGGGAGGTTGCATTATTACCCGCCATGCCTCATTGGGCCACTTCTTGTTCAACCAGCCCCAAAATCTCGGCTTTTTCCTCCTCCATCCGGCCGGTTCAACATATTGATGTGTGCAGGGATCTAGCCCGCGTGCTTGACATTATCGTTTCGGGACATCTTGTTGGATAATGGACCGTGTTGTAGGTACACTAGCGAGTACTTACCAGAGGAAATCTACTACTACCTTAGGTACTACCACAGGGTACGGGAGTAGGTAATTCGTTATTTCAATTTGGTGGGTAGGGAAGTCTCACCTAGCGCCGTCTCTCCAGTCTCCATCAAATCATCAATCTTTCTTGCGGCCGTTTCCAGTTTCTTGAATACTGGATACAGACGCCAGAGCTGTGGTCTCTCTGCAGTCTTTTTTTTCCCAGCCCGCTTCTCCGTCCCTTCTTGACTCTTGACAGTGACAGGAGTATATTGTTTTATGCTCCTTATTCTCCATGCTGTAAATTTCTAATTCCTTCTTTTACCACGATTTATTGTTCACCTGATTATCAATTTTTCTACTTTTCCCCAATTACTGGACGACGATCCAGTTAAGGTGAAATCAAAGCTAGCTTTATCCAGCATTCGCGGACAGTTGTTTTTGGAGCAACAGGTAAGCATTGATCACACCTTCGGTCGTCCTCTTGATTTTTGGTCTGGGAATCGTACAAGAAATCGAAAGAGAGAAATCTTGAAGAAGAAGAAGAAGAAGAGGGAAGAAAATACCAAGAGTGTCAGCTGTGGTTCAATGATGGACTACAGGAATGAGCGGAGAAAGAGACATACGCACTGCACCGGCTTTTATTGGAGTTTCCTTTCTAATATCTGATCAATTGCAGAATCCCGGTGTGTCCTCGCGAATTCGACGATCATCTTCTGCTACATTGGAATAGACACAAGAGTACGATAAAATGTACGGAGCATCGACAGGCCCTCAGACGGGCATCAACACGCCACGCTCCTCACAGTCATTGCGGCCACTTATTCTGACTCATGGATCACTTGAATTCTCCTTCCTCGTGCCTACATCCCTCCATTTCTACGCTTCACAGTTAAAAGATACGTTTACGGCATCCCTCCCACAACCGACAGATGAGCTTGCTCAGGACGATGAGCCCTCCTCGGTGGCCGAGCTTGTAGCGCGGTATATCGGCCACGTTGCTCGCGAGGTCGAGGAAGGCGAGGACGACGCACAGGGAACCTGTCTGGAAGTTCTGAAGCTAGCTCTTAACGAGTTCGAAAGAGCCTTCATGCGCGGAAATGACGTCCATGCCGTTGCAGCCGCTCTCCCGGGGATTACTGCCAAGAAAGTCTTGGTTGTTGAGGCCTACTATGCCGGAAGGGCCGCTGCTGGACGGCCCACCAAGCCTTATGAATCTGCGCTATTCCGAGCGGCCTCCGAAGAAAAAGCCAGTATTTACTCAGTCTTTGGTGGTCAAGGCAACATTGAAGAGTACTTCGATGAGCTGAGGGAGATCTACACAACTTACCCATCTTTCGTGGAGGATCTGATCTCTTCGTCGGCTGACCTGTTGCAACAACTTTCCCGTGAACCGGAGGCCAGCAAGCTGTATCCCAAAGGACTGGACGTCATCCAGTGGCTTCAGGACCGCGACTCCCAGCCCGACACCGACTACCTTGTGGCAGCTCCTGTGAGTCTGCCATTAATTGGATTGGTCCAATTGGCCCATTTTGTGGTTACCTGCAAGGTTTTAGGTCGGCAGCCTGGTGAGATTCTAGAGCGGTTCAGCGGCACTACAGGTCACTCTCAAGGTGTGGTCACCGCAGCAGCGATTGCCTCTGCAACAACATGGGAGAGTTTCGAAAAAGCGGCAAAAGACGCCTTGACGATGCTCTTCTGGATTGGTCTTCGCAGTCAGCAGGCTTACCCTCGGACTTCTATTGCCCCGTCCGTGCTGCAGGATTCGATTGAGAACGGGGAAGGAGCCCCAACCCCTATGTTATCCATTCGAGATCTGCCAAGATCGGCTGTCCAGGAACACATAGATACCACCAATCAGCATCTTCCTGCCGATCGTCATATCTCCATCTCCTTGGTTAACAGCGCTCGTAATTTCGTGGTCACTGGACCGCCTCTGTCCCTCTACGGTCTCAACCTGCGCCTACGCAAAGTCAAGGCGCCCACTGGCCTGGATCAAAACCGGGTGCCCTTCACGCAGCGCAAGGTTCGCTTCGTCAACAGATTCTTGCCAATCACTGCGCCATTCCACAGCCAGTACCTGTACTCAGCATACGATCGTATCCTCGAGGACTTGGAGGACATTGAAATCTCAGCTAAGTCCCTTGCGATCCCTGTTTACGACACTAAGACGGGCGATGACCTGCGGCAAAGCGGTGACGCCAATATTGTTCCATCTCTGGTTCGCATGATCACCCACGATACAGTCAACTGGGAGAAGGCAACTGTCTTCCAAGGGGCCACCCACATCGTCGACTTCGGCCCTGGCGGTATCTCAGGTCTTGGCGTCCTTACGAACCGCAATAAAGATGGTACTGGAGTCCGAGTGATCCTCGCTGGGGCTATGGATGGCACCAACGCCGAGGTCGGGTACAAACCTGAGCTGTTTGACCGCGACGAGCACTCTGTGAAATATGCCATTGATTGGGTTAAGGAGTACGGCCCCCGTCTTGTGAAGAACGCGACGGGCCAGACATTCGTCGATACCAAGATGAGCCGTCTTCTGGGCATCCCTCCCATCATGGTAGCCGGAATGACACCGACTACGGTGCCTTGGGACTTCGTTGCCGCAACAATGAATGCGGGATACCACATTGAACTTGCTGGTGGTGGTTATTATAACGGAAAGAGCATGACAGAGGCCATCTCCAAGATCGAGAAGTCGATTCCTCCTGGACGTGGTATCACTGTCAACTTGATTTACGTCAACCCTCGAGCTATGGCTTGGCAAATTCCCCTCATCGGGAAATTGAGAGCCGACGGTGTGCCCATTGAAGGTCTCACAATCGGCGCTGGTGTTCCTTCCATTGAAGTCGCCAATGAATACATTGAAACACTGGGTATCAAGCATATAGCCTTCAAGCCAGGCTCAGTGGATGCTATTCAGCAGGTCATCAACATCGCTAAAGCCAACCCGAAGTTCCCTGTCATCCTTCAGTGGACCGGTGGTCGTGGCGGTGGTCATCACTCCTTTGAAGACTTCCACCAACCCATTCTGCAAATGTATAGCCGCATCAGACGGTGTGAGAACATTGTCCTTGTCGCTGGCAGTGGCTTTGGTGGTGCTGAGGACACTTACCCTTATCTCTCTGGAGCATGGTCTTCGAGCTTCGGATATCCCCCGATGCCATTCGACGGGTGCCTCTTCGGTAGTCGCCTGATGATTGCCAAAGAAGCGCACACATCTAAGAATGCTAAGAAGGCAATTGCAGACGCCCCTGGCCTTGATGACAAAGATTGGGAGAAGACTTACAAGGGTCCTGCTGGCGGTGTGGTCACCGTTCTTTCCGAGATGGGTGAACCGATTCATAAGTTGGCGACAAGAGGTGTTCTGTTCTGGCATGAGATGGACCAGAAAATCTTCAAACTTGACAAGGCGAAGCGCGTGCCGGAGCTCAAGAAGCAGCGTGATTATATCATCAAAAAACTCAACGACGACTTTCAAAAAGTGTGGTTCGGTCGTAATGCCGCTGGTGAGGCGGTCGACCTTGAAGACATGACGTACGCCGAGGTGGTTCATCGCATGGTGGACCTTATGTATGTCAAGCATGAATCGCGCTGGATTGATGCCTCTTTGAAGAAGTTGACTGGCGATTTCATCCGTCGCGTCGAAGAACGCTTCACATCCGCTGAAGGGCAGGCTTCCCTGCTACAGAACTATTCCGAGCTCGATACTCCTTATCCCGCGATTGACAACATTTTGGCAGCTTACCCTGAAGCGGCTACTCAATTAATCAACGCGCAGGATGTTCATCATTTCCTTTTGCTTTGTCAGCGACGCGGACAGAAGCCTGTTCCATTTGTTCCGGCACTGGACGAGAACTTTGAGTATTGGTTCAAGAAGGACTCTCTCTGGCAGAGTGAGGACTTGGAGGCCGTGGTTGGGCAAGATGTCGGAAGGACCTGTATTTTGCAAGGTCCAATGGCTGCCAAATTTTCCAACACCATAGACGAGCCTGTCCAACACATCCTGGATGGTATTCATCAAGGTCATATCAAAGGTCTTCTCCAGGATGTCTACGGCGGTGACGAGTCCAAGATCCCTGTCATTGAGTACTTCGGAGGCCAGCTCCATGAAGCCGTCAGTGAGCTAGACATCGACGGGCTCACGATCTCTGAAGATACGAACAAAATCAGCTATCGCCTATCATCCTCTCCTTCAGGCGATCTTCCTGATCTTGACCTGTGGTTACGTCTCCTCGCTGGCAAATCATACTCTTGGAGGCATGCTCTCTTCTTGGCAGACGTGTTTGTTCAAGGCCACCGTTTCCAGACAAATCCGATGAGGCGGATCGTCGCACCCACCCCGGGAATGTACGTGGAGGTCTCATATCCGGAGGATCCATCCAAGACCACCATCTGTGTGAGAGAGCCTTATCAATCCGGCAAACTCGTCAAGACCGTGGAGGTGAAGGTCAACGACCAAGGCCAAATCAGTCTCACACTCTACGAAGGCAGAACTGCAGAGGGTGGTGTTGTGCCTTTGAGCTTCTTGTTCACGTACCATCCCGAGACCGGCTATGCACCCATCAGGGAAGTCATGGATGGTCGCAACGACCGCATTAAGGAGTTCTATTATCGGGTCTGGTTTGGTAGCAAGGATGTTCCCTTCGACACCCCTACCACGGCAACATTTAGTGGTGGTCGAGAGACTATCACTGCCCAGGCTGTCGCTGACTTTGTGCACGCTGTTGGCAATACTGGTGAGGCCTTCGTTGATAGGCCCGGAAAGGAAGTCTTCGCTCCCATGGACTTTGCCATTGTTGTTGGCTGGCAGGCCATCACCAAGCCCATCTTCCCTCGGACAATCGACGGGGATCTCTTGAAACTGGTCCATCTTTCGAACGGATTCAAGATGGTCCCTGGTGCTCAGCCCTTGAAGGTTGGAGACGTTTTGGACACAACTGCCCAAATCAATGCTGTGATCAACCAAGATTCTGGCAAAATGGTCGAAGTATGCGGTACAATTCACAGAGACGGTCAACCAATCATGCATGTCACCAGTCAATTCCTGTACCGAGGGTCGTACCTGGATTTTGAGAATACCTTCCAGCGCAAGGATGAGGTTCCTATGCAAGTTCACCTTGCTTCAAGCAGGGACGTTGCAATTCTACGGTCGAAAGAGTGGTTCCGTCTGGACGAACCCGACGTCGAGTTGTTAGGTCAAACCCTGACTTTCCGTCTCCAGAGTTTGATCCGCTTCAAGAACAAATCCGTATTCAGTCAGGTTCAGACAGTCGGCCAGGTGCTACTCGAACTTCCCACAAAGGAAGTCATCCAGGTCGCAACAGTGGACTACGAGACCGGAACTTCTCATGGTAATCCGGTCATTGACTATCTTCAACGCAATGGTACGTCCATCGAACAACCGGTCTATTTCGAAAACCCGATTCCGTTGAGCGGAAAGACACCCCTCGTCTTACGCGCACCGGCATCCAATGAAACATATGCCCGAGTTTCAGGCGATTACAATCCAATTCACGTCTCTCGTGTTTTCTCTAGCTATGCCAATCTCCCGGGGACCATCACACATGGCATGTATACCAGCGCCGCTGTTCGCAGTTTCGTCGAGACCTGGGCTGCTGAAAACAATATCGGCCGTGTTCGAGGCTTCCATGTGTCCCTCGTCGGTATGGTCCTCCCCAATGACATGATCACTGTGAAGTTACAGCATGTCGGTATGGTGGCCGGTCGTAAAATCATCAAGGTTGAGGCCAGCAACAAGGAAACAGAAGACAAGGTTCTTCTTGGCGAAGCTGAAGTCGAGCAACCAGTAACCTCCTATGTCTTCACTGGACAGGGCTCTCAGGAGCAAGGAATGGGTATGGAGCTGTACAGCAGCAGCCCTGTTGCCAGGGAGGTTTGGGATCGGGCAGACCGTCATTTTATCGAGAATTACGGCTTGTCCATCATTGACATCGTCAAAAACAATCCCAAGGAACTCACTGTCTACTTCGGTGGTCCGCGTGGAAAAGCCATTCGCCAGAATTACATGGCGATGACTTTTGAGACAGTGAACGCGGATGGCACAATCAAGTCTGAGAAGATCTTCAAAGAAATCGATGAGAACACGACATCATACACATATCGATCGCCGTCTGGATTGCTCTCTGCAACTCAGTTCACACAGCCGGCACTGACACTGATGGAAAAGGCAAGTTTCGAGGATATGCGCTCCAAGGGTCTCGTCCAGAGAGATAGCAGCTTCGCTGGTCATTCCCTGGGTGAATACTCCGCTCTCGCCGCTCTTGCGGATGTCATGCCTATTGAGAGTCTGGTTTCCGTCGTGTTCTATCGTGGTTTGACCATGCAGGTGGCTGTCGAAAGAGATGAACAAGGCCGTTCGAACTACTCCATGTGCGCCGTCAACCCAAGTCGTATCTCGAAGACATTCAATGAACAAGCCTTGCAGTACGTCGTTGAGAACATTGCTGAGCAAACAGGCTGGCTATTGGAAATTGTCAACTACAATGTCGCAAATATGCAGTATGTTGCTGCTGGAGATGTAAGTTCGCCCTTCCTCCGTCCTCAATGTATCAGCATTCTAACTTCGACAGCTCCGCGCTCTTGATTGCCTTACGAATTTGCTCAACTATCTCAAGGCTCAAAACATCGACATTCCAGCATTGATGCAGAGCATGTCCTTGGATGATTTGAAGGCTCACCTCGTCAAGATCATCCATGAATGTGTCAAACAGACCGAGTCAAAGCCCAAGCCTATTGCCTTGGAGCGAGGCTTCGCCACTATTCCCCTGAGAGGAATCGATGTGCCTTTCCACAGTACCTTCCTCCGCTCTGGTGTCAAACCTTTCCGGTCCTTCCTGCTCAAGAAGATCAACAAAACTACCATCGATCCGAGCAAGTTGATTGGCAAATATATTCCAAATGTCACTGCCCGCCCATTCGAGATCACAAAGGAGTATTTCGAGGATGTGTACCGACTCACAAACTCTCCTCGGATTGCCCATATCCTGGCAAATTGGGACAAGTATGAAGAGGGAGGTGAGAACAATACACGCACCACAGGCACCACCGCTGCCTGAAAAGTCGAGAGAAGATGCTATTAAAGAGTCCTGGCTGTTTCATGCTGTGCTTCCCTTAGCGTTAGGTTCTGCTTCATGGTGCCCTCATCGACGCATCTCGTATGATAGCCCAATATAATAGATTTCTGTATTTAGGTTTAACAACATTATATCCTTGTTCCTCATGTCATATCTCTTTGTCACAATGTCAGCTGCGTTCACAGGAGCAAGTTAAACACCTTAATCATCGCTATGGTTTGGCCAAGTATGGCAACGCTCTCAAACGTCGCTATATCGCCGACATATCAAATTAGATACCAAGTTAACATTACTGCTGTCCAGATCCTATGTAAGAGGTGAAAAAATTTTGCTCATTCCATGTTCACACATGGAGGTAAAACTAGAACGGCCTCGCCAGCGCTTGACAGACCGTCTAGATTATAAGCTCCTGGATAACAAGTGTGTCTCAGCGTTGTGAGAGTCTCATTTTATCTTTGACCATCTTTCAGTACACCTGGTCGTAATAGTCGGTCCTCTTTTCCATACACCCCGACGTCCTTGACTATAGCAATGAACTTGCGGTGATTCTCCTTCGACTCGCCTATGCGGGGCCGAAAGATTCTCAGAAGATCACTGCTTAGTATACCAGTTTGAGGTATGGCAGCATGAATTTCTGCTGGAGTTGGGAAGCTTAGAGCCCCGGAAGGTACCGGTGTAGAAATGCGATTTTGCCCTGCATGCACAAGTTAGTTCTATCGACAGACAGGCAGCAGTGAAAACATGAATATCGAGTGAGATCTTACCCCTTAATGACTCGGGACTGCTAGCACGACTTGCGGTGAGACCCTTACTGCCTATAGGGGTTGGACTGCCTGCCCTGGATCCTTGAGGCGTTCCGCCTTGTGATGTTGCTGCAGGTGGGTTAAGCTTCAACTTCTTGATTTTTCCGCTTTCGCTCATCTCCCCTCCAGAGGCGGCTCCCCCATCAGCATCGCTAGCCGATCCCGCGCCACCTGCAACGTTCCGGATGCGTTTCTTACCAACCTGTACCGATAAATAATTAGTGCAATGAACCTACAGTAACGGTTGTAGAAACTCACTTGTCCTGAAGGCACAGTTGGCGACAAGGCACGAGAAGTTGGCTGGGGTGTAGGTTGAGAAGAAGGATGCTTGCTCTTTGCCTTTTTGCGAGAGGTATCCGTGCCACTTGCATCTGATACATTTGGAGAGCCAAGCCGTTTCCGTGACGCTGCGCCAGGGCCCTTCTTCAAGGGTTCAGTGTGCTTTGGACGCCCAGATGGGGTAACATTTCCCCTTGTTGAGGGAGCCGAATCCTTCTTGTTTTTGTCCTCTTCGGCTTTTCGCTCCTCTTCCCGTAATCGTTCGGCTTCGCTATCGTCAGAGCTCTGGGTTAACTTCGTTAGCATAAATGCATAATCAAATAAGTCCGAATGAACGCACCTCTTCATCAGAGTAGGGGTTAACATCAGAGCCACTGCTATAGTCGTAATTCTTCTCTCGTTTTTTGAGAGCTTTGCGGACCTGCTTGCCCAGTATACGACGAGCTTCCCGTTCTCGCTTTTCCCTGAGCTCCTCTTCTTCATAGTCTTTTTCATCCTTCAAATCGAAGACGTTTGCCTTCAGCTGATCCTGTTTAATCCGCTTCTCCGCTGCCTTGGTCTCCTCGTCTTCGTTGAAGAGATCATCGTGCTCCTCATCATCTGCAAACCGATCTTCTTCAAAATCCATTTCATCAGCTTCCAGGCCGTCGGCACCTGCTGGGGTGCCCTGTTTACCAGCGTAAACCTTCCGTTGTTTTGCGAATTGCTCCAATTCTTTACGCTGTGCTTGCTCTTGTTGCTTTTCCATAAACCACCTGGGATCTTTGATTTTCTTTGCCATAAATCTTTCCGCTTCTTCAATGGTCAGGGCTTTGAATTGGTTCTTGGCACCGAATTTATACCATTTCTCTACTGGTATCATCCTCATCCTGCCATTCTCGGGTATGAATACAGCGTGTGTTTCAGAAAGGGCGGCTTCGTAGTTTCCAACCCAGATATTCTTGTTGTCAAAGTCCTCGAGATGCCAAGGTAAAGCTTCTTCGTATTTAATCCGCGCTCTGGCAACCTCTTCAGGTGTCATGTCTGTCTTCGATACCTGCTGCGTCTTTTGTTTGGGAGCATTGGCCCGCTTGGGTGCTGAGCCGATGGAAGGGGCTATTTGCGCCAAGTTTTCGGCACGCTCTTTTTCTCTCGCGGCCTTTCTAGCTTCAAGCTCCTCCCTCTCGGCATCGCCTAACTGGTGGCTAGATTGAGGTGTTAACTTCTGGGTCTGGGCTTTGTCCTGATTCATGTCTTGCGTCTTTGCTCTAGGGTCCCGACGTTGAAGCCTGACAGGTCGAGTAAATTGAGTCTCATCGCGAGGATCGATAGTCTTTTTGGATGCGAAGCGAGCGATGTGATGTTTCAAGCCTTCTCGCAACGATCGCTTTGTGATCACTATGGGATAATCCACATAGGTCTCGGACAATAGAGGACCGCTAAAACCATTCACTGAGAAATCATTTTGGGCAGAGCCGGAGGCAGCTTTCTCGGCTTGAATCGCGGGCGCGATATTCGAAATTACTGGACGGGCTGTGGTTGGTTTTGTGGTTGTACCAGCAGAGGTAGCAGAAGCAACTGCTGGTCTTGCTGTAGCCTTCTTCTTTGGCCTGACTAAAGGGTCTGCAGCCTTAGGACGACGAAATCGCATCGGTGGAGCTCTATGAGAGCTTGTGGGAGTTTGTGAGTTTGCATCACTAGCAGGTAAAGTCATAGTGATCTATAATTCCACTGCAACCTGCTGAGCAGATCTCTAGGTCAAGAGAGAGGTTGATAGTCCAATCAATGAATCTGTAGCAATAACTGGACTTCTGTTTGTGCGTGGGCAATAAGTGTGAGGCTGATGATAAGCTGCCTTTCACCAGAAGGCAACAGGAGGTTGATGTGATGTATGGCCTTCGTGATTACATAATCCTGTCTTATCAGCCGACCGGGTATAGATAGATACCAGGGAAGGACCAAGAAGACCAGGGCTAACTATTATTATTATTATGGAGTATGTATAGGATATAATGTAGAGCTAATCATTACAAGAAAGATAGTGGTTCCTTAGTGTCTATCAAGTTCTATAGCTTATAGTGACTACCTCTCTATATTAGAGACAGAACGTATTTACTCTGTTTGTACGCAGTGCCCTAAAGTATTTGGTGTTACTTTTATGTAGATCAGCTCCGCGGCGAAGAGGCTAAATCATGATTTGCCCCCTGGTTCTCAGGTAGATACATACCTCTCTATTTAGAGGTAAATAATACTACAATCTATCAGTCCCAAACCCTTCTTTTTACAATATTCTTGAAGAGCACAGGGAGTGTTTGGTCAATGCTATAACAGAGATGATTTTGTCTAAATCCAGATGTTCATCACGCCTCGATTGTACCTTACCTCCCAAAGGCCAGATCAGGATATAACCTCTTCCTTGCAATTCAAATCCCTAAGATTCCATTCAACTACAGGGTGGCACGCAGACACTGTACAGACCAAAAGAACTCATAATATGTTGTTGGTGCATCAAGCTGGCAGTGTCCGTGTAGGAGAAGCAATCAGGTTCGTCTTGCATCTCCTCGGTCCCACCGGGTGTAGTTTCTACATACTCTACTCGTGATACTAATGTGCTGTACTCAAACAGATACACTGTGACTTATACACCAACAGCTGACAATGTTCATCCTCTTCCAGATGCGCTACATGTCAAAGTCAGAAACACATCTGCCGTCGCATTGCGAGCTGCATACCTGCATGGGCCATATACTCTTTATACCTCCTGTTATCCTTCCACATTCGACCCTCATACCCGTTTCGATGATGAGGAAAACGATGGAGTCCCGCAGTTCGAGCCTTACCTTAAGGCGGGAGGGAGCTGGAAAGCAATGATCCCTATACCGAAACGCCTGCATCGAATTCCAGATACGCCCAAAACACCCGACAGCCCTCAGAAAGTGACATGGGTCATCGAGATAATATCGCAGGTCATTTTCTCCAGCACAGCTATTGTCAATTACGAGCTACTCATTGGCCGTGATGAGGAGTCAGTTGAACTTCCCTATAGTGGCGGGTTATCGACCGGCAGGCTTCACCGGGCAGCTCACTTGCAGGATCATGGAACGCCCACGACGAAAGGCCGGCAAGTGCTTGCTACGAAGGGCGTTTTTTCGAAATCAGTTTGTCTGCGTATAGATGACACCGCCAGTCTCTGGAATAAACCTCCTTTTCCATCCGAAGACGGTTCCGTTGACGGCACTGGATGTCTGTCGAATGATCCGCCAACGAACAGGGAATCAATGGAAAGGGCCAACAGACTCGACAGTACTCGGGGAAATTGTGCGCGTCGAAAAAAAGTTCACCTTGTCGTACTTACCCATGGTCTACACAGCAACCTTGGAGCAGACATGCTTTACTTGAAAGAAAGCATTGACGCGGCAACTCAAGACGGTATCGATGACGAACAAGTCATAGTTAGAGGCTTTGCTGGTAATGCAGTACGTACGGAACGCGGAATACAGTATCTCGGCAAGCGACTCGCGAAATACATCTTGTTCATGACATACCCAGATCAACCCTACAGACCACTCAAACAACCAAGAACTAAAACCTTCACTGAGTCACTCGGTGCGTGGAAGAGTGCAAAGGAAAATGTTTTTAGTGACCCTTCTGAACCTCAGGCTCGTGCAGATGAGGCAGACGACGAGCGTCGTTCCTACCAGATTACAAGTATTAGCTTCATCGGCCATTCTCTTGGAGGTCTGGTTCAGACATATGCCATTGCATATATTCAGAAACACTCTCCTGAGTTCTTTAACCTGATTCGCCCCGTCAACTTCATCGCTCTGGCGACACCTTTCCTTGGACTCAGCAATGAGAACCCTATGTATGTCCGCTTTGCGCTCGATCTCGGCCTTGTCGGCCGGACAGGCCAGGATCTAGGGTTAAGCTGGACTGCTCCTAGAGTGCGAAGCGGGTGGGAGGCAGTAATCGGCGGCAGGGGTACTTCTACAAAGCCACGGGAACATGTAGATCATGGACCTAAGCCTTTGCTAAGAGTACTTCCCTGTGGTCCAGCTCATGAGGCGCTCTCTAGGTTTGACCGTCGCACGGTCTATTCAAACGTGGTTAATGATGGTATTGTGCCTTTGCGAACTTCATGCCTATTATTTCTTGATTGGAGAGGATTGGAGCGCGTTGAGAAGGCAAGAAGGCAGAACGGACTTGTGAGCACAATGGCTGAATGGGGATGGGCAGAGTTGACCGGTGCTAATTCGGTATCACCTCGGTCAGCTCATTCTCCTATCGATAGCAGTGTATCACCGGCAAGAATTGACCATCGCGATAGCCGCAAGGTCATTTCTCTGTCGGAGGAGATCCAAAGCCAAAGACAAGCTGAAACAGTCCAAAATGCTTCTATTGTTGATTCTCCCGTCTTATCCAGTGGCGAAACCGCAAGCCATCCGCCCCAAGCAGAGCTAAGCGACTCAAGACAAAATCAGGGGCCTCAGATATCTTCGATTCAGCCTTCACTCAACCCGCTCAGCGCGTTTTTCTCGATTTTTCGGCCGAAAAGAGCAACGACTGTACCATCTAGGCCTAAGCATACAAAAGTCTACAAGCGTAGTCAGACTCTCAGTGCCACGTCTGACTTCGCTCATGCGTCGACCTCTACGCCGTTTTCCCTTGAAGAATCTCTTTCGCGGCACTCATCTTATGAGGAATCCGAGCTTAACGCGCCCCCACGAACCACGTTTTTCGAGTCAGCCGGAGATCTTCTCATGCCACCTCTGCCACCGATTCAGTTTATTGTTGATCCCGCTTCCAGGCCAAAGACAATCTTTCATGACCGTATATATTACCCTGAGGACATACCTCCTCCTTTGTCTGCCAAGCGCAAGACGTTACCACTGAGCTCTTTTGAGAGTAAGGCTTCTGACGGTCCGCGGGACTCAGCAGGCACTGAAAGTCGGTCTATGAATGACGGAAATGCGATGCCCAGTGGACTGAAAGTTGAGGAGAAAATCGCCAGGGCATATCACCGTGAAATGTCATGGCGCAAAGTCCTTGTTCGCCTTGAACCAGATGCTCACAATAACATCATCGTGAGGCGAATGTTCACGAATGCGTACGGCTGGCCCGTAGTCAAACATCTCGTCGATAGTCACTTTCGACAAGATTCCCTGAGTGAGGGTCAGAAAAGTCCGGGAGAAAGCGCCCAGGATGCACATATACCTGTGGTGACGACTTGCAATACGGATGGTGGAACTCAGGGCCAGGCTGGTTTGTTGGATGAAGAAACGACGTGATCTGCAGGTCATACGGCGCCGGTCAATTCCTGAGCGATGCATCACCAAGCTATTCCCTGGTGAGAGTATGGCCAGTACGCGGCGAGCCCTCCAATCAATGCCAGGACTCACGAAGAGGTGAATTACACCCTTGGCCGGGTAACCCAGCCGTCAATAGCTAGGGTGCGAGAGTCAAGACCAATTTTGATCACGTAGACGAAAATACCGGTGATTACGAGTTCGGCTGTAGTCATCTGGACTACGGGGCATAGGCATACCGGAGAATACCTTGGGTATGCTGATTTTATATATTGCCAACTGACGTGTCATTACGTCTATAATGTACATTGTAACATGATGACGGTTGGACTCTTTCTCCCTGACTCGACTACTCAGTATTGTATCATTACTTCGTTCGGTGCTGAGAGAAACGCTTTCGGCAGCCGGACGCTGGCAGTCTCGAGTGAGTGCTTGGATGCGCTCAACTCACCACCAATTCAATACTCGAGATAGCCTTGTATATGTCCCCAAAACTCCTCAATGAGCTCCTTCTGTCCCGCTTGATTCGGCGATCCTCGCACCGCGAGATACTTTCGCCCATCAACGCTGGCTTCCCAGTTGCCAGGGTTCCCGTCAACGATTATACCGCCAGCTTCTGTCAGAATGACCCAGCCAGCGCAAACATCCCACGCCCAGCAACCACCTTCCCAATACAAATCGAGATTCCCGCATGCGACGGCGCAAAGGTTTAATGCAGCTGAGCCCATACTACGCATTGAGCGTACCATTGCGCCACCGTCATCTTTGGTTTTGCCGAGCTTCTCAAATGTCCGTACCTTTGTCGCCCAATTCTTGCCTGCTCTCTCCGAACCCCACTCAACACCGATGAGAGCATTCTCTAAGCCATTCAAAGGCTCACGGCTCCTGGCGTCGAGTGGAAGTTTAGTGTTGCGATTTAAATATGCCCCTTGTCCACGAATGGCAGAGTAGAGGGTATTGTTGAACGGATTGTAAACAACACCAACGACCGGTTTCCTGTCGATTGCAAATCCGAGAGAGATGCATGCATATGGGAATCCGTGCACAAAATTAACTGTACCGTCGATGGGGTCGACGACGAAGGTGGGAGCATCAGTTAATGGAGTTGCAGGGTCATATGTCTCCTCGCCATGAAATCTATAGTGGTGAACTATTAGCTCTTCTCATCGCTAATTTGTAAGAGAAAAGCGCGAATTGAAGACATAGATTCGCAATGATCGCTTTGGCCTGTCGGCGAACTTTATGAAAGAGGTTGAATAGGACTTAACTGATACTGCGGATATCTCCCTGCTAACGCTGTGGATATCATTTTCTCAACCGCACGATCATATTCAGTGACGAGATCTGCACCTATGGAAGAGGTCAATACCTTAAACTCAGCTCGGGACAGACTGTAAACTCACTGTTCTTCTTTGACCCTGTACTTCCCGTGTTCGGCAAAGCATTGGTAATGATTTCCCCAGCCTTAGAAGCTAGTTCTATCAGAAAATCATGGATATCATTGAGGTCAATTTTTTCTGCGCCCATGTTTGTATTCTTCCCTCGTTTGTAACTTTCGAGGAGATGACTCTTTTGACTCTGTTCCTTTGGAGTAAGTCCAGCTGACTGTTCTTGGATGATCCTGAGCGTCTGTCAAAATGGTCGACTTTAGCCTAACGACCCATCCATATATAAGGACATTATTCCGGCCTACTTCCTACTATTTAGACTACTGAGTGACTATCCCACGGGGAGCTAACTGCGTCCTAGGGAACACGGAGTACTCCGTACTGTCTCATCAAGTTTGATTATCTTAGGAGTTACTAGCTTGCATTCTCTACGCTACCTAGAGTTGTTCTCCTGTACCTGCTTTTATGGGGAAAAGGAATAAGACTGTATTCGAGACTTAGATGAATCCTGAAAGAACTAAAGTATGATCGCAAAGCTGTCGAGGATTGATGATAGGTCTTCAAATTTGAACTATCTTTAAGGAGTTATGCAGGGAAACGGCGTGAGACTCCGTATCGGACTACGTACCTAATAAGCGGAGGAGGGGTAAGTAGGTACGTTTTTCTATAAAGCCATAACCCCACCCACATCAGTGACGTTGGAGAAAAGTCCCCGCACCAAAATTTTTCCTGTAGATAGAGAGGTAGATCTAGTAGAAATATGTATCACTCCACTTATCTGCAATAGCAGCCAACGAAAGAGAAGAAAAAGAAGGGGGAAATAAAACCATCCTGTCTTCAATCCATAGATCTGTTGGCTGTTCTTCTTCTTCTTCTTTTTTCTCTCTTTTTTGCCCGGTCCCTGAGACTTTCCCCTCACAATGCCAACGGTGTTAGAAGAGGTAAGTCTGCGAGGTCCCTGACTGTTAGCTGGAGACATGGGAACAAAGGAATATGACATGGAGGAGAAGACCTCTGGCAGGGAAAGCAAGACAAACTGGGAGATCTTTAAGGGAAGGATCAGGGAAGCTAATCAATCGTCATCTCTCCGTGGATACAGCTTGTTGAATTCCTCCACCATGGAAATACTCAGATAAGACAAATCGGTAGAAACGTCCCTCACGATCGGGCAGCCTGAACACTCAAACATCAGTCAAATGATCTTCTAACGCCTGTGTCCAGCATGCGAAAACCTCGTTGGCTTCTCGACCGCGCAACCGGACCTCTTCAAACGTCATCAACTTCTTCCAGTGCGCGATCTCAAGCTTCTGGTCCGAGATTATACTGTTAGTAATAGGGTTCTAACACATCAAATTCGGGAATGGTCTTGCTGAAACTAAATAGGAAATCGCAAAAAATGCGCTCACAATCCTCATCAATATCTCTTCTGACCAGGAAGTATTGGCGAATCTTGCAGAAGATGATTCGTTTATAGAGACTCTCATGGTCAAGATAACGGTGAGTATACCAACCTCTCCTCTCTGCAGAGGTAAGGAGGTCGGGGCCTATGCTGACAGCCCGGTCAACATGAAAGGACGTCAGGGAACCACTTGCGGATGACATTGCTATGCTCTTCGCCAATCTCGCCAAGTCAGATAAATTGAGCCGACTCATTACATTGAAACGGAGAACAGCCGAATCCGTGTCCACGTCTACTATGGCGATCGATCAGTTGATGGATTGTTTTGTGAAAGGTGCTGAGGGTGCTTTAAACAAGAAAGCCAATTTTGATTATCTCTCCTATTTATTCGCCGATCTCTCCAAATCTGAAGCGGGGCGCGCATATTTTACCACCCGACAGGATTATGATGGTGTTGTCCCTGTCACTAAATTGACTGTCTTCACTGAACATGAAAGCCCAGTTCGGAGAAAGGGCGTCGCGTCAACGATCAAAAATGTCGCTTTCGAAATCCCGTTTCATTCGACTCTGCTCTCGGAAGGCGAAGCCAATCTACTTCCTTACGTGTTACTGCCAATCACAGGGCCGGAGGAGTTCAGCGAGGAAGAGTCAATGGCAATGTTACCAGATCTGCAGTTGCTGCCCCCGAATAAGCAGAGGGATAGTGATAACAGCATCATTGTAACACACTTGGAGACATTGTTACTGCTGACAACGACACGAGAAGGTCGGGACAAGATGAGGGAGATCAATGTGTATCCAATCATCCGGGAATGTCATCTCCATGTTGATGATGATGATGTGCGCGAAGCCTGTGACAGGCTAGTCCAGGTGCTGATGCGCGATGAGGAGGGAGAGGGAAATGCTAGCCAAGCTCAAATTGAAGGCGCAAATCTTAACTCTTCTGATGCGGATATTCATGTACAGCAAGGATCTGCGCAGAACGACGATGAAAAAGTTGTGGAATTGTTCTGATTATGAATGGCATTTCTTGTCGTTGACTTCATTAGGAACCTCAAGGCCGCTTAGATCATGAATATAATATTAGCTCAACTACTCATTTGTTCCTCATTGTGCGATCAGCTTTCCCCCTTATCTAGATAGTGCCGGCTATTTTCTGGCGGGAGAACAGGATACATCCTACCTAGCTATCAAGTATCAACTCAACACCTGAACACATTGCCCTTCCTATCCGCTCAGGATTCACCTCTACGATACAGTGCTTGCTGAGATGGCTTGCTTATTTCTTGAACCTACAAAGCTGGCAAAAGCCGGGAAACTCCCATCATTTGAGAAATTAAGAAATCGTTGCCTTTGCACACTACTACAATTAGCAGACTGGGCCCAATCATGTTCGAAGATTAGGCACAATTCACTGACCCGAGCCCGAGGAGAACTAGGCTCTGGTCGCCCTAGTCATCTCTGGTCGGCTCGTGTAAAGATGCTTGTGTACAGGTGCGCTCGGAATTCATGACTGTGGCTAGAATCATTGACTGCTGCAAGGCCATCACTGCTGGAAGTGCGGGTGCCATGCCCAGTGGGCATTGGAAAGTCTGCATGACAACGGCTAGTACCCTTGTAGACAGTACAGAATAGTTATGAGAGCGTTTCCAGTGTTGGTATAGGTACTCCGTAATACAGACTAGCATTTTCCCATATGCTTTTATCCTCGAGACCAGCCTGGACGTACACAATACCTACACCCGATGTAGTGAGGACTGAGACGCATGGTCTTGTGGATACTGGCTTTGATGGAGATGTATCGAGGGCAGTCGACGCCTCCGGTCCAGCCCTCTGTTGTTGATATCGTCGAAGACACCTCGTCAGGTCAAGACGGTATTGGGAAATCTGAAGATATGGTGCTCAACCATTAAATCAGGATATTTACCTGACGCCTAGATTCTTTCAGCACTTCCATCCAACCGTCTTCCTCGACGGCGACGATCTTCCCATCTATGCAAACTCGTCTCCACTTCTCCTCAGCCTCATGAAAATCGATTCTGAAGCCTTCAACTTCCGTGTAGAGGACACTGCTTTCGTGTACATGCCGGCCCCCATCGTACGCGAGAGACATTAGTTGCATGGCTTTCTCTGCAGAGACGGCGCCAAACTGAATTATTCTCAAGCTGCCATCCAATGCAACCGACTCCGGCGAGATAAGAAAGTCTTTCTCCAGCCTTGGAACGAGTGTAGCCAGTACGTACGTGTGTTCTCTGCATTCTAGAGTGTCCGCAGACATCTCATTGGTCGCTATGTTAGACCGAAATAATGTGATTTTACCCTTGTACCTGTGCGTCTCGACGCCGCTAGACGGGAAAAGGAGCTCCTTGGCTGCCATCTGGAACCTCTCGGCCCCGAACCTTCTATATTCCGAAGTATCACTGTCAGCGACTAAGGCAGCGTGAAAACCCCAGCTTGCCACAACAACACCGTGAATTGAATTCACTGAGGACTGCGTCATCGAGCTGTCAAGCATAGGGATCCGAGCGTGACCCTCATCCGTGACATATTGCGCGCCACGAGAAAAATTAGCAACCAAGGTGGGTATAGGTTTCGGAGACCCTTTCAGCAGGACAGTCAAGCTTGCTGTCGGACGAGAGAGCAGCCCTAAAGAGCTTGCCATGGCATTACCCGTCCCCATCGGTATCAGAGCGACGGTTGGGGGAACAAGTGAAACACCGAGAGGACTGTGGAATGAATCGACAATATCATTCAGGCCACCGTCCCCAGAAAGAAGAATAATTGTTTGGGGAAAACCAAGTTTTGCACGACCGATAAGCCTTGATTGACAGAGTTCGAGTATAGATCGCGCTGATTGTGTCTCGTGAACTTCATACTCCGTCAATCCAATATGTGCCAAGAACGGTTGTACAATGTTTCCGAAGAAATTCTTTGCCTTCCCTGTCCCTGAGGGAGCGGAGATAATGACATGAATGTCAATCGCCTGGCCCACCGGAGGCTTGAGATGTTGGGGAAGTTCCGCACATAAGTACCGTGATAGTAATATAGGCGGTGGAGATACCAATTGTATACTTGCCAGGGACGATCCGCAATCTCCTCGCGGAACAGATGTCGCCTCTTTCGGATCACTCTGTAGATAAAGCATGCTGTAGTGCTTTCCATCGTGATTAGCATGTGGTAGGATGCAGATCACATCATCCATGGGTATCCTGAGCTCCTTCTGCCCATGAAGTTCACTGCATTGAACGTCATCATTGGAAAAATTGCAAGAGAATGGCGAGTGATCAGCCCAAATAGCATCCGGCAATGATTCCATTTCTCTATTTCAGCGCCTGGATCAGCAGTTTTCGTAAAGGTACGTGATTCAACTTACGTTGTTCAGGAAGTAAGGATATTATGGATCATTGAATATTAGTCGGAAAGGCTTTTATGAGCGAGCAATAGCATGGTGGGGTAAGGTACTTTTTTAGTGATACATCATACATCTTCCAGCGACACCAGCAGGTAACAGCCATGTGAAATCCCATATCTACCTTGGAATCGCACTCTACCAAGGATGAAAGCAATTCAATTGGCCCGACCGTTTGATGATAGGATTCGCAGTATTACCTCGTCCTAGTTCTAGACTACCTTCTAATCATATATTTTCTCTACTGATCAGATCGTTCTGTTCAGTATTGAATGATTTCCTGATGGATGTAACTGTATCTTGGCAACCATCCTACGTGTACCCATGCCACTATCTACAGTTGTTAATTATTATAGATGTTATGGCCACCTCTATATATCATTCTGTAATACTAGTATCGTAGTGCTCGTCGCTATGGAGTAGTCCCTGAGTTTGGGTTGGGGCTATCTGATGCCCTATTACTAAGACTAAGCCCTGAGCCTGGCTCTAGGTGTAAAGTGCATCATATGTGCAGTGGTATCCAATTTCTGGTAAATCACACGACTGTTACCTGCCTAATCTGTTAGGGGGTTTGCTGGAACCTAGGGATGTCACTATATCCTCAGGAGATCAAGGGGGGTCTGCAGACTTGCCGTATCACCAACTACTTCTTGGGTCCTGTTGGTATAAGATAGACAAATGACCTCAACACTGCAACCAACTGCCGCCAACTGCGGCCAACCTCAGCAAATGTAAGTGCTTATGAACATGATAGCATTTCTATTTCTCTACATAACCGCATACATCACACTTTTGCTTTGCTGTCAAGCGAATCGAACCCTATCATTATTTACATATCTCGTCGTGTACCTGTACAGCTGGGCAAACCTACGATTGATAGCTGGACACATGTTTATCGCTCAGATTCACGGCAATGAAAGTCTTGGGAAGTTTGACCCTATAGTATTCTCATCAGTAGTTGAACACATAGGCGTGGAAAAAGGGAGGGGGATTGTGAAAACATACGTGTCGAATTTCGCTTTGAGGGTTTCAATGACCTCTTTCCAATCCTGATGGGCAGTTAGGCTTCTTCTTGGAGCGCAGCCAATCGCATGCCGCGAATCAAGTTGCACATCCAGCGGATCGAACGCGTGGCAGCCAGGACTGATAGAGATACGGATTGAATAGGAACTTGTGGAAGATTCACAATCCTTAGCCTCGTACAGCTCGAAACAGATCTGTGACAGGTAATCCAATTCAGGTATAGCGCTTCTGGCTATCTTTGTCTGAATTCCGCCCTCTATGATGCAGTTCAGGAGGGTATAGATATGGGACTCCTTAGTGAAGTAAAAAAAGGATTTCGCATCTGGAGATGCTTGGACTTCTTCCAGGTCTCTGACAATCTCCTGAAGAAGGGGCAAGGACGTCAACAAGCCTATCTCCAGTTTCTCAGAGTCGGTAATTCCATACTCTTGAGGAGTCACGTAGTCGAATAGAACTTTGGCCAATTTGTATAACTCCCGAAGTTTTGAAAGCCGTCCATCCATTTTAGCTTTCGTAGGACTAGCGCCTGGGTATAGCTTGAAATAGTGATCATATGAGTCATCAAGAGCCCTCAGATGCGGTAATGAATCGAATGCATGTGTCCGCTTCTTGAACCGGAGCAGATGTGATAAGGTCGGATTTTCCACGTTTTCATCCATTCCCTCGTTCTTCAAACTGTCATGTCCAGGCATTTTGTCCCCGAAAATGTCATGACTATTAGTATTGTTAGAATTGGAACTCTGCTGTTCATGCTCGCTGGTCCCCTCATCTGGAGGCATGAACACCCATTCCAGAAAGTGTCTGTTGTGGAGTGCATCGAATTTCATGCTGTCGTATAATTCGGAAAGTTTGCTCGGGTCAACCTTCTCCGTGTCGCAGAATTCTGCGAAAAGTTTTTCCCATCGTTCCTTGAACAGCATGGGATCTTCACCAGTACACCACCGTCCTTGGATAGAAGAAAGGGTCGGGCTACCCGTGCCCGGAATGACATTCTGAGAGGCAGAATCATCAGGAAGGGGAGATGACGGTGAAGGACGATGTGGTGAGTTGTTAATCTTCCTAAAATTGTGTCTCATGACATTTCGGTGGAATTTCATCAACTCAACAACAGTAGCGAGAACAACCGATGGCTCAGGGATGTTATCCTTGGGCCATGTAAACTGTGAAGGTGCAGAACCTTCGCGCAAAAGCAGTTTCAGCTTCTTTTTCACCTTATCCATGACATCTTTTGCAGCGTTAGAGTCATCCAGAAGGTCCTTTCGCACTTGAATAAAATCATCCGGAAGCTCCTTCTGGTCGAGAAAAGAGCACGCCCAAATTTGAGCTATGTTAACTCGTAAGCTTGGCGCCGGACAATAACGTGCTTTGGAACAGACTTACCACTAGTACTCACTCTTCGCTCCGAGCTTGTAAAGATTCGAACATTATTCAGTGCTTCTTTGTTCATCAGTTTCAGATCGTCGCGCATATTGAGACCTAGATCCTGTGATTGGTATCTTGCGGCGTGGGTTGGCTCCCCCCCCCATTTGATCACGAGTTGCAGCTTGTCTAGGATGAGATCGTTCTCGGCTGCGGAGAATCTTGAGAATGTTGTACCGGATACTGAGTCACTGCGAGTATATGTCCGAGCCAGATTTTCATTATTCGCGGTAGCATCATTGGCGATTTGGGTGTTCTCCGGGCTATGCGTACCCAATTCATCCCGTGTTCGCTTGCGAAACATGGGTTTGATTTGAACCTTCGTCCCAGGCCAGCCACCTTTCTTCTCAAGGGATGTTCGAAGCATTCTGAGCTTGTCCATATCTTCAAGTTTCTGATCCATTGCAAGCCTGACAGCCTCCGAGACGCTAGCCAAAGCTGCCTCTCCTTTGATCACCACTTCTTCTTGATGGCCTTTCAACAAGTCAATAAACGGCTGACTATGGAAAGTGAACTTGAACTTTTGCTTTGGCGTACGGTCCGCATGCCTTATAACTGCAACCATGCCCTTAAGCTTCCAGGAATGTTTCGATGCTGGGGGTGGAGGCGGCGGGATCGTTTCATCGGCATGGCCGGTCAACTCCGGGGTCTTCGGGTCGAGATCACTTATATCTGAATCGATCTGGCGCGCATCTGGGGTCGTACGGCTATTTTTGTAGTCCATACTCTCAGCCTCAGAGGACGCTGGAGGTAACATCGCAAGGTCCTGGAGACTATTGTCGAGGCTCTTATGACCGCCATAGAGTTTGGACGCAGATGGAGATTTCAACAAGGTTTTTAATGTATGCCTGTGAGATACAGAATGTCTCACATGATGAGCTGTATCTGGTGGAACCATTTCTAGGGACCTTTGTGTTCCCTCGCGTTTGCGCTTTTCATTCAGAAACATGTCGCTCAGAATACTGGCACATTTGTCGTAATAGTCATTGTTGTCCTTGACGAAGCTCCACCCATTAACATCGATCACGTAGCTCCTATCCCCGACTCGAAGCATGTCGAAGCCGCAGATCCTTTGGCCAAACCCATTCGAGATCTTTGACGCAATTGCTGCCTCATCCTGGCTCAATTTCGTTATGTACCTGAGTTCCTTCCCATGCGTGTTCCGGCGAACGACTCCATCTACCACGGGCGACTTGCGTGTCTCTGCATGGCAAAAGTCAGGCCCGACCGTATAGGCCTTGACATCTTCAGAATTGTCGACCCTCAGAAATTGTTCGTAAATGTAGCTTGTGTCTTCTTCTGTGACTGATCTAGGTACCACAAGATTAGGATCGTATTCGGAGCTTTTGTTCCCGACTTTCCGGAAAAGCCTCCTGCCTCCACCGCCATATTGTTGATCGTTAGGAAAGTATATATGGATGTTGTGGTTTTCCCCGCTCACTGGCTTTTCGACGAAGGGTTTCCTGATAGATTTTCCATCCACGATGAGCGCCTCGCCGTCCTCAGACATTGTTACCACCTGAGTTTTCTGAGAACCTCCTCCAGTGCCATCTTCAGGGCCTTCGAGCTTGACCCCCGTTAACCTGTAAACGTGCTGAGCAAGCTCCGGAGATTCCAACCTTGGTCCACCGTCGCGGTTGACCTCTAATCTCTTTGGCGTGGGGACATTCATATGATCTAGAATTCGCAGACACAGTCGTCGGTCCCATAATACTTTCTGCATGGGTAAATCATTAACGCAAAAAGGCTTTCGAAGCCTCGCGTAAGCGATGGCCTTCTCCAGTGGGAATCCATCGGAAAAGAATGCAATCAAAAAGTCGCATACAGGCCAATTCTCCACAGCCTCATCGAGAATCACCTTGTCCCCGAAAACAATAACTTCAAAACCACCTTTGGCTTGGAGGCGGGTTAGAATGTTCTGACTAGGTTTGCTGCGCGCTTTCACATCCAGAGCGCAGACGCCAATCCTGCCAATGCCTGAGCCGCCGGTTTCAGCTTCACTGACCGAGCTGGTAGCTGTGCTGCCGCTAAGTCTCCTAGGCGTTCGGCTAGAGGAACGACCTGACCGAGCAACTCGCGCCCCGCCTGAATGATCTGTCATTAAATCTAAGTTCTGGATTTTGTTCTGGTGGCATCGCCCATTACGCGGACTTGGCCTTGAAGATGGTGAAGCCGGGTCATAAAGAAGGGTGAAAGATGATTTGTCACCAGTCTGATCAGGCACTGTGCTTGATAAAGGCGTGGCAATCAGTACATTCCGCTCATCACTGCCTGTAGCACAATCAACATCAGAAGCGCAATTATCGCGGCTTGTGGAAGGTGGGAAATCTTGAATAGAATCGCTCTGTGTCATCTTCGAGATTTGCTCGTGGAACTTGAATTCAAAGACTGAGGCTGCGTTTGAAAGCTCTCATCGCAGATGTCTGTTGCTAATGTTCTTTGTCTTCCTTTTTGTTGTTTATGTATTCAAGCCAAGTTTTCCGGGGAGAAAATGATGCATAGTGACTATGAGTTCATCGTCGGTACAATTGCGACTAGAGGGGCCCTTGAGATCTGGTTCCAGATGAAAAGTCAAACTTGGTGAAAAGCCCATTTCGGAAGGTGACTCCGTTTTTTCCTCACACAGCTTTGGATACTGTTTTAGCAAACTTCAATTATTTATGAGAATAAGACCACCCTGGTCGATCTTTTGCTTAGACCGTCAGGATAACTCCTCGTCATCATTACTCAGTATTTATTTATTAGAACAATCACCAGGAACATGCTTCGTAGTAAGCAAAAGACTGAAAATTCTGAGAATAGAATTGTATAATCATTCATATTTATTTATTACGTATTAACATCGAATGTAGGGGCACACCAGACAAAGGGGACAATCCTAACTAATGAGAGGTAATAATAATTTGGTGATCTTACCGAGTAGATACGGCCTAGATATATACGGAGTATCTATTGGAGATTTAAGTAGGATTTTGCCAAGGCGGTAGTCTAGGCGGACCTGCCTGTGAAGACAGAAATTTTCGGGACACAACAGAGAAGTTCGCAAAGCAGAACGGAGCAATTTCGAGAGCTCCCACAATCTGAAACTGGCAATACTACTAAGACCTGACCCTTCTTAACATGATGCCTTCACTCGACGAGGATGAATTCAGTGTGCCACTTCCGAAAAGGCAAAAACGAGTTTCTGAGCATCAGAGCATATCAAGTTCCCGAAAGACACTTGACTCCAGAATATTTTCACCATATCGGGTAAGTCAGGACTGAATTGGTCATGATTTCCCTGCCCTTAAATGCTCTCCTGACTGATCAGTCATTAGACACTCGGGCTCGTCTCCCCCACAAATGTTCCTTTCACATATGTGCGCTTGGGAAAAAGTACCTTTCAGATCACGACCTGTGTTGGCCGCGCTTTGCATACCTATGATCTACGCCGAGGGCTGAGTTTGATATTCATCAGCCGACCTCAGACGCCAGAGGCCATAACTGCTACCTTTTCATGGCGTGAGAAGGTCTTTGCAGCGTGGGGAAATCTCAGACCTGGGACATGTGGAGGAATATGGGTTTTCAAACGCGGCAAAAAGGTTGCTGCATTAGAGATGCCTTCAGGTCGAGCTGAGCCTATCATCAAAGTACTTGTTTTTGGCGCGTGGATTGTGGGTTGCACTGGCAACAGCATTGAAGTCTGGAAAAATACGACCTACGAACATTACACGACTTTGATTCCTCGAGAAACCGAAGCGGTACCTGGAGACCGCATTTACGGCGGTCAAATGTGCAGTATGCCGACGTATATCAATAAGGTTTTCGTTGGAAGGGTTGACGGCTCTGTGGACATCTGGAATGTGAGAACCGGAGAGCTACTCCATACCATTCCTCCAGCATCGCCAAACATTGGAGCTGTGACTGCTCTGCAGCCAACTCCTGTGCTATCTCTCATTGCTATTGCTCATGCCGATGGCTCTCTATTCATCCGTAACGTGGATACCGAGCAGATTATCTTGTCGTTGCGCTCGGATTCCTCGCATATCACATCACTTGCCTTCCGCACTGATAGTCTAGGCGCTGGCGCAGATGGCCAATCTCCGGGCGTCTTAGCAACAGCTTCCGTGGAAAGTGGTGACATCACTTTGTGGGATTTGAACAACACAGGGCGAGTCACGGGCGTCCTTCGGAACGCCCACAGAACAGTGCAATATGAAGCAGCGTCGGGCATAAATTGCGTGGATTTCTTGGATGGACAACCTTTGTTAGTATCGACTGGAAAGGATAACTCTCTCAGAACCTGGATATTCGATGAGACGCCATTTTCACCTATTCCGAGACAACTTCATTTCAGAAGTGGTCATTCGGCTCCTGTCACTGCGTTGAGTTTCTTGCCCTCGGCATCGGATGGCTCGGAAGCCAATGGTAAATGGCTACTGAGTGCGAGCAAGGACTGCAGCTTATGGGGACTTAGTGTACGAAAAGACAGCCAAAATACTGAAATTTCGCAGGGCGCAGTTGAGAAAAAAGCCAAGAAATTGTCTGCTCCAGGTCCTCTAAGCTTAGACGTGCAGCATCGGACACAGGGCTTCAGAGCTTCAGAGATAACTTGCATTGCATGCTCACTAAATCGCGATGGTGGCATGGGTGTCACCACATCTGGTCCGATTTGGGCCAATCCGAGAGTAGCCGATGCGGTTGCTTCGAATAAGACAGGATGGGAGAGTATAGTCACTGGTCACCGTGGGGACAAGTTCGCGCGGACTTGGTTTTGGGGTAGGAAACGAGCCGGACGCTGGACTTTTGAAACAGGTGATGGATCTGTCGTAAAGGTAAATAATTGTGGACAATATGTCACGGAGTATCGCTAACTCTTTTATTTCAGAGCGTCGCTATCACGCAATGTGGGACTTTCGCTCTCATCGGGTCCAGTATGGGAAGTATTGATGTGTTCAATCTGCAGTCCGGCCAGCATCGACAAAGTCTCCCAGCTCGTGATTTGAAAGGAAAGCGAACTGGCGAGCTGGGTCTGGCCAGCAGTTCTCAGGAAAACAAAATTGGACATACAAAGGCAGTCACCGGTTTGGTAGTCGATTCCTTGAACCGGACTACCATAAGCTGTGGGCTGGATGGGAAAGTCAAGGTATGATATTCCACTCCTTATCAACAGTCATAGTTACTGAGTTGCCCAACTTAGTTCTGGGATTTTCATTCCGGGCTACTCCTGGATGAGCTCGATTGGCATCCAATGACAGCAATCACTGGTCTCCGTTATAACAGCAGCAGCGAGTTGGTCGCGTTCAGCTGTGATGACCTCTCGATTCGTGTGGTTGACATTGAAACGAGAAAACTCATACGAGAATTCTGGGGTTGCGTGGGCCAGATCAACGACTTCATTTTCTCCAGCGATAGCCGGTGGATAGTGGCTGCTTCTATGGACTCGCGTGTCCGCGTTTGGGATTTGTCAACAGGACATCTCATTGATATCTTCCGAGTGCCTAGCACCTGTACCTCGCTGTCCATGTCATCAACCGGGGAGTTTCTAGCCACCGCCCATGCGGATAGTGTCGGTATTCGTCTCTGGACGAATCGGAGTCTGTTTATCCCAGTTTCGACCCAAAATCTGGACGAATCCGGTTTCGCAGATTCTCATATCCCTATAACGTCCGCGGAGGAAAGTGCTGGAGCTCTTGAGGCTGCATTTTCCGAAGAGCATCACCAGGATGAGCCGGATGGGCCAGTGCCATGTGACGAACAACTGAGTAGAGGGATGGTAACACTCAGTGCCATTCCCAGGAGTAGATGGCAGACTCTACTCCACTTGGATTTGATCAGGGTATATCTCAAGCTGCTTCCACTATCTACTTTATCATTGCTGATTGTTGTAGGAACGCAACAAGCCGAAAGATCCTCCCAAGGCACCCGAGAAAGTCCCATTTTTCCTCCCGTCTGTTTCCGAGAAAAGGAGCGTTGAGAGGACCGACAGAAGTACGGCGTTATTGGTTGACAACACGCTCGCCGAACGCTCAAGCATAGCTAGACATCAACGATCTCAGACCGCGGACGACTCGGACTCTTTACTCACAGTCCTTCTGCATTCAGGTCGTCAGTCTAACGATTTCGCACCTTTCACAGATTATTTGAAAACTCTGTCTCCAGCAAAGACTGATCTGGAGATTCGATCTCTGGATCTGCGAGTAAACAACGGTCATTCTGAGTTGTCCGCTTTCGTCATGGCACTGACTACGCGTCTCCGTCTCGGAAAAGATTTTGAACTTGTCAATGCTTGGATGGCGGTATTTCTGAAAATACATGCTGATATTGTCAGAAAGTGCTCCGAGTCGGCGGCCAATGACCACGGAGAATTGAGAAAATCTCTTGTTCAGTGGAGTGAAGAACAGCAACGGGAAGCCAAACGCTTAGCTGACCTAGTTGGATACTGTCGAGGTGTGGTAGGATTTATAAGATCATCACGTTAGGATATGTTGAGCTTGAGACGAGAAATCAGCACTGCTATGTCTAAGGTCATACTTCCTGGTACTTTAGCTATGCTAGTGGTTAGACTTATGACATCAAGTCCGGTATGGTAGCAGATGTATCCGCGAGCTCACGGGGCAGGAAACCAATAGTGTTCGCATCACCACAACAAGCTCCTGACATGTATGTCTATCCAGTGGAATTTAGTATATATCACCTTGTCAGCTGCCTATATCTCTTGAGAAATTCACCCGCAGCGTCTTCAGTAAGGTACTCGTTCGCCATCTCAAATCTCGATCTCATCAAGACGTGAAGTGGGGGAAGACTCATGAGTGTGTCCTGCATTTCGAGCATGTCGTTGGCCGAAGTTGTGAAACCAACCAGTTGTTTCAAAATCCTCAGAGAATAGAGCACAGCCTGGACCTGCGCCGTAAGGTGTATGTCTGCCCAGTCTGTCTGATCACCCATATAACCAAAATTAAGGAATCTGCTAAATGGCTTAGTCTTGGGAAGTGGAGAGCCACTGCGCCCCCAGCCATATATCTCGCACAATGCGAATATTCTCCATAGTTTCGCGGTTGTGGCATTTTCGCCCAGGGCGGCTCGAACTACTCTGAGACGTGCACAGAAAGCCGTCATTTCATTTGCGATCCAGTCTGCATCACGGATTGCTAGAGTATTCCTTGCAATTCTTTCCCCTCGTCGTACAAACTCATCGATGAAGCAAAACCTCCGAGACGGTGGACGCGAAGCATTAAAGATCGAATAGCCTAGAACTCTATATGACAAGCCGTTCTCCCAAGCGCATCGCCTGGTATGATCTTCGTTAAGAATCGCAAGATAAAATCGCGGGAATTCGCCCCATGGATTGATCTCTTGGGCTTCATATTGCCAGACCAACTCTGAGATTCTGGGGTCGAGGTGGTGAGAGTTCGTAATTTCCCATTTTGCATGTTCTTGGCCTTTCTTGTATTCCTCAGAGAATTCCAAATAGTCAGCAGATCCTTGGGGTCCGAGGGTCTCTTTTGCAAGCCGTATCAGCTCCGTCAATCTTGAATTCGGATGAAGTTTAAGTTCATATGCTAGGCGCAGTAAATCAGCCAAACCGAAGCGCTGAGCGAGCGATGCTGGATGTAGCTGCACCGCTTGGAGTGGCGCTTCTATTGATCGAGCGCCAAACGTATCTGCCAATTCTAATGAATGAAGAAGAACCACCGAACCATGCGGCCCGATATCATGAAGTATAAGATCTGAATCATTAGTAAGTATCGCTGATCCTGTGAGTTTCGCCAGGTATGCGCAATGCATGTCTGCTTCCCCTGGCACCATGACTGTAACGTCTGCCCAAGGAAAATCTTGTAATGCAACTGAGTCGGCTAACAATAGGGAGTCCCGCGCAGCGTGAAGGATGTTTTCCTTATTCCATCGATGCTTGAGGTCTTCGAAGACGGCCGGTACCATAAAGGGATTATCAGGGCACTCCCTGTGTTTGGCAGTCAATGTCCGTCCTCGCAGTATCATTTCCAGCTCGGATTTTTTATCGACAGGCATATGGTTGGGTCGCAAAGAGCCATGACTGATTCTTTTACGAGCTATTTCAAGCTTCCGTCTTGCCCTTTCCAGCCGAGACAGTCTCGTCTCTCTTTTTTGGGCGGGCAAAGCTCCATCGAAGCATATTGCCTTTCTAGAACGCATTAGTCATTATTGTCTGATCTCCTGCGTGGACGTGATTACATGTCAACTCCCAGTTTTTCTAACTTCAATAGGTGCAACATCACCGCGCAACTAACTTCGTTGCATGATGGCTGCATATCAGGGAATTCTAGTCGGCTGTCGGACCATCCCAGCAACCTTGAATGGACATGATAGACAAGACTGGGGCCATCGATCACAACGGATTGAATGCGGGTTCTCCCCTCCTCAGCACTTTGACCACCCTCCAGAAGCACTGCTTCAGAAAATGGAAGTAAAAGTCGTGTTAGGTGCGGTATACCCATAGCTACCAGTAGAATGTTTCCTGACTCCAGACCATCTGATTGGGTACCCTATTAGGGATACTGAGATTTTGTTAGGGCCTAAGATGGAAGTCAGTATTCCACAACCTGCTGAGTAAATGTCATGTGATAACTATGGCTCCTTAGTTTACCTAGAAAACTTGAGCTTGCAAAATAACGCTCAATACATTTGTGTCGCCACAAGTCAACCACCTAGGTAACAATGGTGGCCTTAAGATCCTAAATTAACACAGGTGAAGAGAGGAGATAATACCATGCTATGCACTGTCCTGCCATCACAGAATATGACAAAGAAAAGAATAAAGATCATCAGTCAAACTTAGGAAGGAATGCATATATCTCAAAAGTCTCCTATCTCAAATGCCATCTTATCTGAACCTGAATATCACAGGGGGAGTAATGGAAAGGATAAAAAAATTATGACCCTGTATAATCCTAATTTCTCTTGACTTAAGGGACAATAAGGAAGGTGAAGTCTGTAGCTGCGCTCACTGCCAGCTATCCAAGATGCTGGAGGATTCTGACCTAGGAGCCCACCCGAAACAGGGTATGTGATTTCTTGTTAAACAGAGAATAACAATATTGAATATGAACCTATGATGTTCGATATATTAGGATTCTACTAGTCTTAGCTTACCTTCATGGGTCTCAAGATGTGTAATAGTCAAGCAGTCGTGATTAGTACTACTCTCCGAAGGCGCCGTTCAGTCATCCGGATACTCATCTCGAATATTGCTGACAAATGTATGAGAACTGCGATCCCACCGCTTGAAGTGCTTTCCTGCAATTTCCACAAGCGTTCGCGGTAGCTCAAATAGGTCGGGAGTGATGATTTCGACATTCTCTTCCGCAACGTATCGAACACTTTTGTCCTCAGCTCTAAATACAATTAGCAGAGAGTGTGAAATAGAGCGCAGGTATCATACAATGCGTGGTAGAAACCCTGGTGCCTGCCGGCTTCCAAACGATCGATTCCCATCGTTCTCATCCACTGTTCGCTCGCATCGCACTCAGTATCCCACCCGGTTATAACGGCCAAGTAAATGTACCGTCGATGGCGGAAGACCTGGCCGATCCTATATCTTACCGCTTTGTGCTCGGGCGTCCGCCGTTTCACCTGCTTCGGTATCTCATCCACAGCTCGCACGACATGAAGGCTCTCGTGTATATCCTCTTGCTGGAGGCTGCCTTGAAAAAGCGGTACAAGATACTGCTCAATCAAATGAACATCCGAAGGAAACTCCGTAGCGAACAGTTCCAAGAACCAAGTCAAGTAGTGCCTCAGTTCCGCCGGCCGCAGAGAGGTAGAGAATAACAATGACGACCAAAGGGCGGCATATCTTGCACTGACGGCGTCGACCGGAGCCAGATGTGCGCTAGAAGTCTGGGAGAGACGTTGAACGGAGTTCATGATGTTTTTGCCACATCGCAACACGATATCAGCAACCCCAGAAGCACCAAGGAAAGTCGATTGTTCGGCTGCCGAAGCCCCAAGTATATTCAGTTGATTTTGCAGGTTCTCAACTGGTGTCTCCTCTGCCGAGCGAAATGGATCCATGAAAATCGGCTCAATCTGCGTCCCGGGCGGTATTGCGTTGCCATCAATGTCCTGACCGCTGGGCGGCGTGACAATAACATGAACATGAAAAGGAAATCCACAAGGCCGAGCGTCAAGGCTTATTTTTTGAGCAATGTAGCAGTATATAGCTGCTGAAATGAGAGGAAGTGAATTATGATTGGGATCATTTATTGCAAATCCTAAGAAATTGTGCTCCAAGCAATGGTAATCCCGCCCCAGCTGGATGCCTGTCAGATTGCTTGCCCTGAGGTATGTTGCGACAGCCCGGGCCTTTTCACGGGGGGTGTGCATATTTATTTTGGGGCAGTACGTGAATATGTGTGAGGCGATTTCATCTAGCCTACTCACAATCTGGATACTGATTAGTAGATGTTTTACCTCATTGTACTTTTCTAGTTTGAGTGTTTCACATACTTCATTCAAATTCCCGAAGCCGCTCTCTGGAATGAAAAGATCAAATGCACCCAATGCCCTTTCCAGGGACACAGGCTCCCCATTTCTGAGTTTGACCCATTCTGGGACCGCAGTGCTCCGATGGAGACAGTTTAGCAGCGCTCTTGCGTAATACCTTTTGTCAGATAGCGAACGTTAACCACAGGAAATGAGCTAGATAAGATCAATGGGAGCGCCACCTTCTGGCCAAGTAGTCCTCTATGTCTGACCCTGCTGCAATTTGGCGTAGGAGAGTATCTTTGATGTCATATCCAAGACCAATAATGGTTTGAAATTTCTTGATTCTTCCGGTTTGACCTGCAAGAATACTGTTCAGAAGATGGCATGTCCTGCGATCAATAAGATGCCGGGAAATGTAGAGTCCTTTCCAGTCTACTGCAGAGGCAGGACTCCCGTAATTTCTTGTCATATCATGTTTGGGGTCCCAGAATTCGAAGTGGGTTTGACAATAGAATCTCCATAGTAGAGGTTCATTCGCGACATTTCGAAGCCTGCGAGAAGTCTGTCCCAGTGCAGCCGATGAACAAGGGGGGCAGTAACACAAAATGATGTATAGTAACTCTTCGGGAAGACAATCGAGAGACAAAACCATACCGGTACATGAAGGATATTAAAAAAAAGAATAATAATAAAATGCCACCTTATCAGTTTAAATAGAAACCGAGCTCTAAGTGATAGAGTCGTTGCTAGACCTGTCATATATTCTATTCTCCATCTCTCATATGTCATAGTTTACCTGGAGTATTTGTCAATGGTACTGGCCCTAGGTTCCAGCAACGCCCCCCCCCCCCACCTACCTACTCAGGCAGGCTACGGCAGACTGTTGGGACAGAACCGAAAAAACATCTGTAGGTATGTGGGTATGTCACTCCAGTCAGACTTTGGGTGTTTTCTGCCGGCAGTAAGATTCGAAACGCCATAGTAGGGATCTGAATCACCATATGGTAGGGATTCAAATTGCTATATAGTAGGGATCTGAATCACTATATACTAAGGATTCGAATCACTATATGGTAGGGATTCGAATCGCTATATGGTAGGGATTCGAATCGCCATATGGTAGGGATTCAAATCACCATATACTAAGGAATTGAATCACCATATGGTAGGGAATCGAATTGCTATATAGTAGGGAATCGAATCGCCATATGGTAGGGATTTGAATCACTATATACTAAGGTAGTGCCCTGTATGGGTAGAATATATATATATAAAAAGTCATGGGGGAACCCACCCCCTAATTCTATATATTCAAAATATATATATCCAAGTATGGTAGTATTTGATATCCCTACCATATAGCGATTCGAATCCCTACCATATGGCGATTTGATTCCCTACCATATAGCGATTCGATTCCCTACTATATAGCGATTCGAATCCCTACTATATAGCGATTCGAATCCCTACCATATAGCGATTCGATTCCCTACTATATAGCGATTCGATTCCCTACCATATAGCGATTTGATTCCCTACTATATAGCGATTCGATTCCCTACTATATGGTGATTCGAATCCACACTAAGTAGGCTTAGGCGGAACTCTGAGCGGTCTACATACTTAAACACCTACAGATGTTTTTTCGGTTCTGTCCCAACAGTCTGCCGTAGCAGGCGACATTCATGTGAACGCCATGGATTGAGATGCAAACTCAGCAGAGTATGAAAATATTTAAATTGCTATATAAATTTAATGATATAGTTCATAGTACTGACCGGTCCTACCGTCCTATAGAGTAGTTTCTATGTTTATGGGAACCTGTCAGCCAGATTTGGTAACTGTTAGGCACTGCAAGCCTGTATATAGCAAAGCATAGTGGTCATATAGGTAGCATATGATCTATGAGCCGGCGAGCGCTCGCTCCGCTCGCGTCTTTGAGGTTTAGTCTGACCTTCGGCCCTCACCTTAAGTAATATTAATTCTTTAAGGCGTAACCCTCTTAGTGCAAATTATATACATCCTTAGTAGCCCTGTAATAGGGGTAATAGTATATTATAAGGGTCAGGAGGTATAGTATCTATATAAGAGCAGCCCTAAATAAGGGGGCCAGGGTAGAAGCTTTAGAGCCTTAGAAAGGTGGCAGGGAATAGAGGCCTAAAGAATAAGGCATAAAGGCTAAACTTAAAGAGGTAATTTTTCTGCTGATTATTAAGCTAATTATTAAGCCGATTATTAAGCTGATTATTAAGCCGCGACCCACCCTTATTTCTTTATGATAAGAGTAGATAGAGATATCATTACTTGCTAAGATATAAGAATAATAAGATACTTATATCTTAATAATTAATTCTATTCTAAAGATATTACTATTACTATATTATCTACTATTAATTAAAAGTATTCTATAAGTACTCTTATAGTTCTAATTACTCTATTTAATTAAGATAACCTAGTAGAAGCACTCTTATATATTTTTTATTAAATAAGATAATTTTAATTAGAAATATCCCTAATCTAGGATAATTATAATCTAATAATATAAATATATCTATAGACTAGTAGAGGGGTAATATCCTAAATACTTTTAATTATAATAAAATTATTATATAGAGTGTCACAGGCTAGAAGCCTTGAAATCTATAACCTAGATTTGGATAGTAAGAAATCACTAAGGAATCTAACTAGATTATAGTAGGTGAATATTATAAGGAATATATAAATAGTAGCTAAGATTATATAATAAAGATAATTAGAATATTAAGTATAATATTACTATCTAAGGTAGATAGTAGCTAGCTTTATAATTTTAGCTAGGGCTAAAGGTTACTGTTATCTAAGGAAGATTATAAGTACTTAGTAAGCTTAAGTATTTAGTAGGCCTTATCTACTATACTACCCTCCCTCTTTTCTAAATTAGGCATCTCTAGCTAGCACTAAAATTATTACCCTTTAGTAGACTTAGCTAGAGCTAAAATTATTATTCTCTAGCTAGGGCTAAAAATAATAAGTCTATTTTTTTATATCTCTAGTACTACTATATTAGTAAGATTAGTAGCTAGCTTCTATATAGGGTATTTATAGCTTATTTATTTAACTAAGTACTCTATATAGTAGTCTTATCTAATATATTTTTTATACTTATCTATAATCTCTTTAATAATATACTTAGCTTTATTATTAACTAATATTAGTAGTAGCTAGTAATTATTATTTAACTAACTTAGGAATAAATTATTAGAAGTAGGGTATAGTAGACTAATATAGAATATATTATATATATCTAATAGTATATCTAGTTAGTAGGCATATAATCTAATAATTTTAAGGATTATAAACTTTATATACTATATATTAAGCTTTTAGCTTAGATAATCTATCTAGATATTCTATAAATTAAATTATATCTTTAAATTAATAGTGTATTATAGACTTACTAAATAAATTTAATTTAAATATTTCTTTTACTATTACTAAGCTATAATAAGCTTAAATTAGACTATTTTAGTAGCCTTCTTTATTTTTATAATAATTATATTAGTTTTATCTTTTACTAAATAGGCTATAGTAGTAGTAGTAATCTCTTAATTTAATATTTTAAGCTTAAATAGTTTAATATTATATCTATAGTCTAGAAAGAATAAGCTAACTCTAGTACTTATAATATCTTAGCTATTAATTATAAGCTATATTATTAATAATAGTAATTTTTAATTAATTTATATATAATTATAGAAGTTCTATAAATAGGCTTTTAATATAATATTTATATATTTAATCTATCTATTAGTCTATAGATAGAAAATAGTTAATAACTATTATTAAATATATAGTTATTTATAAAAATACTTCTAGAACTTATTAATAAACTATAGACTATAGTCTAATATAATTATACTAGAAATATTATAGTATTTAATAAACTAATTTATTATAAGCTATACTACTATCTTAGAGTCTATTTATTTATATAGTATTAAGATTACCCCTTTCTTAAGTCTATTACTAATAACTATTATATTCTTATAGCTATTAGAGATAGGAAGTTTTATAATAAAATTAATAATAATTTTATACTATTTATAGTCTAGGATTAATAATAGTTTTAAGAGTCTCTAATAATATTTATACTATATATAGTTAGTACTATACTTATTATAGTTCTATATAAATTATTAGATATCTATAGATAGCTCTAGCTAGTAGAAGTTTTAGATAATTATTATATATAGTATATTCTTTCTAGGATAACTAGTTAATATAGAGTTATAGATTTCTTATAAGATTCTTATTTATAATAATTTAGAATTAGAGACTTATTTATATCCTTAATATAATAAGTAGCTATCTAGTAATAGTAAATATTTAGTAATTAATATTTATATATATAACTTAGTAGGGAACTTAGTAGCTCTCTTTTTAAGTATTTATTATATTTTTTTTAAAGTAATATTATTATATTTAGCTATTCTCTACTAATCTTTTAGTAGTAAGGGTATTATTACTATTAATATTATATATAAAATTATATAACTAGATTAATTATAATATTAATTACTATATTTATTTAGTAGACCCTTACCTATCTTAAATACTAACTTATAAATATAGGATACTTATATATATATATAGCTAATAATAATCTTTAAAAGTACTAGATAGTAATTATAGATTTTAAGCTAGTTATCTTCTATATCTTTTAGTATATTTTATTTTCTATATAATAGGGTATTAGGGTATATATCTAATTTCCTAGATTAGTAGTATATCTTATAATTAAACCTACTTAGTATATATAACTAATATATTTATTATTTATTAAGCCTATAGACTATCTTAAAGTATTTAAGATTATAATAATCTATAATAAGTTTAAATTATAGTAGACTAATTAGCTCTAATTCTTATTTCTTAAGGATATTAATAATAGCTAGTAGTTTCTTATTATAAATTTTATAATTATATTCTATTAGTATATTCTTTCTTAAGATATAAGTAATTAATTTTAATATATTATTATTATTATATTATAATATAGTAGCTTCTATTATCTAATTTAAAGTATTTATCTTAATTACTATCTTTCTATTAGAATTAAATTATATAAGAATTAAGGCTATAGTAAATATCTTCTTTAATAATTTAAAGATTATAGCTTATTTCTTTCTTTATATAAAAAAGGCTTTTTTATATATTAATACTATTAGTAGCTATACTATATTTAAGAAGTTTTATATAAATTACTAATAAAAATTTATAAAGCCTAAAAATAATTATATACTATAAATAAAGATAGGAGCTTACTATTCTAATATAATTTTAATTTTATTAGAATTTATTTATATATCTTTATTAGCTTTTATTATAAATTTAAGATATTTTATACTCTTAATCTTAAATTTATATTTATTAATATCTAACTATAAATTTATATTCTTTAGATACTCTAGTATTTAATAGATATATTATTAATACTTTACTAATAATCTATTAGTAAAGATTAGTATATTATTAATATATATAAAGATAAATTTATCTAAGAAGTTTTAGAGTATTTAATTAATATATTATTAGAAGATACTTAGTATATTTACTAGTCTAAAGAGTATAACTAGTTATTTAAATAAATTAAACTATATATAAAAGGCTATTAGCTATTTATTTTTAAAGATAATCTAAATCTTATAGAAGATAGTAATTATATCTAATTTAATAAACTACTTTATCTTTAAAATATACTCTAAGATCTTATTAATTAAAGAGAGTAGATAGTAATCTTTCTTTATAATTATATTTAAAGTATAATAATTAATATAGAATTATAATCTACTATTTAATTTATAGATAAATAGTACTAGTACTATAGTAGCTAAACTATTAATATAGATAAAGCCTTTTTTTAATAATTTTATTAATATCTTTTATAATACTAGAAGCTCCTCTTATAATATATTATATAATAGTCTCTAAGATAATTCTATTATTCTTCTTTTTTTATTTTTAACTAATTTAATATAATAATCTATATCTAAATAATATAGTAGTAGTTTATTAGTCTTCTTTTAGTTAAATATTTTTAAAAACTTATAGTAATATACTAATAGCTTTATAATAAAATTAGAATACTTCTTTATCTATAAGACCTTCTTAATATCCTTAATATTAGTAGTAAAAATCTATATTATTTTATTTTTCTTCTACTACTAATTATAAACTATAAATCTTTAGACACTAATCTACTTTATTATTAGCTTTAGTTTATTCTTAATACTTTTAATAGTTAATTTATTAATAAATCTTAGTTAAGGCTTCTCTACTTCTATAGTCATCTTCTAATATATTATTTATAAGATCTTTAAGATTAGATTAATCTTATTATCTAGCTTAGGTACTAGATATATATAAATTATATATTAATAATTCCCTCTAATATCTAGTAAAAAGTATATAATTACTAAGATAATACTATCTATTATACTAGTATAGTTCTCTAAGATTATTAACTTAATCTTAATCTACACTAGTTATAGTTTTTAGATAAAGTATTTAATTATAACTATATAAGATATATATCTAATATTAGGGAGAATTCTATAATTATATTTTTTATTAATAATTCTAAATATAATAAATTCTAAGATATTAAATCTAATAGTTTAATAAAACTTTTTATAATTAATAAATATATCTTTTTTAGAATATAATTAATACTAGTTTTTTAATTATATTAATTATTTAACTAGCCTTTATAAGAGTCTCTTTATAGAAGTAATTAGTTTTCTAACTTACTATCTTTCTTTATAATAGATTCTTTAGTATTAGTATTATCTAATTTAGATTCTACTATTTAGAAGATATATAGTTATTTTATAGTAATATAATTTAGTAGTAGGATAGTACTAAGATATAAATATACTTTAATTATATAACCTATAGCTTTATAATATAAGTATTTATTTTTAATATAGTAATATATTAGCTTAGCTTTATTAATTTATTTAGTATAATAATATTAATAGGCTAAAATTATAGCTATTAGTTTCTAATCTATAAAGTTAATTATATTAGGGGCTAATACTACTAAAGGTGCTAGAGATAGTATATAGCTAGTATAACTATAGCTTATAAAGATTATATTCTTTTTTTATTATTTAGCTTAGACTATTCTTTATATATAGAGAGCTTTAATTTAGTCTATAATTATCTATAACTACTAGTAGTACTTCTTAAAGCTTAATTTCTTAATTATATTAATTAATTATATCTTTATCTTAGTACTTAGAGTTCTATTAATAAAGATTTATTTTATATTATTTATCTAGCTATAGCCTTCTACTTTTATTAATAGCTAGTTAAAGTCTATAAGTATATTATTAAAGAGATAATTACTTTATTATAAATAATAAAATTCTTCTATAGCCTTCTCTATATAGTTTCTATCTTAAAATATAATATTAAATTAATTAATTATATAATCTAAATTCTTAGTTATTATAGAGTAGTTTTTAATATATTAATCTATTTAAAAGCTTATTATAGTAATTACTTAATCTTTAAGCTTAATAAATATATATTATATATAATTATAGTAGTTATTAAATAATAAGAAATCTATCTTAAGCTTTATAATTAGATTAGTATAAAAGATATTATATATAATCTTATTAATATTATTATATTACTTAGAATCTAGTAAGATTAGTTTAGATTATCTTACTAGATCTTCTATAAGAATAGGAACTACTTAAGGGGCTAGCACTATTTATATAGAAATTATAGAGATAGTAGTTAGCTAAATAGTAATAACTATTTATTAAACCTTAAGTAAGATTATTTAATTAAGTATCTCTTATAGCTACTAGTGTAGCGGGCAGGGCCTGCTGAGTCCTTGAGCTTACTAAGCACTCGTGATCTCCCTTTGGCCCTGGCTAAAATCATGAAGCCCCAGCTAGGGCAATAGTAATTATATGATCTTAGTTACTATTTATATACTCCTTATTATGTTTAACTGCTGTGATCTAGTTAGATTCCTTAGTAATTTCTTACTATCTAAATCTAGGTTATAGATTTCAAGGCTTCTAGCCT